>CM039474.1:18581223-18689847 GCA_022433065.1 Begonia loranthoides
ACCTGGAGAAGGCAGAATCCGGGCAGAGGTGGTCGGTTGGACGGGGGAGGAGATTGGCTCGCGTGGTCTAGGATTGAACTCGTGTCGGGGGATTGGTATCCTATTGGTTAGGCATTGTTTTCTTTCTGATTTTTAATCTATGTCTTCGAAGTTCTGTGATGATTCGGACGAGTGCGGATGACTTAATCTCGTCTTCAAGGCCAAAATCTCACAGGCTAAAATGAGGCTTCGGATGGGAAAAGGCGTCCCATCCTGTTCGTACCGTCTGGGAGTCACTTGCGGATGCGATATGGCATCAGTAAGTAGCGTCCGCGACTCGTCCAAATTGTCCCTAAAATCGGACAGAGGCAAAGCGGACGATACTCCAACTCGTCCCCAGTCGTCCCTACCCATCTGAAGGTGTCCATGTTCAGAATAGATTCAGTGCGGATGAGGAAAGTCGCGTTCGCATCGTCCAAGACCTTGTCCGAATGTGTCCCGAGTTGTACAGATTCAATGCGGATGTAGCATTCCTCGTTTGCATCATCCGGGACTTCGTCCGAAATTCCACTGTACAGTGAGGTCAGGACAAGACATTGCATTCTAAGCCATCCTAAGCCTAATGCAGGCATGGCCAAGCACTTGCGGACGACACTCCTTCGTCTGCTAGTCGTCCGCAAGACCAAAATTCCCACTTTTCTTTATCTTTTCACACTTAACTCTTACCCCACAACATTTCTCCCATAAATACAAGTCACAAAAATGACACGTATAGATACACAATGTAATATCTCCATACTCCAACACTTCGATTACATTGCATTTACGGGAAGAACGTAATGGAAATTCTTCTCAACTTAATGCTCCGAAACGTCCTTGGTAATACCTCGATAATTGACCTACTTAAAAAGTCGGGGTGTTACAGTACGACTTACCTGGAGTCCTTAGCTTTAGTGAGTTACTTCTCTTCAATTCCTATACACAATCAGATAGATACTCACTTTATTAATAACAATTCTCCAAAATCTATCATCTATCTGCAAGTTACAAATCTAACACTTTAAGGATTATTATAATCCCACAACTACTACTTAACATGGCATCGTTTAACTATATCATTATCTTCCACAATTTAGCGATATAAAATCCTACCATCAATAATATTAATCCTAACATAAAAACTCATATCAAAACAATAGCATAATTTTAATCATGCATACTATTACTTAATTTCTAACAACGACTAACCTCAATCCAATAACTATCCTCTCCAATAATTTCACCAATCTAATTAACCACCTTATCCATAATATTAATTACTGCCTATAGGTTTCCATAGCATACTAATTCCTTTCCTCAAAGTTTATCATGCATGATCATACAAATGTAATATAATTTTAAATCTAACAGTGTATCCCAAATTCATCAGCGATCAACAAACAGAATCAACTCCTTTATAGCAGAATAATAATCAAGATTATTAATCTAAACAATAAACTTTAATCACCAACAAATCCTATTATTTTTACTAAGAGTAATCTAACCAATAACATGCTAATCACAGAGTAGTCTTGACATATCCATCAAACTAGTGCAGAAACCTAGCATAAATATTCATAACAGAACAACACTTACCACCCGAAGAAGTGAAGTTCCTAAATTTCCTTTCACTTTTCCAGAGCTCTTCTTTTGCCTTCAAGAAATTCAACCACAGTCTGCTTCTCAAAATCACAGAATATCCTCACTGTTTCTCTTTCTCTTCAAACTCTCTCACGGTTTCCTCACAAAACACCAGAGCCATTCCCTTCACCAGCTCACTGTCATTTTCCAAAACCTCCAGAACCACTCGGACTCACACTCTCCTTTATACCTTTATGGCTTCTCTCCTTTTCCAAAACACAACATGACTTCTCTCAAAATTTCAGTAGAGTTTCCCCATGGTTTCCATCTCTGTGAATTCTCGTTCCCTTCCCTCTCTTTTTATAGAAAACTCCCAACGCCTCTTGAGCATCCAGACGAAGGTGAAGTGCCAAGGGATTCCACCCTTCAGCATCCAGACATGTCAAACTCCAACTCCAGAAGCTTCCAGCGACGACGTTTCTATTTCTAGGTGACCTTTCAGTTTAGTGGTCGATCGATTCCCCTTCAGACGATTGACTACTATTCTCATTGATCAGCCGCACTCCAAATCGTCAGCCGATCGTGTCGGACGATCGATACATTGGACAATCAGCTGACACTCCAAATCGATCGTCTGCAGATATATATATATATATATATATATATATATATATATATATATAAATTATATTATATGTTTCACTATTCTTCCTTCACTTTTATCCAAGTCAATTTCCAATAAATGTTAAGAACCTTATTATTCTCAACCTTTCAATCTTTACTATATCTAAATATATCCAATTATAATTTCTCTTAACAATACCTTAACAAAAGTTTTATCCGTCATCTCCAATTTCACTGACTATAATTCACTAATCCAGTTCTAAATCACTGAATAATTCTACAAAAACCTTAATCCTTCCTCTAAGCTAAATAATATGGGTATCAAGGTTCACTTTATCCAAATCTATTTCTCTTGGTCAATACCTTAATTGTCCATTTTAGCTCCAAAACTCCAGAATTATCATTTACACCATGCATTTAGCTCTACAAAAATTTGGGATATTACATTAAATTATTGTGCCTAAGGATGTAGTACTAAGACCAATTTGAGTCAAGGTGTTACTAAGAAGGTATTTTGAGGTTGTACGCTAGAGGATGACAATAATGTCCTTATCCATATGCGTGAAGTTTAGACTGGTTAGAAAATTTAGTTATAAGCGATAGGGAGTAAGTTTCATAAATTGATAGAAGAAATCTTTCTAGGAATATGAATTTGTGAACTTTTCTAGGTTGTGTATGAGCCTATGAAGTTTGAATATGAAAAATCCAACTTAGGAGGCGGTCCAAAGTCTCAGTTCTCTTAAAAAATCCAAACTTTGTTTTGTCATGTTTGGAGTTTGTTAGTTCAGGTTAGAACATTACCTTTGTAGATTTTTGTTTGAAACCTGTTGGTAGAGGTTTCCAAATTGGCTTTGTATTATGTGATTTGGTGTTAGTGTAAATTTCTGCGTAGGCGGTTGGGAATATTTAGACCAGGGAGTGGAGTCGTTCAAGTAGAAGGACACCTTTGATAGAGCTTTCCTTGATTATAGGTTGTTTTCAAACCACTTAGGAAGAGATTGTAAAGAATTTTAAACACCAATGTCAAGTGGGTGAAGCACGGGATTGGCTCCGCTACATTTTCTTTTGAGGTAAAGATGAAAAATTCTTAAGAATTGATTGGTTGGATGAAAGAAGAAAATTGATAGAATTGTAGGAAAAGTTTGGTATGTAGCGTGAGATGCATATATACCATGATTGGTTGAAATTATGATTTTGATAGAGTTGTAAGTTTGTAAACATTTGAGGCTTTAGAATTATTTTTAGTCATACGAGTTTAGCTTTGCTTCTTAAAATTTGGTTATTTCATGTAATATTTTAAGGACAGTTTTAATAAGTATTGATAAGTAGAGTAAATTTTCGGCAAGAAGCCATCTAGTCAATGGATGATGACTAGAATGAGGTAAAAGTCTTTTTGATATGTATAAATAGTTGGATGTTTTATGTCTGTGATTGGATTGGACAAGACATTTCATTTGAGGTTAGGGATCAAAAATTTTAACCTCCTCCTTCGTTGAAATGTGTTAAGAGTTGATAATAACATGTTTCACATCTAATCCTTTGTGATATCATGGGATTAATAGACTTATATAGACGGCAAACTTTTAGTTTTGCATATAGTTGAGTTAGATGTAATAGCAAATCATGTCTGGTTGAGTGAGTATAAGACTAGATTTAATTGTGGTGCGAAAAGTTCGACTCTTCAGTTAGTGAGTGAGCAAGTTACTGCATATCGCTGGATGTTTCTTACATTTAATGTTTGTTTGTGCGGGCATGATGACTAAAGCATTATGGGATATGTTTGCTAGTAATGGTGATTATGTGTTAATCGGCATAATCTAGTTTTGTCAACTGAGATTGAGTATCCTAACATTTTTCTTGAGGATCTGTCAAGGTTATCACCTTACCATGTGTTTGAGTTATGTATTTATTTTGTCCCGACATTGCTTTAGTTTCTATTGTGTAGTATGAGATGGCTATGTAAGTTGAATGAACTTTGATTGCACCATATTGATTTATTGTGTAATAATAAGTAATATCATTAAATGATACTTGTTTGGAAGTGGAATGGTTTGCTTATGTTATTTTATTAATTATCAGAAGTTAAATTTGATGGCAATTAACAATTAGTGAACCTTGTCAGGATTGACTGGTTGTTCAATTTGAGTGGACAGAGATAGTTCAATATTTGTGAGAAAGCTATTAATAACTTAGTTTTTTGATTTGGATATGAACATATTGAGTTTATGGGTTGTTGTTTGAATTAACTATTCGCCCAATTGTTCATATGAATTTAATGAAATGAGTTTTGTTGATTGTATTTTAATTCAAATCATTATTGTTTTCGTGGATGACATATTGTTTTTGTTAAAACACATGATGAGTGCAAACCATTTGAGATTGTGTTAGGGATATTGTAAGACCATCAGTTGTATGCTAGACGGGAAGAATACATTCTTGTGGTTGAGTAAGGTTAAAATTTTTAGATACGTTGTTACTTGAGACGATATTCCTTTGGATCTAATTAGAATTTTGGTTGTATTGAAAGTGAAGTTACTAAGGAACATTATTGAGGCTCATGGTTGCTTTAGATTAGATCGTTGTTGTTGCTATCCCATGGTAAGTTTCCATTTTATAGCCACAATATTGATATAATTAAAGACAAAGGATATTAAGTTGTTATAAATGGAAAGTGTTAGTCATCGTTAAAGAGCTAGAACATAGATTTACTATATCTTCGATATTGACAATGTTTAATGGTGATTGTCATAAGCGGGTTATATAGGAGCTTCGAAGGTTAGACTTAGATGTGAGTTAATGCAATCAGGAAAGTTATTACATAAGTGTTCAAATAGCTGGAATTCTATGAGCAAAATTATCCCAACCATAATTGGTGATAGTAGAGATCATGTTCTCGTTGAGTTATGGCAATGTTACTTTCATGACAGAAGATTTGAAATTCTTATGCCATAAAAGTTAAGGTAATTGTTCACTTAACATAATTCCAAATCTCAATGAGAGGAGATGAAAAGTTATGGCTCTTCTCTAGAATAATATTTTATGGTCGATATCTTAAGTTGTCAACTCTAAGATTTAATTTAATGTTGGTAATGGGTGAATGAAATAAACCTTTGCCTATTGGCAAATAAAAATTGCGTTGTTGTATTGGTGATTAGGTAGTTGCTTGTATAAAATCACTTATGTAAACGTTTTGGGCACTGAGTTGGATTTTATACAACACGTCACTTTTAGACAAATGGATGGTCTAAACGGTTGATGCGTACTTTCGAGATCATGATGAGCACAAGTGCTTTGAATTTTGATGATAGCTTGAAGAATTGTCCAGATGGAATTTGTATGTATTAATAACTTTTTTATCAGTATTAGTGTATTACCTTGTAAGGACCTTTTTGGGAGAGAAGATGAGTTAGAGGCCGATGACTTTATGTTTCCGAAGGTTCGATTGTGTCGTGGTATGAGTTGTTTTGGTGTAAAAAAGAAGTTAGCTTTGAGATATATTGGTCTTTTTTCTTATTATCAAGAGTGGGGGTTCGTTTGTTTACTGGTTATATTTACCACCACAATTGAATTATGTTCACAATGTCTTTCACATTTCTATGCTTAGGAAATATATTTCTGATCCCTCGCATATTATCTCCTAGACCGACATGCTTATTCAGGGGGATATATTTTATTAGGAAGAGCCTGTGAGGATGTTGGGCTGTGAGATTAGAGTTTTGTGTCGTCATGAGATTCTTTTGGTTCGAGTTAAGTAGAAAAACATAGCGAAGGAGAAGCTACTTAGGAAATTGGGTCAGAAATGGTGGCGAAGTACCCTCACTTATTTAGTGGAACGTTTGAGGTTGTACTAAAATTTGGAAACAAAATTTCCTAATTATGGGAAAATGTAATAGTCGTGCCAACCCTCTCAATTAAGGTAGAATTTTTTTTAAAATGATATTTAAATCTTGCTTTAATCCCATTTATTGGGACTGTTATGGAAATCAAGGGGGACACCTCTATTTACGTGCCCACCCGCCAACCCCCTTTTCACCAGCTCTTCCTCCCTCTCACAGAATTTTCTCCTCTCTGTAACCACTTTCCTCTTTGCCAAATTATTGCTAGAAAATTGAATTTGGTTGTAGAAAAATCCGATAAGCAAACTCTCCTATGTTGAGATGATAAGCTTTTAATGAAGATCAAACTTCATAATCTTCATCGATGTAGGTGTAATACTTTGTTAATCGATTGTGGTGTTGTGGCATGTCTTCTGGAGGTAAATTTGTTTCAATATTAGCTATTGTCGATAAAATTTGGATTCCGGTATTGATTGAAAGATTGGATTTTATTTGGAGTTAAAGTTTAGATTTTTTTATCTAAGAATTGTCAATTTAATGGACGAAATGGCGTTAAAATCATAACCCAATGTATTGTGGATTGTTTTGGGTCTTAATTCGCAAGAACAACATAGAATTTCAGCAAAACTGTGTTGTCGGCATCGAAGAAGACGACATTGGGCCATGAGTCAGAAGGTGCTAAGTTGCGGCCCAAGCCCAATTTTGGGATGTGGCCTAGCTCAACAATTTGAGCCACAACTTGTGTAATACCCCAGATTTTTCGTAGTGCTAAGCATAAAACCTAAGTGATGATTTTGAAGGTAATAGGAACAAACTGGATGATTAAGGTATTGGTCAAGGGAAAATATATTTGGGTATAGTGAATTATAATTCTGAGTTGTTTACATTATTGAGGATAATGAGGTTGTTGATAATTATTGGAGTTGGTTGGAGATTTATTTGATAATAATTAGAGTTAAAAGGAATGATTTTAGAAGTACATTAAGAGATTAAATGATGTATAGTAAGAGGTGTAGTGGAGTAGGGGTTTATGTAGTATCTCAAAATTTTGTAGAGTTAAGCTTAAGGCTTAAGTGATAATTTTAAGATGATAGAAGTTGAATTGGACAATTTAAGATATTGGTCAAATAAAACTATATTTGGATATAATAAGGTTGTTAATAAGGTTGACAATAATAAGGTTATTGATATTTAAGGTACATTGGACTATACTTTGCTTATTGGGGGGGCTACTGATTGGTTTGGTGTGGAGGTTGATCACCCTAAGGATTTGTGATCAACTTGTAATTCAATAAGTGGCAGAATATGGATTGACAGTCGGTGGAATTTGTAAGAGAAAATGTACTTGGATATATTAGGTTTCAAATAAAGTGATGGAGGAAATATGAATTATGCACAAAAGTCTAGAATAATTTAGGCTAGGATGAGTAGGAAAAGTGATCTAATATATATATATATATATATATATATATATATATATATATAATTGGAGAAATAATAAAATAAGGTCGTGATCGAGAAAAATGTGGTGGTTGATTGGAAGGAAACAGCGGTTGATTGTTCACTGCATGGAATCGATCGATCGGCGTTAAAATATAGGCTTTGAATTTGTGATTGGCGGTCAATCATCCAAAGGAATTGATCGACTGCGGCGATCGTCCAACGATATTGAACTTGAAATCTGCGGTTGATCGGCCGACTGGTGGTCGATCGACCAAATATGAACAGATCGATTGCCAAACTATAGCATCACTTGGAAAGGGAAACGCATCGCTGGAAGCTTCTGGAGTTAGCATTGGAAGCGTCTGGATAATGGAACGTAACCCTTGGCCTTCTGTCTTCACTTGGATGATGAAGATGCGTTGGAAATGGCCTATATATAGAGAAGGATGGCAACGAGAAGAAACCATGGGGAAACTCTGCTAAAATGTTGTGAGAATTTTACTGCTGTGATTCTGGAGGTTTTGGTAAGAGAAAGAGAGGTAGATGTATATAAGGAGTTACCATGAAGTTCTGGAAATTTAGATGTGAGTTTGGCAGTGGAAGGAAAATGTGAGAGTGCATGGCTGTGAAGGTTTGGAGATGAGTCTATCTATTAGATGAAGTTCTGGCCATGGAAGTGGTGAGATGATTCTATGAGGTGCAAGCGTTGTGTAGAAGAAAATGGTTTGGAAATTACAGAGAAGGGAAACTGAGAACTTCAAGGGAAGAATAGTCTATAAGAATTGTTGAGGAAGAAGCCGTGAAAAACTGAAGGTAAGCATGGGCTTTATCTTGGATATCGCACTATAAGCATGGGTTACTGCTTTACTTCAGTTTATCGAGATGTTATTGTCTGAAGCATTTGTCGATTATATCAATCTTCTTATTTGTTAAGAATAAGTTACATAGGAACTTTGTTATGGATTATTGTTTGATGATATAGTTGTTTGCAAGTTATCTGTGACATAAATGATTAATAGGTTTTACCGTGGGAAATTATTGGACTGTGGCATAAATGATTAATAAGTTTTATTATGTGGTATTATTGGAGAAGGTAGTTATTAGATTGAGGGTTGACATTGTTGGAAATTAAATAATAATAAGCGTGAATGAAAAATTGCTACTATTTTGAAATGGGTTAGGTATAAACTTTGGTTATATTGTGGTGGTTTAGTGGGATATTATTGAATGAATATTCTGGATCTTAGTAATTATTGGAAATAGTAGTTTGAATTCTGATTTGATTATCATAAGGAATAAGCTATTGAGTCGAGGAAATCCATTAAGCAATGAATTGCTGGTAGTTAGGGTTGATTATTGGAGAATCTTTATTGATAATTTCATGTTGTTGACAACTAGGTTTCGAGAAGAAACTCTAAGTGGTAACTCATTAAAGCTAAGGAATCTAGGTAAGTGTACTGCATGTGTTTTCTCTAAAAGGGCCTACATCACTAGAATTAAGGGGTGTTTATTGTTTGTTTGATTGCTTGTTATGATTTGTATGTTCATTAGACTTAGATTCAGTTCCTTAGTTAGGAATGGATAACGTTTTAACGATACGATCGAGGAACACGTTAGATAGGATTGTGTGCAACATTAAGACTTGAAATCCTAAAGTATATGAAGATTAATAAACATAAATAAGTGATTAGAGATGTGGGTTCTTAAGTTTGTCGCCTAGGTGTGTGCCACGGGATGACTGCCTTGTGCATAAACCACTATACTTTGTCAAGTTGACATCTCTAACACTTGGATGGGTAACTGAAACAAAATGAAAATAGAAATGAATAAACGTAAATAGGTGGTTAAAAATGTGGGTTCTTGAGTTGGTAG
The DNA here is from genome assembly GCA_022433065.1 of Begonia loranthoides. Classification (NCBI taxonomy): domain Eukaryota; kingdom Viridiplantae; phylum Streptophyta; class Magnoliopsida; order Cucurbitales; family Begoniaceae; genus Begonia; species Begonia loranthoides. Next base: position 18,590,598 of record CM039474.1, read on the forward strand.
CCTAGGTGTGTGCCACAGGATGGCTGTCTTGTGCATAAACCGCTCTACCTTGTCAAGTTGACATCTCTAACACTTGGATGAGTAACTGGAACTAAATGAAAATAGAACGGTAATAGAATTAAATGGAAAATACGTAATAGGGGTTTTTGTGGTCCGGTTGGATACGCCCGGCGCAGAAACAGAATAAATGATAGTAAAAGACAGAAACAGTCTTCAAGCCTTCTTTATGGACTTTCAGCTCTTGAATGAAGTGGAGGAAGAAGCTAGTGTAAGAGATTCACCTCAAGACAAGCCAATAACAATGGTGAATCAATGGGTGGTCACACAGTCTCTCAGTTTTCACCTTGACAATGGGGGCCGATTTGAGGAGGAAACTCCAACTTCAACAAAAGTTTTTAGCTCAATTCAAATTAGTCCAGACAACCCTTTAAGGAGAGTTTAAATACCCCCACAAAAAAGGGTTGCCTAATGTCACATATTACATAAATAACCTCAGAAAAAAAAAACATCTCAAAATGGTTCTCGACTAATCAAGAAATGTTGAGAACACCCAAATAACATTATCAATTTTTAATAAAAAATCCAAAATGACAAAACTTTCTTTCATACAACCTACTAAGGAGCTTGGAATGTCTTGAATAATTTCAGTTTGCCATGCCTTCAAATGTCTTTACAAGGCATTGTAGTTCGGATGCATCCAAGATCTCGGGTGGAGTTTTAGTCACGGTTGTGTGATGGAATTCCCAAGGGATCACATGCTTTGGTTATTCGTTAGAAAATTCGTTGTTTACTACATTGAAGAATGACAAAAAATTCAGCAAATAAAGCACACAAACATTAAATTTTAATTTTCGCAGAATATTAATTAAATTGGTAATTAATTTCAAAATTAATTAAACTGGTAATTAATTTCACCTTATAACAAATAATTATTAAATTAGATGAGTATCTCAAAAATTAATTAATAATTTAATTAATAATCTGTGTAAAATAAGTTTTCGTTGCAGAAGATACATTTTCCGTAGAGAAAATATTACTTTCCACAATAGAAACATACACTTTCTGCTGTGAAAAAAAAAGATTAATTTTTTTTATGGAAAACATGACATTGATGTTTGCGGCGTTCATTTTTTATAGTTCAATGTTTTATTTATTAGCGAAAATTGTTTAATGATTGACTTGTCATTGATTATATAATTAAGTGACTATTTTGTTAATTTCCCTTTCATTTAGTGTTACATTTACTGTAAGCGAGAAGCGAGAAGGACCTTAGGCACATGACATGTCCACTTCAGCGGCTTACATTCATTCTATGTAGATGTGGTTGACATATAATTGGTGAAATAATTATTTTGCATTACTGATGAGAGGAATATAGAAATTAGTGTACTGCCTATGAAGAAAATAGATATTATATTAAGATACATGACGTTTATATACAGTATAGGTCGTTATTTATTAGTTTCCTTTTTATGCAGGAATCTTAGTATCTTTATTTGTTTGATTATTAGCTAGGATATTTTCTGGATGTCCTTAATTATTGTAATTTGATGTCTGAATTGATATTACCCTCTGTCTCCCTCTCTCTCTTTTGTCTAGTTCTCCATATTCCTTCTTCTTTTTTTCTTTATCTCTCCACTCATTCTATTTTCCCTAACATTTTCTCTTCTAATCCCGCCTCAATTAATTTTTCACCTCAGATTATTTCTTGACCATATTTTACTTTCACATTAGATTAGTTCTTGACCATATTTATCATGGCTTCTAACTGTGTCATGCTTTCTGTATGGGCATTCTAGATTCTTTTGGGGCAATATCACTATTTTGTGTACAACTGAATGTGTATCTCTAAAAAGACAAGCTTTGTGAACAGGCTGCAGCTGCAGAGAGAAGCCAAATTCTCCATTCTTACTCGATTTGAGAATACTAGTTTAGAAGGACGTTTTTATGAAATGCAGAATCATAATCAAAATTACCTCAAGTGAATGCTTGAAACACTAAATATAAGCTAACGTTCGACAACGGCTTGTCTAGTGTTGACAACGAGATAACCGTTATGGTAAATCATTGAAGAACACGATCAACTACTGATTTGCTTCATTGACCTAAGTTTGTCCTTCAAAATGATGTTCAATCTGTTTAGAATTCAGTCACCTGTTATCCTGCTACGATTAACCGTTAATACTTTAAATCTCAAAAATAACTTAGAATTCTCTGCAAGCTCTTAATGCACTCATGGGAGATTTTTAATAATATTAAGAGATAATTTCTAAGATAAATATAATCATCACAAAGAAAATACAAAATTTTCAACTTAACTAATTGACCTTTAAAACATTTACCCTTGATCTTAATTAAGCAAACACTTGGTGCGTAATAACCTAACGAACCTCTTAACATTAGAATTTAATTTGTTAATGATTGAAAGTTTAAGGTCTATTTTCATCTTAACAAAAAAATTTGAGAGGGGTTTTTTTAATAGGCAAAATACAATGTAGACCATAATTTACATATTAAAATTTTAATTATTTATTGCATAAATTATGTATTCACTTTTCAGTTGTCAGCAATTTGAATTTTACTATTATTATATCTATTAAATCTAGCATGTGTAGAGATCAGTAGAGTTCTAAATCAAATTTGAGATTCTAAAAAAGATAGAAATCAGGTTAAAACGTCTTATTAAGTGAAAAACATGGTATATACATACTAAATTTAACAGACAAATTGACGATAATATCCAAATTGCTAATAGCTGAAAGATATATGTTTGATCCATCCAAAAAATAATTTAAGAGTTAAAATTGTAAATTACCACAATTGGCAGGGTGTGAGTTGCATTTTAGCTTTTATATTAATATTCAAAATTCAGGGCTATTATGAAGGGGTTGGAAATCGATTATGGTCAAATCAAGAAACCGAATCGAACCAAAAAATTCAAATTAGTTTAGTCCGGTTTTCAACATTAAAAAATAAAATTTGGAACCGAACAAAAAATAACAAAAATTTTTGGTTCGGATCTCTGTTCTAATGAAGGAAAACTGACTAAAACCAAACCAAACTGAATGAGTGGCGTTCGTTGTGCAATGAGACATCCTTCAACTTACAACGGACGTCCCTCAACATACGACAGACGTCCTTGGTCTGGTCCTTCAACCTACAACAGACGTCCCTCAGCTTAAAATAGACATCCTTCAGCTAACAATGGGCGTCCCTTAACCCATAGTGGAAGTCCCTCAACCTACAATGGACATCCCTCAACTTAATTTTCCTCCAAATTATAATAAAGTTACCTAGTTTCCAGCCACACAGACACAACCAATGATCCTACACATGACTTTACTAATCCTAAAATTAAGTGCGAGACTGTGAGTGACGCTGTGACCGATAGACCTAATGAGTGCAAACTGCGATGATAGCCTCATGGGATTGGAAGAGCAACATTGGGACAGACAAACCCTTGACACTTCGAACTTTGACTCAGACTCACTGTTGAGTTGTGATGGAAAATAGTACAAGTACTAGTATGAATGAAAGTAGAAAATAAAGCAAAGCATGTGAATCATGAAATTACTTCACTAAAACATAATCAATAGACCCAAATAACCCTCAGCCGACTTGCAATTTCTGTGGAAAAGCATATGTCTGCCATCTAATAAGGAATGAAACTTCAACTTTGAACAAACATATAAGTACTTGTAAGAAATTGTTGGCTAGTTTATACGAGACATAGAAGATGTTAATATTTCATAAAAAAGACATAGTAGGAGAATGTTCAGTTGGTTCTTTAACTATGAAATCATTTAGTGTAGAAAGATGTCGAGATAAGCTTGCTAGAATGATTGTCATTGATAAATTTCCTTTTAGTGTTGTTGGAGGAAAAAGTTTTGTAGATTTGTTAAATGAGTTTGGAGGCAAAATTTAGTATTCCTTGTCACAAAATTGTTGCGAATGGTATTTTTAAGTTTTACAGGAAAAGAGTAAGTTGAAGTTGTTTTTTCCTAATTGTCTGGAGAGTATTGTTTAACCACTAATACATGGACTTCTATCCAGAATACAAATTATATGGTGGTGATTGGTCATTTCATTGATGTAAGGTGGACTTTGTAAAAAAAAAATATTATTAATTTTTATATCATTCTTGATCATATAGGAGAAATATTATTATGATTATGAAAAAATGTTTATTGGATTGAGAAATAGAAAGGGTTTTGACTATCACGGTTGATAAGACTTCCTAATGAAGTTGATTTGAATAATTTGGTTAGGACAATTAGAAACTGTAAATGTTTGGTACTTGATGGAGAGTTTATGCATTTCAAATGTTTTGCTCATAGTGTAAATTTGATTGTTTGCAATGGTCTAAAAGAACATAATGATTCTATTATGAAGATTCGTCAAGCTGTGAAATATGTTAGGCCTTCTCCTTCAAGGATACAAAAGTTTAAATTATGTGTCAAAAGTGTGAATATTACATGTAAAAGTAACGTGGGTTTTGATGTTCCAACATGATAGAACTAACATACTTAATGTTAGACACTGCTGAAAAGTTTGAAAAAACCTTTATGAAATTAACGGAATATGACAATTAATTCATATACAAATTTCTTTAAGATGATAATGTTAATGTTCCTCAATTTGATGAAAATTGGCACGCCGTCCATGTATTTTTCTCTTAAGTACGTAGACTTCATAGAGTTATCAAGAAATTTGCTGCAAGTGATAACTCATCATTAAAAACCATGGCATTTGGCATGCAAGAAAAGTATGAAAAATATTGAGAAAATTTCTGTAAAGTCAATCACTTCACATATAGCTGTTGTGTTTGATCCATGATATAAACTGAAGTTTGTGAAGCATTGCCTAATCAAATTGCATAGATTGAAGATGACTAATGAGTTAATAATAGAATTGGAACATATAATTAGAAAATTGTATTCTTAGTACAAAATAGATTCACCAACCAATAACATGAAACAAGCTTCTACTTCTAGGCCTATAGTTAATGTTACTCATGACATTTGGATGATGACGAGTTTGAGTCAACATTTCATGTTGAATTAAACAATGAAAATGAGAGTTGGCAAATAGAAATGAAGTTGAAAATTATAGATCCGGAAAACTTGAGAGTTTTTCAAATAATATGGATATATTAAATTGGTGGAGAATGCGCTCTTTAGAATATTTAACTTTGAGTAAAATAGCAAGAGATGTGCTTGTTATTCCTATTTCTACAGTTCCTCAGAGTTGGCATTTAGTTATGGTGGTTGAGTGTTAGACTCTTTTCGAAGTTCCTTGACTCCAAAAACTGTGGAAAGTTTCATTTGCCTTCAGAGCTAGATTTGTGATTTAGATAGACTGATAAATATTTACGAAGCATACGAAGAAGCAATGCTATTTGAAAAAGATAAACTTATTTATATTTTGTCCTGATATTAAGGAAAATTAACACCGCAGACTCTATAGTTCATGGTCAATGACAAGTCAAACCTTCGAGAATTTTTTTAACAACTAAAATTGTGAACTATGGGAAATTCTCGTCGGCGACCTCGCAGTCATGATTCTTGTCCAAGACCATCGAATTTAATGCCTTGGTTTCGTATCTGTCGAGCACCCTCGAACGGAGACAAAGGACGTCAAGTACTGTCTCTCCTAGCAGTTCGAAGAAGATGGAAGATGGTGGGCGAAGGAAAAACGATGGTGTCCCTCTTGGCGGTTTCGGCTCTGTCAAGCTCATTACTCGTTGGATCTCGAAATGTATGGCCAGGATTGCATGGACGGACGGACGACGAATGGACAGATGCATATCCCTAGTTGTTGGATTGAGCAAGGGATGTCCCTCATCTGGATTGACGGCCATGATTGAATCCGGTGTCTTCTAGAGGCGACGGACAGACTTCCATCCCTGGCAGTTGGATCAAGCGACAAACGTCCCTCATCTGGATTGATGGACAGGATTGAATCTGACGTCTTCTAGAGGCGATAGACGAATGTCCATCCCCTGGTCATTGGATCGAGCAATGGACGTCCCTCGTTTGGATTGATGGCCAGGATTGACTCCAATTTAACTATCACGTGCAAGGCACACGCGATTTTAAAACACGTGAATTCCCTCAATTGAGTGGGACGTCCCTCGCTATGAAACAAACGTCCGTCAGCCAATACTACATTGTTCTGCCCTCAATGGACACCTCTCATCTTAAGACGACGTCATCTAGGCCATGATGGACGTTCGTCTTAATACGATGGACGTCCATTCCTTTCGGATTTCATTCAAATCTGCCTTATAACAAAATCAAACACAATAAGTTTGCCCCTTGCCCTAGATATTTGAGAGAGAAATTTTGTCTTCTGACCAACTCCCTCAACACAATCGAACGAACATAGTGTTGCACATCACATGGGGTCAAAGGGTGATGCTTCATCTATTGTAGAAAAATCCATTGACTGTGGAATGAAGGTGGATCCTATTCCTATTTCGGTAGTAGCGACCAATGAGAATTGGTGGTTCTATCACGAAGCTGGTATAGAGGTGCATTCAATCTCGACATCTCTAGACTCGGAGCTTCATTCAATATGTGACTCAGATGATGATGATTAGGCAGAGAGTATGCATCCCCAAGTAGAATATTCTTCCTCGGAGCTCTGTTTAGGGAAGAAGTATAGTTCGTTGAAGGATATTAGAGATGAAGTGGTTGATTATGCTTTGAAAAATGGGCATGGGATCAAGTTTGTCAAAAGCGAATGTCATCGGTTGACTATTGTGTGCAAGGATGGAAGCAGTTGGTGGCTTCACGCTTCAAAAATGAAAGGTGAGCTTACCTTTCAAATTAAGAGCTATAATGAGGCGCACACATGGGTGGCAACCCAATATTTGGATAGATTTAAAATCAACCAACGTGAGACCTACCTTCTATTATTGAGATTGTTAAAAAGGACTTTAATGTCAATATTACCCTGAGTCTTGCCAGAAGGGACATGAATTGAGCACTGAACTTGAATGAAAGGGATGGTGACGAACAGTACAAGCAACTGTGGTTCTAGGTAGAAGAGATTTGCAGATCTAATCCCGGCAGCACGTTATTGTTGGTAGTAGATATTCCTGAGCTTACGCCTCGTCCAAGTCCAATATTTAAAAGGATGTACATGTGTGTTAGATGTGTGCAAGAGAGGTCTGAGGGAGTTTGGTAGACCCGTCATTTTCCTAGATAGTTGTCACCTGAAGGGGTCGTGCCCATGCCAATTGCTCACAGTCGTCAGCATTGATGCCAATGATGGAATTCATCCAGTTGTTGTGGCACTTGTTGAATCAAAATGTAGAGACTTCTAGACCTAATTTTTGTGTTGCATGCTTTTGGACATAGACAGTGACATAGGTAGGGGATGGACATTTATTTCCTACTGATAGAAGGAGTTGGTGCCTGCTATTGAACAATATGCGCCAGTAGCTGAGCATCATTTCTACCTTAGACACTTGTATGCTGATTTCAAAAAACAATTTCCAGGCATGCAGTATAAAGATATCATGTGGAAGGCAGTTAGGGCCACAACATCATCGCAATATCAGAATAAGATGAATAAACTACTTGTGATCGAACAGTCAACACACACATATATGTAGAAAATTAACCCGAGGTGTTGGTCAAAACATGCTTTCAGTTCCTTCTCAAAGTACGACATGGACCTTAATAATTTGAGCGAGTGCTACAATGCTTGCCTCTTGCTAGCTCGGGACAAACTGATTCTCACTATGTTTGAGATGATTAGAACGGGCATAATGACTAGGATAGTTAAGAAACATAACCAGATGGCTAAATCAACGGATCTATTGTGTCCTAATACCACAAAGAAGCTTGCCAATTTGCAACATGCAGCTCGAAATTGGTGTCCAACACCTGCAGGAGCTAATCGATTTCAGGTCAGTGATGGTAATGAACGGTACGTAGTCGATCTGGACACGCGCACCGGTAACTATTACTGGTGGGAGCTGACTGGAATCCCATGCGTGCATGCCATCCTGTGCATCAATTTGATGAGGACTTCAATTGAGGATTATGTGCATGTATGGTACCATCGGGACACATTTATTAGGATGTACTTCCACTTTACCCGACCTATCAGTGGCCACCACATGTGGCCTGAAACAAACCAGCCTCCAATTCTGCCGTCGCCAATTCAGAGACTCCCAGTTCAGCCTCAAAAACGAAGAGTGCGGGATGCGGACGAGCCCGGTAGCCGCACGGTACTCAGCAAGAGACCTGTTCCCATGACATGTAGCTGTTGTCACGGTGTGGGCCACAATGTCTGCTCTTGTTAAGGTGGAGGCTTAGCCACTGGCGTGGCAAATGGTAGTGGCAGAGCAGAACGTTTACTCGACACCTTCATGGGTTTTACTATTGTCGCCGATACATAGGTTTTTAGATTGTTATGCTTTCATTCGTTGTTCTCACTATATGCATTTTGTCTGACATTATATTGGTTTTGTGTTTTGTACGAGCTTGCCACCCCACACCCGCATCCTTAACTATGGGTCTTCTATGAGTGTTGTTATGTATTTGTTAGTATCTTATTTGTACATATGTAATACCCTAAATATTATTGTGTTAGTATCTTATTTCTACATATGTAATACACTAAATTTTAATGCACTGGAATTGTTATATGCGTTGTCAATCTTATTTGTATATGTATTTATTGAATTAATTTGGATTTGAATTTGTGATTTCGACCAAAACTATAATTTGAATCTACCTTATTTCCTTTAGCATAACGGACATTTGTCATAGCATAACGAACGTCCCTTATAGCATAACGGACGTCCGTCATAGCATAACGGACGTCCCTCTAAAGGTTCGATTCTGCCTTATCAGTATAATGGACATCCCTCATAGCAAAACGGACGTCCCTCGCCGACCAATGGATGACACTCGGCCTGTTTGGGGCGTCCCTCGCCCAAAACCAACAACCAATTTGCACCAGACAAAACCCAGCAGCAGAAATACAACAACAAACTTTAAAAAAACTTTCTAAAGTTGCAAAACCAATATACAACAACAAACTTTACAAAAACAATTCAATTGAGCCATTTATTTAATGTTCTTGCAATTCTTGCACCTTTGCGCCTCTTGCAGTTCTTGAATATGTTACAGGTGGTGCCTCTTTTGTAGCTGGTGCCTGTTCTATCGTTGGTGCTTGTTCTATAGCTGGTGCATCTTCTAAAATGGAAAGCTCCTTGTCCCAGATATCGATGGCCTTGAACTACAAGTCAAAACTCATCTCTACATGTGTGGTCTCCTCGTAAAGGTCCTCATGTTTGTGTGGCTCGTCGAGATGGAAGCCCTGCTCTGGACACTTGGCAATCACCGACCACCCTAAAGGGTGAGAGACTTGAAATATGTTATGTTGGCTGTAATTGGGAGATCAAATTAGTTTGTCACTTCATTCAAAGCGCAGGGTGGAAAAATATATTGTGTTTTGTCTGTCGGTGCCATGACAATTGCAATTGCCTCCGGCATCAGCAATTAGTACACATACTAGGTGTGCACGTTAATCGATAACATGAAACAATTCAGCTCTGGGTGGCACTGCATGAGGAAGAAATATTGGTCCGTGTATGATATGGGGAAGAAATATTGTATGAATGAATACAAGTGTCTTACATGGATCCAACCAAGAGTCTACAACCCCTCCCTTATTTGAACCTCTGCTGTGTCCTCCTCATTTGTTGCCGTGCACTGCATGTTAAGAACGTGATTTATTTATATATTTAGTTGTTTTCAATAACAACATATTATAAATTGGTTAAACATTCTCACCCAGTCCGGAGCTCCCTTTTGCTTTGGCACGAGAAGGGTTGTTATTGAACAGATCTCTTTACACTGCAAATTGACAACACGACGCACAACGTACATTTTCAAATCACAACTGAGAATAATTTTCAAATCACATTGCTTCTTACCTTGGAGCTGCAAAGTAGAGCACAAATCTCCTTGTTGTTCTTTGTATTTACCCGTGCAAGTGCCATGAACTCGTCCATCAATTTCACAGGCTGCAATGAAAAATCAGTGGAAGGAGGCAGTGCAGTTGCCACCTCTCCTTTGAATACCCACTCCCCTCGTACTTTGTGCAGCCCCATTTGAGCCAATGTCACTTGATCGTACACGTCAAGTGATTTTTCATTGGTTCGTCGCTCCATGGGAGGGACAACCAACCCACTGCTATTAATAATGCGCTGAATAAGCCAATTATACGGGAGATCCTTCCTTGCACTATTCAGGTTTGCCTTCATTTGATGCATAATTACGTGTGCAAGATTGAACCTCTTCCCATTGTACAACTTCTCCATCATGTAGAGATCCATGCAGGTGACAAGGTCTCTATGTCCATCACGAGGCACAACTGTGTGGGTGATCATGTGATGGATGACTCTTGCTTTGACATTGAGGTCCTTTGATTTGGGCCGGAAGAAAGATTCAACGATTGTAGGATTGCGAACCAATCGCTTTAGCAATGCAAGACCTTCTTCTTGTTTTACAAAATCAGTGTCTTTCAACACATGGAAATACTCCTCCAATGGCTCCTCCGTGGATCATCCAATAAGCTCATTCAGCTGATTAAGAGTTATCCTAATCTGTTTTCTATACAGAAAAGTCCTCAACTCACTATCATTGGAGATGTTCAACTCCAAATTTGTATAAAACAATTTAACAGCCCTTTCACAGTAATAACCACCCATCGTGCACAATTTGTACAAACCAATTCGCTAAAACATGTCCTTCAATCCAAAATCAACGAACGAATTGAAATCTACCTTCCTAGATATAATTATGGCACGGGGTACAATGTCATTATTGTACCGTTCTTTGGAGGAGGTTGAGCTGAACAACCCAGGTTCAGAGGGCTTTGCAGACACGCGCACTAGACCTGTGGGCTAGGAGGGAGCCACCTTACGCTTCTTCGACACTTGACCTGCCTTCAGTGCCATTTTTCGCTTTAACAATCGGGAGGATGGATATTGGAAGTTCGAGTTCGTTGGGGGAAGTTCGTCGAGTTCGTCAGGTTATCTCTCTGCAATATCTAGGGCAAGTGATGCCCTTTGGGATTATAAGGGAAATTTTTGTCGTCCGTTGAGAGAAAAATGCTGTTGTTTAGCGTCCAGAGTATGAAATCCGAGAGGAATGGAAGTTATTCGTATTAAGATGAACGTCTGTCATGGCTTGAATGACCCCTCTAATGGCAGATTTGAATGAAATCCAAGAGGAACAGACGTCCCTCGTATTAAGACGGACGCCTGTTATGGCCTAAACGATGCAGTTTAAAGGCGAGAGGCATCAATTGAGGGCAGAACGATGTAGTATTAGCCGACGGACGTCCGTTTCATGGCGAGGGACATTCGTCATAATTGAGGGAATTCACGCGTTTTAAAATAGGATGTGCCTTGCACGTGTCAATTAATTTAGAGTCAATCCTGGCCGTCGATCCAGACGAGGGATGTCCGTCGCTCGATCCATCGGCCAGGGATCGTCGTTCGCTCGTTGCCTCTGGAAGACGCCAGATTCAATCATGGTCGTCAATCCAAATAAGGGACATCCCTCGCTCGATCCAACGACCATGGATGGAAGTCCGTCTGTCGCCTCTAGAAGACGTCAGATTCAATCCTAGCCGTCGATCCAGATGAGGGACATCCTCGCTCGATCCAACAACAGACGGTACTTGACGCCAGATGAGGGACGTCCCTCGCCATCGTCCGTCCTCGGCCGCCATCGGCCATCTTCTTTGAACTGCCAAGAGGGACGGTACTTGACGTCCTTCGTCTCCATTTGACGATGCTTGACAGAGACAAAACCGAGTCATTAAACTTGACGACTCTGAACGGGAATCATGACTGCGAGGTCGCCGGCGAGAATTTTCTATAGTTTAGGGTTTTAGTTGTTAAAAAAAATTCTCTAAGATTTGACTTGTCATTGATCGCGAACTATAAGGTTTGCGGTGTTAATTTCCCTAATATTAATTGTTTTATATATTATTATAATTATTTACTTTTCGTAGATTTGGATGGTATTAGGACGAAATCAAATAAAAATGCATAATTTTATAACTATTTTCTCTCAAGTCAACTAATCAAATGAATTAGGTAATTATTTCATATATAAATTACGTTGATTTTTGAAGTTTGATAAACAAAATATATATTTTTTGTTTGTAAATTCAAAAAACTTGTTTTTGGATAATCTTTTAGTCAACTATTTATATTTATACCCAAATAGATAAAAACAAATCAAGCCAAATTAGTTAAAAAATGAGCAAAAACTAGTTCAAACCGAACCAAAAAATGAAATTACCCTAAACCCAAAACAAAAAAAATAAGCCAATATGTAAATCGAAAACTGAACCGAAACTAAACCGAAAAAATTGAAAAACCAAAGTTCGGTTTTTCATGGATTTTTCTCCTTTATCTGTTCAGATTTGGTTTTTATTTTATAAAATCAAACCAAATCGGTTTAGTTTTAGTTTGGTCGAAAACCGAACCAAACCGATTTTTCCCCTCCTATGATGTAATTTCATTGGTATTGTTTTTCATATGGTGTAAGGTAAACCCTAGAAGCCAATCAGAGCGAATTCTACGGGAGAATGACGACGAAGGCGTTTCTAGGGATGGACTTTGGTTGTGCTCTTGATTCACTTAACCACGGCAAGTTTCCAGATAAAGATTGCTTATTGCCCCTCATCTCAAAGCTTCTCGGTTATGCCATTGTTGCAGCTTCAACGACCGTTAAAGTCCCCCAGGCATTTAATTCTGCCTTATTTATTGTTTTCTTCGATTTCTATATCTGCCACTGTTAATGTCGATGACGTTTACGTAGTGAATTTTGATGCTTCTGGTTATTAGTATGATCTGTTGCTTCTGATTGTTTTTTTTTTCATTAGGAAATTCTACTTCTAACTGTTGTCTGATTATAAATCTTCGGATGCTGCTGTTTGACTTAAATCCATATGGTCTCTGGTTGTACTGCATATCTCGTGGCTTGTCATTGTAGTTTTTGAAGACATAATCTGGTTCCTTAGCTTCCAACATCTCATTTAGTGCTTTTAGATTTGGTATGAGATAGTTTGGTCGGAATAAACCCAGCAAATTCATTCCCTGTAAATAATTAGAACACTATGCTTATGTAGTCTTATAGCTTTTGCTATCTATTTCTTATGGTATTCAGGAATGTTTGAAATAAGGAAACATCATTAAATTGACGAGATTTTGTTCTTAAAAAGTGACTTGAGCCTTGGAAACTATTTTGTAATAAAATCTGCATCAATTCTTATTTGAGTTTAATAGAATCAAAACCTTTAAGAGCTACCTGAATAGTGATGGGGAATGGAATTAATATGCCACAAAGTAGGTTTGTTTTTCATTAGTTCAGTTCAATGTCCTTGCTTTTCTTGCTACATGGAGATTTTTTGCCAAACTCATTCTTTTATTGGCTTATATTACAATGCTCGTGATTGCTCTGGCATTGTGATAGCTTTGACATCATGGTAACTTGATAACATGCATATAGCGTTCCCCACCCAGATAATGAAGATCTTGAACCATGGAAGTATCAGAGGCCTTAGTATTGTATCGTTTGAGCTTGAAGTCATAGGCTACACTATTGCTCTAGCATATTGTCTCCATCAAAAGCTTCCATTTTCAGCTTACGGGGAATTGGCTTTTCTTTTAATTCAAGGTATATATTAAGCACTGGCTGGTAAGTACTGGGATACCAAATTATTCCAAAAACTCAAATGAAAATTCATGAGGGGATGGAGGAATGCAGATGTTTTTGGGATTTATGATTTGTGCTCTACTCTTGTCTTTACGTATCACAGCTATAATTCTAGTTGCCGTTATCTATAGTTATTCCCAGCCTCTGGGCATGAAAACTTGGGTCAAGGCATTAATGTATCCTCTTTGCTAGCAATTTATTCAGGTTCAAGTATTCTTAAATTGCACTCTTTGATGATATGTTTAGCTACTTCCTTAATACCATGGATATTCAGATATTGTGCTGTGGCACCAACCATCTTAGCTGGTCAGATTGATCCTATTCTCTTTGAAGCTTTGTATGTGAGTGGCAACTTTCTTGTTCAAATTGTTCTTGAAAATCTTTTTATTCTTCCTCTGTTATTCCCATGTTCTATTCCATGATTTTTCATCATTTGATTGTCAAGCAGTATGATTTTTTCAGGCTATGCTTCCTTTTTTTTCTAATGGGAAACCTATGTTGCAGGCATCCCAGCACGCGATTTTTCTTTTTGCTAGAATACCACAAATATGGGAGAACTTCTCCGTAAGTTGAAACTTGAAGGCTTTCTTTTGCTATTCAATTTGATAAATTCAAGTTGTTACCAATGGTTCTGTGTTCACGTTCTTGCTATTAGCATATTGAAAAGATTCTATGTTTTGTTATTTAACTTAATGTTTTGAATCTACAGTCTCTCACTGTGCTTACCATAATAGAAAACTAATCTCACCTTTTTTTTTATTCGACTCATTTAATAAGTAAATACTGTTTGACCAATCATTTTAAATGTGTTTGAAATTGGAGTTCTATAACTTTGTATATTATCAAATAACTATTTTCTGCAGAACAAGAGCACTGGGGAACTCAGCTTTTTAACGTGTTTAATGAATTCTGCAGGTTCGATGGGTAAGTTAAACTGTTTATGTAGCTTAAGTTGGTTATATAGTTAGAGGAGAAACCCTGTTTTAACATTTTTTGTTCTGCAGTGAGGGTTTTTACCAGCATTCAAGAAAAAGCCCCATTAAGTGGTATCCTTTTTTATTAAGATTTTGAACGATTAATATGCTGATTATTGTCATGCACTAAGGTAAGGTTTTTATGGTTTTGCTTCTAACAGGGGAATAGATATTAATGACTTTAATGTTCCTTTTTTTTTTTACCGTGTTTAGTTTTGCGGCATTGTTTATACAATGTGTAATAATTTCATCTCAGTGTAGAGTAATAGTTGTAGCAAGGTTTACTTTATATGCTATGATCTCGTAGATCATCTCATCTGCGAGAAATTTCTTCTTTTCATATTTTCGGCTTTTCCATAATTTTGTTTCCATTATCACACAAAATTAGGAGAGGTAACTTGGTCTATTACTGTTCAAGGCTTCTGCACTAGAGATATCTCTTCTATTTGCGTGCTATATTTAGCTAATAAACGAGCACTGTTAATAAGAGCTTCCGCCTAGGATGTTCAGGTTTTTCTCTATTCCCAGTCAATTGTTTTTTGATATTTAAACCGTTCTTGTTGAACCAAAGTTGTGCAATCAAATTTCCATTTATGTGCATGAGTTTGTATCTGTTGTTGTCCTTAATCCTTCTTAGTTCTTTTGGGATCTGCTATTGGGATAGTTACAAATGGCACCATTCTTAGTCAGATAGCTTTATACAGAAAGGCACATACCAAGAAAGAGAGGAAAACAGAGTAGAAGACGACCTGTGGTTATGCTGCGGCCAAATATTGATTAAATTCTGCCAGTAAAGTTGAAGGAAATTTCATCTCAGAAAAAGATAGTGGGAGCATTAATAACTACTGATGAAACTAGTTTCACTATGTGATTGTACCCCACTAAACTATGATTACTTAATTCATCATGGATCTTAAGTAAATTTGATGCACCTCCCTTGGATTACACTTGAATACTTAATGTTTTGAAGTTTTCTTTTCTTGCTTGTTAACTGAAGCTCGCACTTCAACTATTCCCTAGGCCTTCAAATGTTTAATGTTTTCTCAATCCTAGTCTTAGTATTGAATACTTGCCCTAGCTTGTTAGACTTTGAACCCCAATTATAATTCCAGTAATAGTTATCACCCGACTAGTTTGGTTCAAGTCTTGTTGAGGTTTGTAAAAAAGCGCCAAAAAATTGGGCTAACCTATGGATTAATATGACTTGGTGAGCGTCTAGTTTCAAAGTTTGATAATTGTAATATTAGACAAGTGGGTTTGTCAATAAAATTTGTGAAAACAAGGTCGTACAAGATAATGTACAGCAGACTCTAATGTATTGGTTGAAAGTAATTTTGTCCTTTTCGTTAGTTTTGTTATTAAGCATCATTCGTATGTTGAATACCTTGTTTTCTGAACTTTGGATGAAAATGAAAGCAAGTTTAGGTACTCCTTTTGTCCTTTTGAAATGACTGCTATTTTCAAATATTTTATTGGTCTTGTTTGACCACCTAATTTTCACAACAATTAAATTCTCAAACCATGTAATAATATAAAACTTAGGTGGGTACTCAAAAAATCATAAATCATACCCCACCTAAATCAAAAGAAAACAATCCAATCCAATCCAATGATGAAAATCATGGAAAAGAATATGGGAATAACAAAGGAAAAATAAAAAGATTTTCAAGAACAATTTGTACAAGAAAGTTCCACTTGCAAATAAATCTGACCAGCTTAGATGGCTGGTGCCACAGCACAATATCTGAATATCCATGATATTAAGGAAGTAGCTAAACATATCATCAAAGAGTGCAATTCTTGAACCTGAATAAATTGCTGGCAAAGAGGATACATTAATGCCTTGACCCATGTTTTCATGCCCAAAAACTATAATTGTAAGTAACGGCAACTAGAATTATAGGTGTGA
Organism: Begonia loranthoides; assembly: GCA_022433065.1. NCBI lineage: Eukaryota > Viridiplantae > Streptophyta > Magnoliopsida > Cucurbitales > Begoniaceae > Begonia > Begonia loranthoides. The sequence goes on from CM039474.1 coordinate 18,607,241, forward strand.
TAAGTAAAGACTAGATCCTGCGGAATCAACTGGTAAACCTTCGACTGTAGAGGAAAAATCATAAATCCCAAAAACATCCATCCCCTCACTTTTCAATTGTGTTTTTGGAAGAATTCGGTTATCCCAGTACTGACCGGCAAGTGCTTAATATATACCTTGAATTAAAAGAAGAGCCAATACCTCGTAAGCTGAAAATGGAAGCTTTTGATGGAGACCATATGCCACAGCAATAGTGTAACCTACAACTTCAAGCTCATACCATACAACACAAAGGCCTCTTATGCTTCTATGGTACAAGTTCTTCATTGAAAACTTAATTGAAAGTCTACGTCATGCATTAATATCCAACTATTATAATTTTAAAGGAAAATAATTTATAATTTATATTCTTTATTATATTTAAATAGTTATAATTTAAAAAATCATTCATTTTCAGTCATCTATATAATATTTTTTTTAGGGTGATTATCAATTTGGCTCCTGAAATTTGGGAATCCTTTCAACTGAAACACTAAATTTTAAATTTTCAAATCTGACACCTCAAAGTTTGAGATGTTATCGTCCCATACCTTCATCGTTATCAATTCGTTAAAATAGGGGGGTGGGATGCACGTGGAGTTAGAGAAAAAAATTACTCTTCAATCTTCAAGTTCATTCATCGTTTTTCTTAGTTTCATGATCCTTTTCTAGTTCAGATACACCATTTGCTACGAACGATTCCTCAACTTGAGACTCAGTTTCAAAGCTTTCATATGTATCACCAATGGCTAAAATTTGATATTCGTCATCGCTGAAGCCTATCTCCAACTCTACGTGTATCATACGCTCCTATTTTAACAAATTGATAATGGTGAAGGTATTGGACGATAACATTTCAAACTTTGAGGTGTCATATTTGAAAATTTAAAGTTTATGGTGTCAGTTGAAGGGATCCCCAAAATTCATGGGCCAAATTAATAATTACCCTTTTTTTAATAAAGAAGGCAACCCTCCCGCATAAAGATATTCAATCCAATTCAGTTTTGAGAAGGTATTAGAGCCACTCTTTCTAAATATTTCGGTGTCTGAATATTTTGTTGTGAATTTTTTTTGATATCTTGGTTTGAATCATCGTGGGACACTCAAATTTTTGGTTGTCATTGTGATTTTTGTGATTGCAGTAAAGTTGTTGTTCTAGGTATTTTGTTGCAATTGTTTTTTACTACGAAATTTAGTTCGTTTTATTGAAATTTCTTGATGTCGATCTTCCCTCCAAGTTGGTCACTCAAAAAATGGCTAGCTACCCTCATATTCCGGTCATTGTGGCCAACTTTTCGAAAGCTTAGCCGAGGTCAAAAAGAACGACAACCTGAAATTTAAAATCATAAAGCAAATTAGCAATCGTCAAGCTCCATCTAGAAAATCATCGAGCTCGTTTACCATCGTCATTTGTCAGTTTGTGTTCTCCCCACCTCCCGTCGACAACCTGTTCTCTTCTAGAACAGCACAGTCTGAAACCCTCCCTCACGACACATTGTGAGTATCGCCCGTTCGACTTTGAGTGTCAAGCGTTGTCGACTCAACACCTTTCCAAGGCTACCCTAATTTCGAGAATGACACAGCTTCGTTCAACTAGTAGTTCACACAGTCCAGCTTTGCAGTTCACAGAGGCCTCGATTCTATTTCTTTGGATAAGAGATTCCAAAGATGAGGATGAAGATTTGTGCGTTGTGAATCTTATGGCTGGCTAGGCTAATGGTTAAAGAAAAAATGTTTTACATTTGTAAAATATTTATGGTTTTAAGTTAAGACATGTTTTATAAGTTGTAAATATTTTAACGAAAAGAATTTTATGGAAACATTTCCTTTTATTTCATTTAGTTTTAAAATGTAAAGTATTCCGTTGTGTATTGTGAAGGTTGTAAATTTTATGCAGTTTACAAAGAAAGAACATTTCAAATTGCAACGTTTTAATAAAAAGGAAACCAAGTCGTTACAAAATGGTATTAGGGCACCCGAGTTTTAAAATCGGTACTGTAGACTGCATACCAGCACAAGTCTCAACATGGAAATACTCCATGAACTATAAGTATGTTTTTTTTAATTAATTGTTATGTTTATTATATGCTTGTTGTATAGACACAAAATGGAGAGGGAAGCAAGGCAGGATAGGGATCCAAGGAATGACATGATAAGTAGATATACGAAAATGTTGGAGTGCCAGATTCAGTTTATAAAGCGGAATAGAAAATTAGAAGAGCAGAAAAACCAGCAACTTATGGTTCACAAGGACTTGGGATGTGAGAGATTTTGGCAATTAAAGCAACCATATTTTGAAGGAGATATTTTTGATCCAACAAGTGCAAAGGAATGGATTCGAATGGTGGAGAGTATGTTTGAGTATGCCGAGGTTGAGGAGCAAGAGCAAGTTACTTGTGTCGTGTTTATACTGATGAAGGATGCTCGATTTTGGTGGGATTCCATGAAAGCAGTGTATGATGAGAAGAGTATGGAGTGAGAAAAGTTTAAGAAAATCTTTTATGAAAAATATTTTAATCGTACCACAAGGACAAGAAAGATGACAGAATTTGTCAAACTACGTCAAACTGGAACAATATCAGAGTATATTTGCCAATTTGAGTCATTATCTCATTTTTCTTCTCATCTACTAAGCAACAATGAGTATAAGGTATACCAATTTGTTCAAGGACTTAAATTGGAGATTTATCGAGGTGTGAAGATTTCTGGTACACAAGGAATATCTTATGCAAACATTGTAGCAAAAGCCCTCGAGGTGGAAGACACCGAGTTCCAAGTTATGAAATTCATAGATGATAATAAGAAAACGGTGAAGGAAGTTCAATCCCAATAGTTGAAGGAAGAACAACTAGAAACAAAAGGATTAGAGAGACCTTTTAATGGAAATGAGTCACAAGGAAATGAAAATTGTAATCAAGGAGAAGCTTCGTTTCAAAGAGAAAATGCTGAAACTTTAAGAGCTAGGCAATGCTAGAGGTGTAAAAGAAATCATTTTGAAAAATGTCTTGTTGGTTCGAATCAATGTTTTAAATGTAATGAGAGTGGCCATTTTGTCAAAGATTGTCTGGTTTTGCCTAAGAAACAGAAAATGGTTGCATCTAGAGTCTTTTCTATCTTGGAGAATGCAAGTGAAGATTGAATCTATTGGGATGTATCAAGTGGGTTAAGACTAGATGAATGAAATATGTAGTTTATGTGTTTTGTAGCATCGTATACAAAAAGCAGTATTTTGGTGTGAATGATTGGTATTATGGTGTGTAAAGATAGTGAAGATATAATATGAGTATTGTTTGTTAAATTTTCTTCTTCGCTCTAATTGTTTATAGATGATGAGATTATATGATATATGTGCATATAACAAATTTTGAGGAAACAATTTATGTAACGAGGGAGGATTGTAATACCTTGAATTTTTGTAGTACTAAGTATGATATTAAGTGAGGATAATTAGAGCAATAGTAATGATAATAGTGTTAGTTTGGATGATTTGGAGATGCTAAGTATGGTTTGTGGTATTTGATGTTATTATAGCTATGGTTTGTAATTGATTTATGGAAGTATAGAAATTCTATGTTTTTAGTAAGTAACAGGGGCTTTATGTTGAGTAGTGGTCGATCAAAATGGAGGAGCGGTCGATCAACTTCATGTCCAAAAATTACAGAGGCGAAATGTTAGATTTGCGGTCGATCGTCCACTAGATGGTGATCGACCGGCCTTTTCAAAGAAATGTGAAGAAATGTGATTGGTGGTATATCATTGCATGGGAGGATGGTCGAGTGCGGTCATTACAGATAGTAAAGTTTGGATTTGCGGTCGATCATGTGTAGTGGATGATCAATCGATGTTCATAAGAATTATTCAGAATAATGTTTGGCGGTCAATCACCCAAAGGGCTTGATCGACTAGGAAGCTGAATAGTCACCGAAAATGAACTATGATGTTGTGCATCAAGGGGATAGTCATCAATTAGGTACTTGAGGAGACGCCATTAGGCATTTCTAGAGACACCATATGCTTGAGGAGGGATGATGAAGAGTTTAGCTTTATTTAAGGGGGAGTTGCGTGAAAAGAGAGGGAGGAGATTAGTGAGAAAGAGAAAAAGAAAAGCACGAAGAGAAAGGAAGCAGTGAGAAAAACAGTGAGTATCTCTGGAGAGAAGAAGACCAGCGGTGTGAGGAAGAAGAAAGAAAGATGAGGAGGTTTTCTTTAATAATCGAAGGTAAGAAGTGTGTGTGCGCTTTCCCTTTTAGGGCTACATCACAAGAAGTAGGAAGTTTTGTTGGTTGTGTACTGCTGTGATAAATCTGTAAAGATAGTATTCTGTTGTTGTTAAGTTTCTCATTGGTTGTTATGGTGTTGATAAAAACTTGTTAAAGATAACGTTGAAAGGATTGCAATTTGTCTCTATGGTTCACTGCTTTGAAAGTTGATTATGCTCTCTATTTTTAATGATTTGATCAACATTAAGGTGAATTGACCATGTTGTTAGAAATAGGGGATTTATTATTGAGAGATGCTTGCATTTAATAGAGGATAAGTTCTGGATGTTGTTGGTGTTAAAAGTATGTTGATGATATCTATAAGTAGAAGTTACTGCTGTTGAGGATTGTTGTTGATAGAAGTTAAGTATTGATATGTTGTTTGATATTGTTGTCTGCTGTGGTTGATGTTTTAGTTAAGCATAGAGGTTGAGGATTTCATATATGTCAATAATGTGTAGTGTTGACGCTGATTCATAGATTTAAGTTGTGGATAGATTTATGTTATGGTTAACCTATTATTGTTGCGATATGTAGTTTAATTTGGTGGCTTTGGTTCTATTCACTAAATGGTTATTACTTTGATAAAGAGATGATTGAGGATTTGATGCTTGGTGATTGTGAATGATAGAAATTAGGTTTTGATCATATTATGGCTTTGAGGATGTGTTGCTTTGATAGGTGTTTGGTTTGCTTGTTTGACGCTTTAATAATTCATGTTTAATGCTAGAAAATGCTAAGTTGTGTGCATTCAAGCATCATGGTTTCCACGAAAGGTTACAAAAGTGGTTTATCATGCATATGGTTTTAAGTAAAGAAAGATAAAGGAAATTAAGAATTTAAATATATGTTAAGGATTTGGGAACAAGTTCCTAATGAGAATATGAGGCTTTGGTAGACGTTGTCCCAAATGGTAGAGGCTTTGGGCGAATTTTTGCCAATGGTTGAGGTTTTTGATATTAAACTCATGTTAAAAAGCTTGGCGGACGTGGTCCCCATGGTTGGAGGCTTTGGCGGGTCATTTCCCAATGAGGCTTTGAGATGAGTTTTAAAGGTAAAACAGTAAGATTAAAAGAAGAAAGTAAAATGAGAAAATGTTTTATAAAAAGGGCATTATATGTTTCATATGCATTTCATTTCTTAGTAAGCATTAGACTTATAGTTTAAGTCTTGATATATAGGTATGCATGAAAGAAAAAGAGTAGTGGATGGAGGATTTGTGTGTTGCGGACCTTGTGGCTGGCTAGGCTAATGGTTAAAGGAAAAAGGTTTTACATTTGTAAAATGTTTATAATGTTTATGGTTTTAAGTTAAGACATGTTTTCTAAGTCGTAAATATTTTAATGAAAAGAATTTTATCAAAGCATTTCCTTTTATTTCATTTAGTTTAAAAATGTAAAGTCATCCACTCTGTAATGTGAAAGTTTTAAATTTTATGTATTTTACAAAGAAAGAACGTTTTAAATTGCAACGTTTTAATAAAAAGGAAACTGGGTCGTTACAGTAATGTTTGTTTTTCTCGTAATGGTTGTGTTGTGGAGGATCAGGTGTCAAGGAAGATACTCGCGAAGGAGCCTAAAGTTGAACGATTGTTTCCTCTGCATTTTTTCGTACTCAAGTTTGTTTCATTAGCTAGTACTACTGTAGATCAAAAGAGTGAAATTTGGCACAAACGTTTAGGTCATCTTAACTTTATTTTTCTATCCCATCTAATAAATTCTGGTGTTTTGGGCAATAATGATCAATTTCGTCTTATCTAAATTTTGATTATTCTACATACAAATTAGAAAAGAGTAAGTGTTTTTCATTTCCTTCACATGGAAGTCATGGTAATAGTTTTTTTGATTCATAGCGATGTGTGTGGCATTACTCCTATCGTATCTCAGCCAATTATAAATATTTTGTGGCATTTATTGACGATTATAGTAAATATATTTGGATTTATTTTCTTCATTCTAAATCTGAGGTATTTTCTGTTTTAAAAAATATTGACGAATGTTGACACTAAATTCTCCTATGCTATGAAAATACTATGATCTGATTCAGGTGGCGAATATATGTCCCATGAATTTCTACAACATGAAGGTATTATTTCTCAATGTTCTTGCCCTTATACACCTAAACAAAATGGTGTAGCATAACCAAAAAATCACCATCTATCAGATGTTGCTCAAACTTTATTACTTGAATCTTTTATTCCACCCAAATTTTGGGTTGAAGCCTTATCTACAGCAGTCTATTTAATTAATAGATTGCTTTCATGTGTCTTTAATTTTGACTCTTCATATTATCTTCTTCATCGTAAACATCCCCATTATCATGATATGCATAGTTTTAGTTGTGTTTGTTTTGTTCATTTGCCACCTCATGAATGCCATAAACTTTCTATTTAATCTATTAAATGTGCATTTATCCGTTATAACATTTCCCACAAAAGGTTATGTTTATTATGATCCCTCTTCTAGCAGCTTTTGTATGTCTCGACATGTTTTCTTCAAGCATCAATATTTCTTTCCTAGTTATGTTGAATCTTTGTTAGACTTGTTTGTTCTTCCTAAATTTGATGAATTAAGTATGACTCCTAACCAATTCAAACCTGGCTTTGTGTATAAACGACAATGTCCAACTTTCCCTCTTCCTAAGCCTGACTCGCAATTTGATCTTGATCACAATACTTCTATTCTGCCTCACCCTAATACAGACATAACTCCTCGACGCTCTTCCTGAGTTTTTAATATCCCTAATCGGTATGACTTCTCTCACACATCTCTTCATACTACTTTATCTTCCATTTTCATTCCATCATGTCATGTAAAAGTTGTAAAACATGAGTGTTGACATAAACAATGACTGATGAACTTCAAGCTCTTGAAGATAATCACACATGGGATATTGTTACTTATTTTCCTAATGTTAAAGCAATTGGTTGTAAATGAATTTACTCGATCAAGCATCATTTTGATGGTTCTCTAAAGCGATTTAAAGCACAATTGGTTGCTCTTAGTAATAAACACGAATATGGAGTCAACTATGAAGAAACTTTTACTCCATTTGCTAAAATGAATACAGTACAAACTATCATTTCTATTGCTGCTTCACAAGGTTGGCCTCTTTATCAAATGGATATAAAAAATGCATTTCTTCATGGCAAACTAAAAGAAGAAATTAACAAGGTTTTGCCTCCTAGCATCTCTTCATCATCCTCATTGAAAGTATGTAAACTGAAGCGATCTTTATATGAGTTAAAACAAGCTCTTCAAGCTTGGTTTGATAAAGTTCAGACAGTCTTGGTTGATTTTTCTTTCAAGCAAAGTCAATATGATTCATCTTTGTTTCTTTACAAGACATCAAAAGGAATTGTTATTCTTCTTGTTTATGTAGATGATATTGTCATCACTAAGATGGATTCTACATTGAGTATTCATTTGAAGCATCATCTCCACACCATATTCCATATGAAAGATCTTGGTCCTCTTACTCCTTTCTTGGGTTTGGAAGTTCATAATACTTATTCTAGTATTCTCTTAAAAATACACATTGAATTTAATTACTTTAGCATGTCTTCAAAATGCTTCATCAACTGATACTTTATTAGAAGTTAACATAGAGTATTGTAGTAAGGAGGGTAATCTTCTTTATGATCCTATAGTCTATCAACAGTTGGTGGGTAGCTTGAACTATTTAACCATTACACAACCTAATATCTCTTTTGTTGTTCAACAAGTTAGTCAATTCATGCATAATCCTTGTCACTTCCATTTAGCTGTTGTTCATCGCATAATTCAATATCTTTGAGGAAGATTTAGTTGTGACTTATTCTATCCATCTAGTTCTCCAATGCATCTTGTTGCTCATAGGGATGCTGATTGGGTAGGTTGTCTTGATACTCGACAATCTATCACAAGTTGGTGTATGTTTCTTGACAGTTCTTTAATTTCATGGAAAAGTAAGAAACAAGATCAAGTTTCTAAATCTTCATCTGAGTTGGAATATCGTGCAATGTATGCTGCTTGTTTTGAGATTACTTGGCTTTGTGGATTAGTATATGATCTTGGTTTTCTACAATCTGCATCCAATTCGCTCCATGCTGATAATACTAGTGCCATTAAAATTGCTACCAATCGTATTTATCATGAGTGCACCAAGAATATCAAAGTAGATTGTCACTCTATACAACAAGCCTTGGATAATAATATCATATCTCTTCTTCACGTTTCTATTGATATGAAGATAGCTGACATATTTATAAAGGTCATGACGCAAAAACATCACTAGTTCCTTGTAAACAAATTGACGCTTCTTGACTGACCAACATCAATTAAAGGGGAGATGATTACATAATTGATAGTCAAATCATGCATTAATGTCCAATTATTACAGTTAAAACTGTAAATAATTTATAATTTATATTCCTTATTTAGATAGGTATACTTTAGATAATTGCTTATTTTCAGCAATATATGTAATTTTTATTTTTCAATATAATGAAGGCAACTCTCCCAAAGAGAGATATTTATTACAATCCAGTTTTGACATTCATTACTGGGTGGTGAACGCAATTTGCATGTTAACAAGTTACTATGATATCAAATTTATCACGATGTAGGAGCAATCACAAGCATTATAATATAACCCAATTAATTTCATTGCAATGTCAAGAACAATCTTTAAAAATAAAAGTAAAAGAATGTGTGTGGCAAAAAATCTCCATGTACCAAGAAAAGCAGCTACGACGTTGAATTGAACTAATGAAAAAGAACCTACTTTGTAGCATATTAATTCAATCCCTCCATCCCTATCCAAAAAGCTCCTAAAGATTTTGATTCTAAGAATTAAGGGAGATTTATTACAAAATAGTTTCCAAGGCTAAGTCACTTTTTAAGAACAATCTCGTCAATTTAATGATGTTTCCTCATTTTAAACATTCCTGAATTTCATAAGAAATAGATAGCAAAAGCTATAAGAATGCATAAGCATCGTGTTCTAATTATTTACAGGGAATGAATTTGCTGGGTTTATTCCAACCAAACCATCTCATACCAAATCTAAAAGCACAAAATGAGATGTTGGAAGCTAAGGAACCAGATTATGTCTTCAAAAACAACAATTACAAGCCACAAAATATGTAGTACAACCAGAGACTATATGGATTTAATTCAAATAGAAATATTCGAAGATTTCCAATCAGACAATAGTTAGAAGTAGAATTTCCTACTAATTCAAAAGGTACGGATCATACTGATAACCAGACGCATCAAAATTCACAACGTAAACATTATCGACATTAAAAGTTGCAAATATGGAAATCAAAGAAAAGAATAAATAAAGCAGAATTAAATGCTTGGGGTACTTTAACGACCATTGAAGATGCAACAATGGCATAGCCAAGAAGCTTTGAGATGAGGAGCAATAAGCAATCTTTATCTGGAAAATTTCTGTGGTAAATAGAATCAAAAGCACAACCATAGTCCATTTCTATGTTACAAGTGGACACTATCTCATCGCATGATATCGTCTGCTTTGGGCCCCCATTAGCCCTCAAGGGTTTGTTCTCAGGCCAGGGTCACATAATCCCCTACCCAAAACACTTCATACAGACAACGATGAGTATTCACTTATAAGCCAGTCCACACCCACCCTCAATTTTTATGTGGGATCTGTCATGGTGAACCATGACACCCTAGGAATGCCATCGTCATTATTCTGTCATAGAATCCACCATAGAATTCGCTTTGCTCGGCTTCTAGGTTTACCTTAACACCACATGAAAAAATAATCAAGGACATTACATAATATCCCCTGAATTTTGAATATTAATATAAAATATAAAATGCAATTCACACGGGGTCATTTACAAATTAACTTTTAAATTATTTTTTGGATAAATCAAATATCCTTCTTTCACTACTGGCAATTTAGACATTATCGTCAATTTATTTGTTAAATTCAATACGTATATATTATGTTTTTCACTTAATATGACATTTTAACTTAATTTCTAACTCTATCAGAATGTCTAAGTCAATTTTGAACTTTACTAATCTATACACACGATGAATTTAACAGATAAATTAACGATAAGATTGAAATTAGTGATAGCTCAAAGGTGGAAACACAATTTGAATAAAGAATAATATAAGGTCTAATATATAAATGACACTAAATGTTATGATCTCCCTTTTTAAAAAAACACCTCAATTTTTTTTGTACAAATGAAAATAGACCTTAAACTTTCCTTGATTAACAAATTAAATTCTAATGTTAAAATGTTCATTAAGTTAATTACACACTAAGTGTTAGCTTAATTAGGATCAAGGATAAATGTTTTAATGGTCAACTAGTTGAATTGAAAATTTTATATTTACTTCATAATGATTATATTTATCTTAGAAATTCTCTCTTCATAATATTGAAAATCTCTCATGAGTGTATTAAGACTTTGCAGAAAATTCTAATTTACTTTTTAGGTTTCAACTTCTAATAGGTAACTAGAGCACAAAAATGAGCAACCAAAGTTTAAATAGATTGAACATCTATTTGAAGGATCAAAAAGAAGAATGGTCAATTGCAAATTAGACAAATTGATTTCAAAGGCATGTAGTCAACCAACCAAGTCAGCTAGCCATTTGGAGAAGAAGTTAGGAGCAGAATTGTTGTCAACCGCCCAAAGCCCTAGCAGTAGTGCAAATATATAGAATAGTTGATTGACTTTCTAAAACTAAGTCATAATGGTCATAGTAGTCATACGATCATCATTGCACCGCTTTTTTTTTTTTTTTTGGTTTATGCTCTTCAAAGCAAAAGTCATACAGTGATGATTCATATTAAGGTTTAACTCTAATAATCATATTTACTATAATTAAATATGATTAAATGATAATAAGTTATGAGATGACTTTGAAGAAGAAATTGATCAATTAATTGAGGATACTTTTCCAAACTAAAAATAGGTATAATAGCAGATACCTTAGATTATGGAAATGATAATGAAATTGGATTAATGGGATGTATACTCATTAAGATATGAATTTTTGCAGAAAAATTGATGGATGTGCTATAAATGAGCATAGTCACTATTTGTGGTTAATTGGATAGAATATTGTCATTATCAATTCAAACCATTTAGTGGTTATAAAGTACACACGTAAATAAAGTGCATGACTTTGGATTGAAGGGATTTGGATATATGTAATAAAAGTTATGCAGTTTGAAGTTGAATAAGTCCAAAATTACACTGTTTTAGAAAATATGCCTTTAAATTGGACTTTAGAATGAGAATTTAGAGACATATATCAAAGGAGAAATATTTCTAATACATTGACGTATGTTTCCATGTAATAAAAGTGGATGAGGAATGAGTTTATGACATGTGTCACTCAAATATTAGTGATTAAGTGTGTGATTAAGGTGTAATTAGTGGATGATTAAAGTTAATTAATCATGATTAATTATGTCAATCATGGGGATTACCTTAGAACTAAGCTAGATTAATTATTTTAAACTAAGAGTGGTTAAGGATAATTAACCATGATATTATTGTAAATTTTCAGGAAATAAAGGGTAAAATGGTACATTCGGAAGGGCAAAAGGGATAAAAAGGTAATTTTATCCTAAGATCTCTTTAGAAAATGAAGGAAATGTTGAGAAATCAGCCATCTCATTCTGGAACCAGAGGAGAAAGAGGGAGAAGAGAAAGAAAAATGGAAGAAAGGAGAAGAAGTAGAAGAAGAAAGAGAGGGACTTAACCTTCTATCATTTGAGAAAAGTTGTTCGTCTCTTCAAGATGATTTTTTTAGCTTAAAATCAAGAGGAGAAAGTGAATAATAAAGTGATCTTCTAGAGATAAGAACCTTAACCTAAGTATTTTTTGCACTATGTTAAATATTACATAATTTATGTGGAAGAAGTTGAATAAATAGGACTACATGTAGAATTCATGGACTACAAGTTGGTATCTATAGATGATATGGATTTGTTGAGGATTAAATTGGTTAATTAAGTGAAGATTATAACCTATAGAAAAGGAGTATAAAATTGTGATTTGAGAATTATCAATAAAATCCATAGAATTGTATATGGATATTCTTGATGAAGTTAGTTAAACTGAATTCAATATTGAATTGTTATGAGTCGTATATGAGAATGAAATTTGAATGCATGAGGGTTATAGATATATATATATATATATATTCTTTGAATGGAAAAGTTTGAATGGTTGGATTGAATGATTGTATTCAATATTTGCAAATTTCTTGCTAGTCCGATCTGTTATTCCTCAACACTAAAGTTTGAATTTTTTGTGCATTTCAGTAGTTATTCACAGGAAGCGAGAACAAATGTCTACTCATATTATTTAGTTAATATATTGTGTTGTTGCTACTGGTGTTGTTTAAAGTGTAGTTTTTGGAAGATTTGATTTCTAAGATTCAAAACTTTATTTGTTTTGAATATTGGGGATTTCTAGAATTTATGTATTTTTTAGAGTTTTAATTTTGTTTAGGATAAATATTTCTCATGAATAATTTTTCAATAATATTCTGAAATTTTTGAGAGATGTTTTCGATGAGAAATGATATTCCAATGTTGGATCAGAATACAATATTTCTATTGCAGCAGGTAAAGATATGAGATATGCTCGCACAAATGGATTTAGATGACACGTTGTAGGGCTCGATAAAATACCCACTTTTTGGAGTGAAGAGGGGAAAATTCAAAAGAATAAAAAAACTCTATCATTGACACGTCTGCATTTGTCAAATCAGATTTTGCAAGATGCACTGAATAAGAAAAATGCCACTGAATTATAGTTAAAATTGGAGCAGTTATGTATGAAGAAAAAGTGCATTTGAATCAACGACTTTATTCTCATAAGTTGATGGAAGATTCTATTGAATAACACTTGATTGCATTTATGGAGATAGTTTCAAATTGGGAGATTATGAGATACAAGTACGATGAGGAGGATTTTGAGCTCATTCTACTTTGCTCGTTGTCTACTCTATATGGTGCTTTTACATATACAATCTTATACAACAGGGAAAGTCTAACTCTAAAAGAAATTTATGGCGTCTTATTATCAAAGGAGAAGATGAAACATATTGTTATTGGATTCAAATCTTGAGGAGAACGATTCGTCATTCAAGGAAGAACAAGATAGCCAAACAACAATGATAGTGATATTATTCAACGTTTGAAGGGCAAATCAAAGTCAAAGAACAGTGATAAAACTTGTTAATTTTGTTAGAAGAAGGGGCACATTAATCTAAGTGCCAAAAAATTGCATAATAAAATTAAGAGAACTATTGAGAATGGAAAACAACCAATGATGTTCAGTGAAACTGATGTTGTAGAAGAAGAAGATTATTGTAATGGGAATCTTTTAGTCATGTCAGAAAGAAACTCACAATTAAACAAGGATTAGATTCTAGATTCAGCTTATTTGTTTCATATGTTTTATAGTCAGAATTGGTTTTCGACATATGAGACTGTTTCAGAAGGTGTCATGTTAATTGCTAATAGCACATCTTGAAAGTTAGCTGCTATTGGTATTGTCAGAATTAAAATATTTGATGAAGTTGCTAAGACACTAGGTAATGTGCAATATGCTCTTTACTTGAAAAAAACTTTGATCTCGTTGAGTACTCTGGATTCAAAAGGGTACAAGTACTATCACAACTCGACTTAAATTCCCTCAAGAATCAAGATAGTGATAAGGATTCTCCACCCAGAAAGATGACACGTGTACACGAACGAATAGACAAAATTATGATAATGCGAGATTACATTAACTAGACATCCTCAATTAGGACATAATCACATGCAATCCTAACAAAATATTACCATAATTTAATCCAATTACAATTTTCTTTTTAATTAACCATGTACAACTCACCATATACATGATTTATAATTAAAACCATACATTACATAACATGTTATTTACAACAATGCATACAACTCATGCACAACAGAAACAAACTCATACACACAGGCCCAAGAGTTTTGAGCCCTAAGCCTACCTTGAGTGTTGAGTGATGTGCTATGAGAATCTACAACTAATAATCAAGTATGGAAATTTTCTAACAATAGTTCTAGTGTTTATTTTGTAGGTGTTAATGGAGAAAAGAGTATTCAAAATATCCATTACTTCCATAAGATATTCCAATATATTATGGAGTTACTCAAGATAAAATATAAGTGGAAATTCAAGCACAAAATTAAGAGAGTTATGAAGCATTCCAAAACAGTTGGCAATTTGACCCTTGAGATTTATTTGGCCTTTTTTGGCATTCTTCACAATCCTAAAAGAAAATGTGCTCTTCACAAAGATTGTAGCTGATTTCTTAAGCATTTAAGAATAGGGTCTTGCTTTGAAATTGACCATTTGCTATGTCTAACATGGCCCAAAACATAGAGTTTATTTATGCTAAAGAAACTAATTCTCTTTTACTCGGACTTAAGGTTGAAATCCACTTAACGAAGAGCCTTGAAGATAGTTCATTGGATCATTGTTGCACATGAGTTTTAATAGTTAATTTATGTTTTATTTTTATCTATTTTATGAGTAGTTGAGCTAGTTTAATTGTTACTTGTTGGAATCACTCATTAAGGCATGTTCTAGCCGAGTAAGTGTCTCTGTGAGGGTAATTTCATAAGTACTGTTTTGAGAAGGTTAATTGTTGGAGTCATCTCCTTAGAGCTCATTTTACTCAACATAGATCATCAATTTTTAGAGTTGTTTTTCAGCCTCTTCCCTTGCCTTCTTGTTGAGCAAAAACCCACATTACGTTTAATTATTGACAATCATCGTTTTGTGTTTGATTTCTTGTTCTTCAAAAGAGATGGACAAGTAAGCCCCCTAATGCAACTTCCCTACTTCTTTCCTTAGAGTGGACTTATTTTGAAGTTGTGGAATCTGACAAATTATCATGTTGAAGTGCTTATTTTCAAAGAAGGCATCCTTTGAGTAGGAAACTGTAATTAGACATCTTTTTGATCAACTTGCATCCCTTTGACCATATCTCCACCTTCCCCATGATTTTGCCCACAAAATTTTGAAGGTATTATTTTCATCCATTACCTGGTATTATGTCCAAAAATCATTTTCCATATTCATTTAGTTCTTTTTATTTATTCTGAAATCCCTTCCAAAACTGTTTAATTATAATATTCTGATTCCAGAACACTTTCTACCAATTTGTCCATAACTGCTTTTCCATAAAAGTTAGCCGACCAAATTTGTAAGGGATCTTCTATAGATATTGCACTTGATACAGTTTAAAAATCACATGAAGAAGCACCAATTTGAATGAGTTATTACATAACGGAATTCTGCCAAAATAGTTTTTACAACAGCAATTGCAACCTTCGATTTTTTGCGTTGCATATGATTGAACCTCTTTCCCTTGAAGATGTTTTAGCCTTGTTCTTTCAGTACAATGGGGTAAGCTAACAAAGCTTAGTAAGTTAGAATAATACTTGAGAATCATAATCTTATGCAATTCACTTGTATAGGACCAACTCTTGTCCCCAAGATCAATACCTAGACTTCTATCCATTTTACAATGATATGCAGTATGAATATATCACACATTGATATTTCTTTTAACATCTACGCCATGACAATTGAGTCAATGCAATTAGGAGTGTTCACGGTTCGGTTCGGTACTGGTTCCCCAGTAGACTGCACTGGACCGGTCAATACCGGTTTTGAAAATTCAAGACTTGTACCGATCCCATTATAGTCTGGTACCGGACCAGAAATCCGGTATCGGTTTCGGTCCGGTACGGTCTGTACCAAATTTTATTCCTAGAATCTAAATAAAAACTAAAATATTTCAACCTTATGTAAAACAAAGTAGAATATATGAATTTCTTAAAATGCATAATCACCACTTCTACACAAACCTCTTGGAACTGTGGACTCCAGCAACACCAACATCAACAACCTGGTTCATTTCACTAACAACCAGATAGTGCATGCATAGGTCAGTTTGTTCCCACACGCAAAAAGATAATCAAACTACTTCAGAAATTTTTACAGTTTTTTTTTATGCTCAACCAGACCTATAGCGTACTCTTTAAGGACCACAAAATGCTTCTCTGCTGCATGATGTTTCCAAAACATTATTCCAAAACATTCCAGACAATATTTGAAACATTATTCAAAACATTCTAGAAAAGTTTATTCTAGCACACTAGCACATAAATATTCCAGCACATAAATACTTTATTCCAAAACTTTATTCCAGACACAACATTATTCCAGCACAGAAATTGACAGGCAAGTTTGGTTAGACTTTAATGTATCGATTGTTAGACTTAAATCTGTAAACTTTAGTCTTTACAATCTCAAAACTGTAAAATTGAAATAGAAATACTGACCACTGGAGTGGAGGCTCGGATCAAAGAATGAAGTAGAACACTAGAACAGATCAATAGGAGCAGCAAGAGCTAAAGACTTGAGACTCGGGGTACAAACTGCGTAACCGATCACCGTTCGACATCAAGACTCAGGGTGTGCAGGAGCTGAAGACTCGGGAGTCGACGAGTCGGGGGATACAAGAGCTGAAGCCTGAAGACTCGAGATGCAGGACTGCAGGAGCTGAAGACTCCGGGCGCGGCGCAAGATCGGCCGATCGGGGATTCGCGGGGTGCAGAGCTGAAGACTAGAGATCGGGGATTCGCGGGGTGCACGGTGCAGAGCTGAAGTAGAAGAGTGAAGTGTGAACTGATGGTCGATGTGCCCTAATTTGAAGTCAGGTCTTCGGTCGGGACGGTGCCAGCCAGTGCAGTACCGAGTCCCGAATCGCAAAAGCCGATTCTAGTCCCGAAGAACCGCCTTTGGTTCGGTACCCAACTTATATGTACCAAACCAGTACTAAAACCAGCGGTACCGGTTCGGTTCTTCGGTACCAGTTCGGTCCTGCACACCCCTAAATGCAATGCTCCATTTAATTAAATGGTGAAATTATTAACAAGTACCATATTAACATATACATGTGAATGTCTATATGCATTATCCATATTCTATCATATGTAAAGACGCACACATATGTACATCCTACTAGAAAGTTTCCCAAGTAGCACCTGCAGATCAACATAAACCTCCAGTGGGTTAGGGATTTGCAACCCAAGGGGGACACACAATCACTCCCCTTCTATTTCCTGCTTTACATACGTTCACACAATACATAGTCAGCCATATAATTGAGTGTTATTGTTACTAATCTTTATTTCACAATACCATTAATACATATACATAATTCCATGATGCATGATTTGAGTATTTATTCTATGTATATATTGAATGCATATAATATATACTAATAATGTATGTGAAATGAGTAATATAATCTTGTTATTAAACAAGCACAAATGTTGCATGAATAAGGACCATACATCTATATAAACATCCTCTAATGATGCTCCAAATCTCTAAAAAACCCTATAAATAATTCATTTAAAATCTCATTTTTAAGACATAATTACAACTCTGCGTAGGTGTCCTATCCTCTATTACGGGCATCCACTCTAGCAAATGTCTACACTAATGTGCTTCTGCAAGTGTCCTCTCTAAGACCCCGAAAGTTGGGTCCTGGGAACTTTTTATTCATTTTTCTTCCTCGAGTGTCCACTAGAGACGCTGGAAGCTTGGTCTCAAGACCTTTTACTCCTATTTTGTCTTCCAAACATCCACACTGGACCTTGGAAGCCCAATCCAGAGACATTTTCATAGCTTGGACTTCCACTTTCGCACCTAGGCACCCACACTCAAGCTAAATTCACCAATAGTTTTCCATTTTATCAAAATTTCCTAAATCAAACAATTACAACACATTCAATAACTATTTTGAACATATTTACTTAAAATCAAACATGCCTCGAGATCATAAGTAACCATTTTTATCTAAAATTCTCCACCTATATCATGAAAATTTCATGAAATTTTAATTCTTTAAGGATTAGAATTACTTACTTGTTTTCAACACTTCTAAGCTTGGATTGAGCCTCCAAACCACTATTCATTTCTTCCTTTTTAGACTCTTCAGAATGCAATGCATATCCTCTACACTTTTGTCTTAAGTTTCCAACTCAAAAACCAACTCTTTCAACTTTTCTCACCAAAACCCTCACCCCCTTCTCTCATCTTCTCTTTATTTCTCAGCAAGGATAGACACGATTTTTCTCCTCCTTATGTTTAATATGACAAGGTTTTAGAGGGCTCCATGGAGTTTAACAACCTTGTCCTCAATTATTGAAGTCAAACGGCCATTTTACCCTTCCACTATTAACATTTTACAACTTTCAGTGAAGCTTGTGAAAGGGAGAGAGCTCGCGGGTGGAGTTTGCGATGGGGGAGACGAAGACGATGGCTAGCTGTTGCGACAACGGCATGCAAACGTACCGGGCGGGATGGCTAGGGCTTGGAATCGGAGCTCTCGCGGGCATGGCTTCCGGCAACAATTTGAGATATGGTTCATCAGGTTTTCCTCCTCCATTGTATTTCTATTGATTGGTCGTTGTCTGGAGGCACGATTCAAAGGATGAATCATCAATTTTGCGTTTTGTAGAGGCAAACTTGCGATGGATAGCAAGCTTGCAGACTGGTGTGGATGGCGACCCGCAACCTGGTTACGTCTGAACCCAGTCTGGACGGTTCGAATCGAATCGTTGTCGGCAATGTAGACAACCCCTTAATTTCTTCCAGCCAAGAATTACACTGAAAATACAGAGTGGGGAACTCTGTCGGTAGCTCAAGATTTATGGCATTAAGGGATGCTGTCGACTGAGGATGGTGGAGTCATGCTTTTTGATAAATTGAAATGCAGAGATCATGTGGGTGAGCTGAGCAGAGAAGGAAGAACTCTCTGGTGAAGTGAGGCCGAGTGAGAAATGGAGGCAGCGAGGAAAGACAGAGGAGTGAGGGGAAGAGTTGAAGTCCAGAGAAGGAGATGGCTTGGACAGAGAGCTCTCGGATCTCTGTGGTTCTTCAGGTAAAAGCTCTTTGTTCCTTTTTGGACCCTACTTTTGTTGCTTGTTATGGATAATATGAACTGCCTTGGATAATGTGAATACTAAGATATTGTGCTCAATTATTTAGATTGATGCTTTGTGAACTGCTCTCCTTGAGGAACGTTACAGAGCACCTGTTTGGTGTATATACTACTTTGCGAATATTTAGTTGGTTTTAGTGAGGTTTCTGTTAATTTCTATTTGCTGTTATTTTGTTGGACGATTTTCCTCTGTCATTTGTGCCTCTATATATTTGTACTCTCTTAAGTTGGTGTTATTGGATAATGAAATAATGCTATAAATTTTGTATGTTTGGATAGTTGTGTTTGATGTCATCGTTGAAGGTTTGATTTGTTAATGGGTTTGGGAAAGCTCCACTGTTGGTTGGTTATTTGGCAATTGAGGATAGTATTATCGAAAGTTGAAGAATATGCATCCACTTTGTGATTTGTTAATGCTCCACAGTTGGTTGCTAAGTTATGATTAGTAGAATTGTTAAGTGTTAAAGTTTATAGGATTCGATGAGAAGTTGTTAATGATAAATGTTTTTAATTATGAAGGTGTCAAAAAGAGAAAAAAGGATAGCTATTAAGTGCCGAACGCGATAAAGATTTGAGGTAAGAAATTGAGTAGAGTCTTTGGCCTGTGGAGGGCTACACCATTAGCTGTGTTTTTATTGTAAATGTTTGTTTACGTTTCCAGCATGTTACTCTAATTATTATGTCTATGCAATCGCACGTTATTAGTTTAATTTCCGAGCATGTTTAGGATCGCACGTTATTACTATTTGATTTGCCAACCATGTCGGTGTTTTCACCGCTTTTCTTGAATTGCCAAGCATGTCTGTGTTTTTACAGTTTTGCTTGAATTGCCAAGCATGTTTGTGTTTTTACCGCTTTCCTTTAATTGCCAAGCATGTTAGAATGTATCGCTATGTATAGGGTGTTAGTAGATTTTATTCTGTCTCTTACTTGTATATGTATATGGTGGTTGTGATTACCACTTTTATTTGATGCTCTTATATTGTTGTTATTATTGCTTTCTCTATGTACATGCAATAGAAATAAGTAGGAAGTGCCACTTTTGGGGTTGGTACTCATTTGAGAGAGGAAAATGAATGAATGAAATGAAATGAAAGAAAAGAAAAGAATGATGGGGAGTTGAGGAGCGGATGGGTAGCGGTTCTAGTCTTGCAGCTAGGCAATGCCCCTACATTGTCGGGAACGGGATCTAGTTGCCCATAGGAGGTTAGATCTGACCAACTATACAATCCCATATGGGTCTTTCAATATCCCGCTCGATTTATGAGTTATGAACGAATAAATGAAAGAATGAAATGTAAAGAAAGATTGGTTTGAGGCGTTACCCATTCCAAGAAGAACTAAAGAGAGGCATGATCATACTGATAGCTCATTTCTTATTGGGCCTCGGGCTCATAGTTTGCTAATGGTGTATATATACATGTATATGCACACGAGAAAACGATGACTGAATCAAGGAGCAGTTGATGAAGGATTTGCACGGACGGGACTTGTGGTTAGCTAGGCTAAGGAAAATAATAGAGAAAAGTAATTTGTAATTAACACATAATTAATTGTTCAGTATTCTTAAATGAATTTCTTTTGCTTCCTCTATGTTTTGGTAAGGGATTTTATAACTATGGTTTTCCACTATATATATAACGATTTTCATAACGAGTATAACGAAAGGGTTTTGATGGTCCGACTTTTAGAAAAGAATTCTGATTTAATTAAGAAGGTTTTTAATAAAGATTTTAGTTGTTTTATAAAAGTTTAAATTTTAACAAAAATTTTAAAAGGTAAGAAAATTCGGGTTGTCATAGAAAGTAAAGATAAGATAGCCAAATAACTAAAATATATGTTTGAAAGTAAAGATAAGATAGCCAAATAACTAAAAGATCTAGGCAATCCTAAAATAAAATTGCACATGAATTGAGCTGAAGATCTAATGAAACATCCTCAAATTGATTTGGCCTTCATTCCTAGGTAAGTCAAAATGAGCTTTTTTTTGCAAAAACAAAGCTCTCTATTTGGGGACATTTTGGTATAGTAAAAAAATTTCAAATTTAACCAAACACTTCATTTTGAAAAGCTTGAGATGTCAGCTACAATTTTTATGTAGTACACTTTTTGATGTGAAGTTGTTAAGGTTGTCAAATGTACCAAGTAGTCCATGAATGTCAAATCACAAGCAGTTTTGGAACGTCTAAGAAATCTTCTAAACTTGTATTTGATCTTCCACGTATGCTTAATCTTGAAGAAATCCATAAGATGTTTGGAAGCTAAATAGATATATCTTATATGTTGGATATATTTTTCTCCTTGATCACCTACAAAAGAAATATTGAAATTATCTTTAGGAAATATCCTTGCTTGGTAGTGAATCATAGGTTCCCGTGGCACATCATCCTCTTGGGTTTGAAGAAAATTTGACCTCAAATCTGCGTGTTCTTCTAGGTCTTCCTCTTCTCTAAGATGAGAAAATAGTTTCTTGCTTTTGAAGTTAGTCGAGTCTCTTAAGCATTCAAACAACTCTAACTTGTGCATTATGCAAGTGCTCTTTTCATGCACCTTCTCTATATCATTAAACAATAACTCGGTGTGATGCACATCCCTCGTGGAGATACCATTGATTATTTTTCTTGTTTCTCCATTCTTACCTTGTAGGATATATGGAAAGTCTTCAAGAAACTCCTCCCACCTTCCAATTCTTTTGAATTTTTCTTGATTTTCAAAATTGAAAATCCTCTTTAATTCATTCTTGGAAACCAACAATAACTCTTTTGCTTTCTTCACAATTAAAATTTGTTGGTCCTTTGCAATGTGATCCAGACTAAGTGGAACCAACAACTTATGGTCTAGCTTAAATGAATAACAATTAGTAAAACCATCATGTAATGTCATCCAATCATTTTGCCATAATTTTCCTCATAGCAATCAACTAGCTATCAAAGGCACTACATCACATAATAATTCATCTGGGTACTAGCTAATTGAGAAAGAAACTCTTACTTGATTTGAAAATTTAATGTTCTCCATATCAATGAGCCACATTAATCTGTAAGAATTTGGGTTCACCAATGTCTCCAAGCCAAGCTCCTCAATCATATTCATAGTAGCCATGTTGACACAAATTCTATCGTCAATGAACAAAGAACCAATTTTTTTCTCCCTCAATCATCAGTTATAAAATATTTGCTTCCTTTAAAATTCCTCTTCTCGATTTTGAGGAATTTAAGGTTTTTGAAGCTTCATGTTGAGAGGTTCCTCTTTAGCATAAAAAACTTCCTCTTATGGCTCCTCTTCTTCATTATTTGATGCTAACAATTTGATGTATTACAAGAGCTGTCAACTCACAATCAAGTACGCACATTTTCTAACCTTAATGCAAATGTTTATTTTGTAGGTGATCATGGAGAAGAGTGCATTAAAAGTCTACTCTTACTATTCTTTCTATCCATCTAGCATCCATATCTACCATGGAGATGTTCAAAGTGAAGAACAAGTGGATGGTCTACTACAAGTTTGAAGATTTATGAAGACTTTCCAAGTGTGGTTACAATCTAACCTCTATGGTGTATTTGTTATTTTTGCCAACCTTCACGATCTCATATAAAATTGTAAGCTTCACAACATTTGCCTGAAAGAAGAGAACTCTGAGGAAGATTATAGAAAGACCAAAGAAGAATCATTGATGACAACTAATGAAAATGAATTTTGATGCACCACAGAGGAGGGGATTATGGAAACCCCTTGTAATGGGCGGTTACTAGGGCTAGGATTTGTCCCGAAATTGGCAGAAGTGTAACTCGCTCAATACGTGTCCAAATGAAGTAAAATTTGGACCACTTTGTACTATGTAAGTGAATATATAATCCTAAAACAATTAGAGGAAGACACGTTTTGGAATGGGAATTATGGACAATTGACTACTACTAATCTGAATAGGCGCCTAAGGGAAGAATTAGACCCAAAATGGACAATCATGTAACTCGCTCTATAGGCATCCAAATGGGGTGAAATTTGGACCACGTTTTTCTATGTAAACCAACAAGGAGCCATCCAAAAATTAGTGGCAAAAACATTTGGGAACGGAAATGGTGCACAGAGAGGTGCAAGCTGGTTCAAATAGGTACCAAAATTATACCTATCAACTTCAATCGTCTCCATACTCCATAGCTATTGATTCCATCATGAGTAGTAGTCCTTTATAAGGAAATTTTATCTATTCATCATGGATACTTAGCCTCTTGTTTGATATCTTCTTCTTCAAACTAGTAGGTGGAGACATAAACATGTTCGGCTTACAAGGTTTTGCATTGTCCATTAACCTTTTCACACCCAAGTGCTTTGATGAAATACTTCCCTCATATGTTTCCAAAATTTTTCTCTCTTATCTTCTCAAAGGTGGAGGCATACCAAACTTCTCTGATATGTAATTTGAAAATTGTCGAGTGAGCATGAGAAGAGAAGCCCTTATCTCATCAAGTTATCTTTGAAAACTAAAATCAGCTACTTTAGAAACTTATGTCAAGGGGCTTGCGTAATCACAGGATTTTGAGATGCATTACTACCACTTCTTGTCATCATTTAGATTGGTAAAGAACACACAAATAAGGGGTTGATAGAGACAAAAATGGCTCTAACATCAAATGGTGTGCAACAAAATCTATGCATGGTAAGTTTGTTAGAAAAAGATTGCCTAAAGTTACAACCTTTTGTTACCAAGGAATCCCTTAAAGAAAAGAATTCACTCCAACAAGAAAATTGAGAGTTTTGTACAATATTACAGAAGAATTTCACTAACATAATTGGCAAGAAAATTGTACCGAATTGCCAAAGTTTAAGTGATGCTCACAAACACCCAAACTTCCTCACATTCGCAATGATAAAAAATAATCCAAGAGAATGCAAAAATAGTAGCCTCGGCTAAGAGAATTCTAATTAATCAAAAACTCTTTTTCATAAAAGATCTAAGTAGGGTATAAATAGCCCACAATTAAAAAAAATTAATAAACTAAAGATAGTTTTTGGCTGATGCATATCTCTAACCGAAAATCTCTCTCAGTTAAAATAACTAAAATATTTGTTTGAAGGTAAAAATAAGATAACCAAATAACTAAAAGCTTTAGGCAAACCTAAAATAAGATTGTGCATGAACTACATTGAAGATGTAATGGATCATTCTTCAATGTAATATCCCAACTTTTTATATCGGAATTTAATAAAGATAATTGAAAAGTAATTAGAGATAATTGGATTAATTGGATAATTATTGGAGTATTACTGAGGATGTATTCGTTAGATTATAATTTATAGAAATTAATGTAATTAAAATCAATATTAATTTAATGAATTAAATTATAATGTTGAGATACACAATTTGGAAGGAATTAAAATGAAAGAATAAATGAGACGATTTATGGAATCAATTAAAGGAAGAATAAGTTCAATTATTGGATTAATGAAGGAATAAAGGAGAGAAAGTGAGATGAGGAGGCTGAACCGATTCATCCTTGAACCGTTCCAGCGTGTTAAGAGGAGGAGAATGGCCTCTGGCCATTCTAGCGAGTGAGACCCGAACGAGAGAGAAAGGGAGACGGCGAGAGAATGAAGATGAGAGCAAGGAGAAGGAGATCAAGCGAGGGTGAGAGACGGCGACGGTGATGGTGACGTTGCGAGGCGACTCTGAGCAGGTTGCGCTGGTGGATCTCGCGGGTTAGAGCAATGTTTTGGCGTTGGGTCACGGGATTTAGGGCTCGGGTCTTCGGTGCGGTCGAGTGATTGGCGATGCCGGCGTCGATAGAATGGCGACGGCAAGGACGATGATCGGCGAAGGTGGTTTGGCGTCGGGATGGGGCTACGATTCCAACCTTGGGTCGATGGTTGGAGCCGGCGAGTCAGGTAGAGCAGCTGGGTCCGGTTTGCGGTTCGGCTCGACTGTGGGTCGTGCGTGGACACACTTGGAGGAGTGGTGATGGCAGGGACATGCGAAGGAGTGGAGATGGCAGGGAATGGTGTTGTGCTCTCTAATGAATTGATAGGGAGGGATGGCAGGGTGTGAGGAGTTGTAACATCCCGTAACCTTTTTCCATATAATAATTTTCTTTTCTTTAAACCATTATAAAACCAATACTTATTAAAACACCAGAGTTATAAACAGCGGAAGACTTAAACATAGAAAACATACAGCGGAAGTCTTTTACAATTAATACTGCATATCTATTGTTTAAATAAACATTTAATAAAAACATTAACTTAAACATTCATTTAAAATCATAAAATACTTAAACGCCTTTAAAACATTTTATTTCAACTTTATGAGCCATAAACATAGGTCAATGCCACCAACAACACAAACATCCACACAACAATACTCCATCAATTACGTCCTTTAACAGCTTTATCCATCCATCGGCTCCTTATGTAACACCATGATATTTTTTTATTATTATCGGGATATTATCAAGGACGTATTTGTTAGATTATTATTTTGAAATTTACTGGATGATAATTAGGGAATTATTTGTAAAAGAGTAATTAATTTGGGAAAAACCAAATAAAAGAAATTGAAATAGACCAATAATCATCATCGAACGACATTTGGAATAAAGCGAAAATTTTATATTTGGTTTGAGATTAATTTAATTAAATACAAAATTTAATTAAATTAATAAAAGGGAAAATTTAATTGGATAAAGTGGGTTAATTGAAATTAATGGTTTGGATTGTCGAATTAAGGGTGAGAATCGGTTGAATGACAGAACCGGTTCATGATATTGGTTCCGGTCTGGCGTCAATGGAGGAACAAAACAAAGATATCTTGTTTTGTTCTGGAGAAAGTAGAAAGATCGGGGAAGGGAGCCCGACGAGAGAGAGAGTGAGGTCGGCGAGAGGAAATCGGCGAGGGAGCTGCGATGGATGCGACGAAGTGAACGGCGACGCTACTGGCGGCGTTTCCGGACGGGTTGCGCCGGTGGATTCGCGGCTGGAGCAACGATGGATCGTCGGGTCTCGCGGCCCTGTTCTGCGCGGTTTAGGCGACAGTGAGCTGCTACTGTTCCGGGTGTTCAGTGGCGCGCTCCGACGAGGTAGTTTGACGGTAAATGGCAGCGACCAGTGGTGTGTGGCCGATGCGTCGTTGAGCTGGATCTGCCTACATGTCGTCGGTTGAAGACGACAGGTCGGCTCAACATCTGGGTCCAGGTTGCAGCTCAACACTATGAATTTTAGGGGATTGGGATCTCAATTGGACAGCTACGAACTCAACCGACTGATACGATCCTCATTTCAAGGAATCACGTCCACCAATTTTTGGTCCTTGCTCTGTTGTGATTGGTGTTCACCAAATTGCACAGGTTATATCTCTGCTTTTTAAATACTACCGAAGACTTTAATTTCCAGGAGTTATTTCTTCCAGTGAGTGAGAGGGAGAGTAAGGGTGAGAGGAAGGGAGACGGTGAGAAGCTTAGAGCTGTAGGCAGAGGGATTTTGCTAGTTCTGTCATTGCTGTCCCGGTTGATCTTCATCACTGTAGGTAAGGATTTGGGTTGTCTTGGCCATGAGGAGGCTCTACACCCAAGTAATGCGTGTGTGTATGTTGATTTGAGAGTTCTATTTATTGCTCTGCTGTATTCGTCTGGTTTTTCTCAAGAGTAGCGTTATGTTTCTAGTTCCTTCTATGATTGTGTTTCATTATCGTTCTGTGATGATAAGATGTAAAGTTATTAAGGAAAAGTTACAAAGAAGAGATGGAAAATTGTTAGGTAGAAATAGATTCAACGTCCTATGTAGTGAACAAGTTACTCTCTATTATGTACGCCTCAATCCTGTGTTATTATGATACCCTTATTCGTGTTGTTGTTGCATTCCCCTGATGATCATTTGCCCTTGCTGTGTTTAATTGTGGTAGATAAGTTGTAGTATTTTGATTTGGCATTTGTCCCTGTGCTCATAAGCATGTTCTCTCTCTGTTTTTGTTTCGTTATTGTCATTTATACTATACATAACATACTTCACTGTCTTATCCTTAATAAGTGCTGTTTATAATTACTTAACACGCGGGTATAATGTTTTGAATATGTGGTTATTCGTCGACATTAGTTCCTTATGCTGATATGTTACACCAAAGAAGTCTAATTATATTAACGCAATGAATGATATATGTTAGCATGAATCGCAGACTTGTCTGTTCACATTACATTTCAAAAACACAATCTACAGTTTATTTTTGTTACTGTATTATCTCCAAGATATTGGGTTAAACAATGTGTGGTACAAATCGTTTCAATAATTGTTAGCCAGCATGTTTAGGATGAATATGTTGAATGCACATCCCACTATTAATTCTCACTGATGTTGCCATCAACTAATAATCATGTTTCATCCTTTTGTTAGAAGAATATTCACTATTGTTAATTCAATTGAGAAGCAAGTTAGTCGTTTCGATTCATGTGTTCATTCGCTACTGTTTTAGACATTGAAAGTATGCGTTGCCGCCTTAGCTTGTCATATTTACCGATATTCTTCGAACAGTTTAGAGAACATGTCCCGTTGCTTTATCTCAATATATTTTTACTGTATTAGTCACATATAAAGCATGTTTAGTTGTTGTAGTTAGTCGTTAAACTGCAGGTTTGGCTATTTGTACAGTGTAGATTTCATGCTGTTAAATTTCTCCACCAATAAGTATAATTCGTCGTGTTATTTCGTTGTTATTGTACACTACTCATTTGTGATTTAAAGGTGTGAACTTATTTAATAGCATGACTTCAATTAATAATATGACTTTACTTGAAGGGATGGTTTTATTTAATGGCATGAATCCGCTTAAATAACATAGTTTAGTTTATTAACATAGTATCATTAAAGAGCATGAATTCCTTTACTAAACATGATTCATTTCTTTACTTCACTGTTATTTACAATAATTGCATGCTACATGATTTCGATAAATAGCTTGTAGACTATTAGCCACTTCATTTGCATTTGATGACTAAACATGTTATTGAATTCCACAGTTCGTATGTTTATTTAGTGCCCCTTCTTTTCATTATGTATGAAATAATGCTATTTCGTTCTTTAATGTAATATTTCCTGGTGTTCATGTAAATTTTAGTAGGAGTGTCTCATACATTCATATAATATAAATCAAGAAGGGAGTATCCTTTCGAGGTGGTAATCACATGCATGATAAGGAAAGTAAAACGATAAAGAAAAGACGAAAGAAAGGATTAAGGGAGTTGGGAGGTGGATGGGTAGCGGTTCTAGCTTGACAATTAGGAAATGTCTCTACTTTATCGGGATCGAGACCTAGTTGCCCATAGGTGGTTAGGTCCGATCTACTATACCATCCCATACGGGTCTTCCAATCTCCAGCTTGAAGTACGAGTAAAGAAAGAAAGAAAGAAGAAACGTAAGAAATAATTGGTTTGGGTGGCCCCCATTCCAAAGGAAACCTAAGAGAGACATATGCATTTTTGTTTTCATCACTTCCTTACTGGGCGAAAGCTCACGTCCTTACTTGTGGTGTAGGTAAGAAGTAATTGTGCTAGGAGTTGATGAGGAGGTCATTCCAATGGAGCCTGTGGCGTATCTGGAGAAAAAGCAGATAGAGTAGTAGTAGAACGGCACTAAGACAAGGAAGGAAAGTTATTTTAAAATAAAAAGGGTTTAAAGTCAAACATGGTTTGTAAACGTTTAATTTATCTTTATTTCTAGTTAAATTCTGTATTAGGATTATCTGAACCTTAATTAACATTGATTGTGATATTTTAATTACGTTTCCGCAAACTTAATTAAGCATGGTTGTTTATTTCTAATTAATCAGTTGTTTTTTTTAAAGTTGGTAACACTTGAATTTTGCAGCCCTCTAATTTCAAATGGCAAACGTTTGCATAAGTTCTTAAGACAAATAAGAAATTCGGGTCATTACATTTTACCTACATCAATGAGACTTAACTATGAGCCTAACGCTCAGTATGTGATATAAAAGTAAAACATAGAATTTACATACAATTTCTATAGCATCGTATAAGGTGTTCTGTTTCGTTTCTCTTTTACTGTTCATATCTTCTATTGTTATTTCGTTTGATTATGTGCCAGACATATCTAACCGATCCACACAATCATTCATTTATTGTTTATATGCCGATTGTATCAAACCGGTCCATATAAACATTTGTGCCGGGCGTATCAAACCAATCAATAGTTATTACTCATCTTTGGTTCCTATGTCGGGCGTAATCAACCGATCCACAAGAACAACTATTTACGTATCTTACTGTTTAATTCTGTTGTCTTATATTGTTTCAGTCTTTTACTGTTTATATGTCGGGCGTAATAAACCGGTCCACATAAACATCTGTGTCGGGCGTATCTAACTGGTCTATAGTCGTTTTCTTTAGTTCTGTGTCGGGCGTGACTAACCGGCCCACAGAAACAACTTAATTACGTTTATTAGGATTTCGAGTCTTGATATTATTGTGCACATACAATCATATCTAACATGTTCCTTAATCGTATCCTTAAACGTGATCCATCCTATCTAAGGAACTGAACTTAATTATAATAAACATGCAAGCAAATAACATACATTTTCATACAATAACATAACTCATGCATTTAATAAACAAACATCAAACAAGACCCTAATTTTTCATGATATACGTCCTTTCGAACAAAGCACATGTAGTAACACGTACCTGAAATCCTTAGCTTTATGGTTTATCACTTTAAGATTCTTCACAAAATCCTAGTTATTATCAACATGAAATAATCAATAAATATTCCCCACTAAATAACTCTTAATAAATCATGGCTTAACATATCTTCATAATTCAACTTAACAATTACTCTAACAAGTTATAATTTACAATATATCCAACAATGACAATTCTTTATTCCAATCTATACTTTCACCAAAATCCCACATAATAAATCCAATAGCATGCACTAATTCTCTATTCATTAACCAACTTAGTAACCAAGCTTGCATAGTATTTTCCCAAAGACTATTAATCATAAATTAACCTAGCAATAACCCATCAAAATGATTACCAATTAATTTTTCCAAACAATATTCTTCAACGTCCAACAAAATAATACCTTAACCAAATAATATGTTCAGACTCTGTTACCTGAATTATTCATGCGAGCAGTGAATCCAAAACGAAAATCCTCCACCCATCACTAAAATCTTTTCGGCTATTTCATTACCATTCACAGCTTCTGCAATTTTTCCTTCTTCAAGAGTCCCCACGGTTTCTTCTTCTTCACCAAGAGAACCCAAGGTTTTCTCACAAAATTCCAAAACTTCCAACAATCCTTCACTACCTTCAAAGCTCCTACTCATGGTTCACTAGAACTCACACTCACAATATACCTCGCTGTCTCTCTCTATCTTTGTTAAACTCTTCTCAGAAAACAACCTCATTAACTCAAACAAAAACACTAGAACTCCAAGGTTTCATCGCACAAAAACATGGCAGAGTAACACTACCTTTCTTCTCTATGAATTCACCTTGCCACTCCCTTTTATTTATAGGCAACCATAGACTCTTTAGCATTCATCAGTGAAGACTGAAAGCCAAGAGACGTAGCTCATCAATGATTGCCAACCCTTCAATGTCAGGAGCGTTCAACGCCATTTCCAGCAATGCTTTTTCATCAACAAGCAACCCAATGATGACCAAACACATATAATGTCAGCCTTTCCATCTTTAGACGCATTAAACTTCATCTCCTTTGATTCCTAGATGTTCAGACGATGTTTCCTTTTGTCTCCCTGACGTTCGCTTCATCTCTTGCGGTTTAAAACTATCCAGATGCCATTATAAATGTTGGCGGTTGATCGAGCCGACAGTTCTCCATCAAGGTGATCGACCGTCAATAATCATTCAAAAATTGTCTTTTAATACGCTGGTCGATCGACCACTGTCTCCCAACAATTGTTAATTGTTTTCGACTTAATCTCCAGATAACTCCTTAGCGTGACACCTTTCTATAGCCTATTTATAAATAAATATATATCCTTAATCAACTTTAGTTCACTCTTCTCAATTATCTAAACTTCATCTTATACCAAATGTTTCACCATTCTTTCTTCACCAAATCCAATATGTCCTAAAATAGTATAAATCATATACTTTCAACCTTATAATATCCAAACGTGTCCAAATATATCTTCTTTTACTATTTCTCATTGACTTTCAATCCAATTGATGTCGTCCAATAAAACATTAAGTTTCATTAAAGAATTCTTCAATTGACTTCAATTCTTCTCTTAATCTAACTACGAACATAACGAGGTATCATAATTCACTTATTCCAAATGCATTTCTCTTGACCAATATCTTTACTTCTCCAACTTAGCTCCTAATATCCAAAAATTATCACTTAAGCTATGCTTTCAGCTCAACGAAGATTTGGGATATTACAAGGGTGCTTTAGAGGAAGAGAAGAGCTAAATTATCCTAACTTAGCTCCTTATTTCTTTGGTTTGCTTGTTGCACTTGAGAGAGATACATAAAGATGATTCATTAAACTTTAGTTTTAAAGCTAGAATTCTTTGATTCTGTTTGAGTATGCTAGAGTAATCTGTTCGTAGTTTGCACGCACACACTACTAAGGGAATTGTTTCGAGCACAAATTTTTTAGTGAATAAAACCATTTTTTTTATGAATGTTGTTCTCGATAATTGATAGAAAAGTTTGGAGAGTTGTGCTGTAAAAAAATCGATGGAGCTTGGAAGAAACTGAATGAAAATTAACATTATAAAAAGAGTTTTGGATTTTAAGTTGTTTATATTACTTGAGAACAAGCAAGTTTGAGGATGTAATAACTCTATTTTATAGAGTTATGTAGATATAGTTTTATATGAATTTTGGTTATTAACTTGTATTTATCTTAGCTGTTTTTTTTTCTATAGAAACTAGCAGATTTGCTACAATATAGCGAGAATCCGAGTTAAAATAGATACTTTGTGAATCTAAATGATTTTCTATAGCTTAAGATGTGAGATAGATTTTAATAGTTTAATTTAATTTTGTAGAAAAAGAAATCTCTAAGCACATTAAAAAAAAAGATTTACAAGCGGATTTACGTGGCTACTTGAATAGTAAGAAAGAACAAATTAGAAAAGTTTCCTAATTTCCTGAGAAGATTAGCAAATTCAAATCTTGGAAGCCTTCTAGAAGGAAGTCGATACTGGCATGTATAAATACAACAACGTGGACCTAAATTCAACATCAATTAAGTCATTGAGTCATAGAATCTTTTTCTTTTCTAAGTGTTAGTTTAGATTTTCCATAATTTTAGGAGAAATTTCATGCCTAGAGAAGAAAGAAGTATTGCTACAACAAGGAGTTCTCAGTGATTGATGACCGAGGGCAATTTTCAACTATTTTATTTCTTGTACTCTGAAACATGTCTCCTTATTTTAATTTTTGTGTTTTATTTTCATTGATGAATTAACTTTTTTAGGTTAAGAGAATAAATTACTAAACTTTATACTTGAAGTATGTGTTATTAATTTTGTGTGAGTTTAATCAATTAGTTAATTCAATATTATATTTCATTATTAGGAAAAATGACAAATCAACCATCGTACTTTGTGATCAATGACAAGTCAACCACTAAACTATTTTTGCTAACAAATTAACCATTGAACTATGAAAAAAAGTCACCTCAAACATCGCTGTTGCATTTGCCGTTAAATATATTGATTTCATTTTGCCGTGGAATGAACATGTATTGATTTCGTTCTGTCGTGGATCAAAAGTTTAAAAATAACGGTCTAATATTCACGTTCTGCAGCGATTGGGACACGTTCTGCCGCGGATTGACCACGATCCGCGACGCATTGATAATGATCCATCACGGATCATCGTGCCTTGTTTTGCATTCTTCTGCCCTACTATATAAGACTCGACTGTGCGCTCCAGTGAGTTCACCGTGAACAATGATATGCTCGGCGAACATTTGTACTCTTAGACCTTCCTTCCACATTGTTTAATTGATACTAATAGATACTCGCGCAAAGAAAATGTCGCTCAAGTAAAAGGGTGGTTCGTCTCAAGCTTAGTCACAACCATGGCCAGAAATAATGGACTCCGGCCGTGAACGAAGTTAGATTGTAACCAAACTCATCGGTTAGTTACACGGCAATGTACCCACTGCGGTACAAGGTGGAGCACCCATGGTTGAAGTTGGAGCAGCCGCGGTTGACGTTGGAGGACCCGCGCTTGCCCGTGTTACAGAAGTCGAGGTTGAAGCACAACCTCAACTTCAACCTTAGCCTCAACAACAACTGGCAATAGGTGCATTGGTTTTTTTCCAACCCGTTACAGTGAGGTTCCACTACCCACTCTTCGGGACAATCGACGTGAACGAACGGTATGAAGTTGATATTAAACACCGTTCAATTATTGTTTCTAGAAGAGTGGACTTTGAGTCATTGGCTGAATATGAAATTAAAGAATTGTTTGAGGGGATAGGCTTAGCCGGGTTGTGCAGATTGGGTGGAGGTTTCTATGAGCGGATTGTCAAACTCTTTTATGCCAATTTGGAAATGTCCACCCATCCATTAGAGGTCCAGATTTACATGTTAGGATGGGAGCTAAGAATGACTCCCAAGGATATTAACATGCTGCTTAGATGTTTGGCAGAAGAACCAAGCGAGCACTATTACAACGTGTCTTGGGAGCCACCTTTCATCAGACTAGGAGAAGGTCTAGCAGTGCTTAGACTATTGCATCGTGATCCCGAGATTGGAGCATACAAGGAGCCAAAGTTCGACGACTTGAATGCCATGACCCAAGTGATCCACATCATCATGAAGCATACCATTTTGCCTCAGGATGGACATCGAGACCATGTTAGCTGCATGGATCTCTATTTACTCTAGAAGGTGTTCAACATGAAAAAAGTGAACATTAGCTATGTTATTTTGAGTCACATGTATGAGGTGCTCAACAACCTGGCCAAAAGTCTACATTCAATTGGCTAATTTAGAGGATTGTTGAGCATTACGGGGTATCGATTTCGGAGGAGGAGCCGAGAATAGAGCAGAAGGTCGCAGACGTCCACAACAAATTGAAAGTGGACCGAATGAGGCTCATCAAAGTTGAAGAGGTATGAGTATGCAAAACTCCATCCAACCCCACCCCGAAGAAGTGAACTCCAGTTTTCGATCCGCCAGCCCATCCCCTCCCCCTCCCCCTCCCCAGTCGTATGGCCTCCACCCCCCTCAGTGGTACATCCTCCAACCCCCATGGAGGAACAGCCTCCAGCATCGCCTTTGCAATACATGGAGAATGATGCTCCACAGTTGACGACTCCACCCCTTCCTCAGTTATCTCATTTTGAATCCATGCTTGAGGAGATGTCCTACTGGATGAGCAAGATGGAGGACCGACTTGTTTGAATGGAGGAGCTCCATGAAATGAAGCTGCATAGAATACAAATGATGGAGGAGCAACATCAAATGGGGCTACTCTACATGCCAAAAATGGAGGAGCAACATCAAATGGGGCTACTATAAATGCATAAAATGGAGGAGCGAGCAGAGGAGCACCATCATGCGATGTTGGCCAAATTGCAGAGAATGGGGCAACGAGCAGCCCCTCCACCATCCTCTCCAACAGCCTCTTGAGTAGCCCTTGCAGCCACCTCTCCAGCAGCCTCTCTATCATCCTCTTCCGCAACTGAAGCCATAGACTACTTGCAAGTTACTTAGTTTTTATGCAAAATATTGTTTACGTTACTTTATTTATATGCGACGTAATATCGTGGCTCAAATTTACAGCATCATTTTCCTTAGAGGCCAACCTTCTCCCATTCCTCTAACGACAGCCGCATCAGATGGATCGCAGCCTTCGCCACTTAAATATGTTCGTGTGGTACGTCTTCGATTTGGTTATCTACGTGTCTACACTTATTCATACCTTGTTAGTCTGACAGTCACTTGTTAATGTGTTTTGCAGCCAAGTGAACTGATGAAATTTTTCAAGAAGTATGTTCCTGCAAATACTCGAAAGACCTTGGAGATGTGTGAAATTCTTTCAAGAAAGTTGGTAGGCTTTTTGATTTTGGATTATTAAGTGTTTTGGACTGCCTACTTACGAGATTCCTCCTGTTGATTTCATTTTCAGGTCTAGGATGAGTACTACATCACTGAGATCATTTTCCCAAAACAAGAAGGGACGGCAAACACGGTGAGAATTACGGTTTGTTAGATTAAGTAGTTTAGAAGATGTTGCCTTAGTACTCATCCTTGCGTTGTATTCTTTATATGCAGTGCTTTGCGTTACAATAAGAAGAATACTTTGAGGTTCAACACCAAAAATCACTAATGACATTAGGGTGGATTCACATAAGTAAACATCTCACTTTTCTTGTTTGTCATCCATGTTTCACTAGTTCTAATGTGTGCTTCCTTTGCATCTCAGTCCCACCCAATTCAACCGTGTTTTGTCGTCCGTTGACCTGCACACTCACTTCCCTTTCCAGCTGTTGCTGCTTGAAGCAATTGTGATCATTGTAGCACTAACGGATGAAGAAAGGTATATCTTTTCCCTTATGTACATTCATATTGCTTTCCACTTATGTGCTGATTTTTGCCTTTCAGCCCACAAGGCATCTTTCGGTGTACGAGTGAGGGGTTAAGGGTGATCACACATTGCAAGAAGCCCAATTTCCACCATCACAATGATGTATTCGCAGAGGGTCTATTGTTCGCCAAAGCATCCAACGTATGCATGGACCCGTAGTTGTCATTTGTGATCACCAAGTTATGGTGGAAATCTCGCAGGAAGAAGGCGGTGTAGTGTAGTTGAGATGTCTAGGGATATTGACTTTGTTGTACATAACAAAAAATTCATTGCCTCTTTATATGTTTACTTAGTGTACTTGGATGATATATGTTGATGTTTATATTTTGTTTTATTTTGTTTACTTGGATAATACCTGTTTGGAAAATATCTGTTTAGATTTCTGGTTTTGATAACGTTACAAAGGGGACAGACTAAAAACAAGGGAAACTCTTGCAAAATTTTCATTTTTTTTAAAGAGAAATTGACTCAAACCATTTCATTCATTATCAATAAATAACTAACATGTTCATTGCAACAATTTAAGCAATCTGTGCAAAACACCGAAATATACAAGGCAGAGGAATGATGACGTTTTGCCATGGAAAGTTGACGTTCCACCGTGGAATGCTAACGTTCCGCCATGGAATGTCATACATTCTGCAGTGAAATGTCAACTTTTTGCGGCGAAATGTCAGCATTCCACGGTGGAACATTATACTTTGGTAATGTGTGGTTGTGTAACACCCTGTTGTTTTGAAAACATTTTTCTCAATTTAAAATACGTCATAAAAATTTTTCGCTTAATTTATGTAATATTTGAAATGCATTAGAAATGAAATCAGAGTAAATACTGGGAGATAATAGTAGGGATTTAAAACATAGTTCAAATGTTCACAATAAAAGTTCCAAAGTCCCTAAATACAATATTCAAAACCCTACTAATATCAAATTACCAAAATACCATTTTTCATCAAAATACTATTGAGTCCCAAATCACGTGAGCCACACCCAGCAAGTCAAATCGGCTGATAACACAAAGAGTCATCCTGGAACGCCTCTTCCACAACTGGAACGTCATCATCAACATAATCACCTACATTACGGGAAAAACAATGAGCTTAACGCCCAGCAAGAATCAGAATTTAATGTGATGCAAATGATGCGTGACCACACAATGCATTACAGAAGAGAACCGTATCTCTTCCGGAAGTTAAGGTGGAATACTCCCTAGGGCCATGTGGCTGAACCATTTCACTCCGGCGAGGAGATATATCCGTCGGGGGTGTTCCACATGTCGGTATCCTCACTTTTGTTGAAGATGTTGGGGGTTTCAGAACGGGGGAAGTGTGAACCCTAGATTCCACGTAGCTAACTCTCTTTTCACATTGCTCCTTACATGGGAGTATCCTACCATATGGAAAGTCACCAAATCACCCGAACCCCCACACGCCTATTTACATATATTAGGTATGACACAAAATACGTGAACAATCTTATAAGCCCTAGGGTGATGCATAAATGCCATGAGATATACCAGAAAATTAACACACAAGAGGAATACAATTAGTGCACATGAAATTGTAAGGCAGCATAATTTAAAAACAACGTATACACTTGCAATTTAAAACAACACAACTATTGTCATTTCATCCTATTAACTAGCTTTAATGTTTTGCAAGGCATTACAAGCATTGGAGACGTTCCTTTAACCATTATGAGCAAGGTAAACATGGTCAAATCAAGTTAAGGAATAGAGTGTAACTTATCTCTATTTCAACTATCCATTTTTCCAAAGGTTCTCAAATTCAGATTTCTATGCTTGCTACCAACCAAGCTCACAATGCATATTAATTTCTTAAAGGCACAATCTGATCATTGACTGTAACATATTAACAGCAGCTAAACCACAATTAACAGGGCATAAGACCAACATTCAACAACTTATTATACTTTACAACAACTATACAAATCATTGAACTCAACATCAACTACTTGTCCTATTGCTCAACAGATTATATCTCTAATTGAAATTGCCTATCATGCATCATGTTCAATGGCAACTATCAGGATATTAACCAACATAAATCATCATACAACAACATTGGTATCTAGCAAACAAGCCTATGATGTAGGGCCTCCATTGGCCAACTACAATTGCAATTCTTTCCTTAGTTTCTTAGCAGTTTAACCAAGCAAAAACAACAGCCAATGTATATCCTTTAGCCTTCCAAACTCCCAATATTTCCTAAGAAATATGGTAATAGAGGTAAGATTCTATACTCATAACCAACTTGGCCCAAACTGTTGAAGGTCTACGATTAAATCTAAAATCAATAACTCCTAAATCAAGTCTTACCTTTACTTCACTTCACGGATGAATGATCTTCACAACAAGATTTTTGGATAGAGCATTACCTCAACACCAACCATTCTTCACTTAAATCACCACACACACTCACCACCTCGCAGCAAGGAAATATTCTCTCACACCTCACAATTTGCCAGAGCCAGAGTGAATTTCGCAGAAAACTTACCTATATAGACGAAGGAGAGGAGAGAGATGGCAATGCAGAGGATAAGCTGCAGGAGGAAAGGCTGTACATTGCCCAAACCAAGGAGGAAGTGGTCCAATGAAGGAAACCCACGTGGAAAGCCTCCACACCTACTAGAAGGAAGCAGAACGGGTTGCAGGGGCTGGGGACAGATTTTTCTTCGTGTAAAACACAAAATCGGAAGAAAGAGAAGAATTTATAAATGGGTTTCTTAGAACTTCCCTATAATTTGGATGAGTCAAGTCGTCCGCAAACCTCGTCCGCACCGTCCGAAAGTCGATTTAGGGCGAGAAAA
This sequence comes from Begonia loranthoides, assembly GCA_022433065.1. Classification (NCBI taxonomy): domain Eukaryota; kingdom Viridiplantae; phylum Streptophyta; class Magnoliopsida; order Cucurbitales; family Begoniaceae; genus Begonia; species Begonia loranthoides. The sequence continues at coordinate 18,645,992 of CM039474.1, forward strand.
CACGTCCTAATACCTCGTCCGTCCTGTCTGTAGGTGACATTCGGACGCAATTTCTTGTCTGCATGCAGTGTCCAAATATGTCCAAAAGTTGTCTAGAGTCAAATCGGATGCGATCCATCCTTGTCCTCTTCATCCGCAAGTCGTCCGAATGTGTCCCAGAATTGTACAAATTCAATGTGGACGCAAACCTTTTTCGTCCGCTTCGTCTGCCAATCGTCCGAATTGAGTTTAGGATGAAAAGTCCTGTCCTCATGTCGTCCCAAAGTATAGGGGCGAAATTCAGTATGATCACGGACACCACCTCGCGTCCGCATGTCGTCCGCCAATCGTCCGAAACTCCACTGTTATGCATTTTTCCTTAAGTTTCCATACTTAACTCATTTTTTAATTATTTCCCTATACTTTTTGAGCATAATTGACACATTCCACCACACATGATATATTTTTCATACATATTACTTCTCCAAAATTTAATACATCAACGAAATTGAGAAAAATATTTTCTGGGTATTATAGGTTGAACTCGCCTTTGCGCTGTTGATCAACCTTTGAATTGCGGTTGTTCATAACCTTCACAGATTCAAGCAAATTGAAACGCAATTGATCAAAAAGTGAGGGGCGGTCGAACGGCTGAAGTACATATTCAAAATTTCTACCGGTTTGCTTGGGGAAAAGTTGCTAATTTTACAAGTTAATACAAATCAATTTCCATTTATCATCAACAACCAAATTATCAATTCCATTACATATCATGTACATGTGCACTAGAAAAGCAAACCAATTTATTAATCAAATTGTAACCATACTGTGCATATGTGCAGTATAAACGCAAATAAAATTATCATTTTCGTTACAAGCATATAATGTAATGACTCAATTTTTCTCACATTTGAAAACGTGTAAAATTTAAAACTTTTCTCTTTTTTTTTTTATAAAAATAGCGGAAGACTTTTCATTATTAAAACCCCTTTGAAGCGATAATTAGAGATCTTTTCTGAAATTTTTTTTATAAAGCACAACGGAAAACTAAATAAATAAAACAAAGCATTTTAGAATACAATAAATAACCTCTTTCTTTTTTTTTGATTTAAATATATTTACAAAATCTTTACAATTCATTTCTTTTACATCCATTAGCCTAGCCAGCCACAAGATCTGCGCGTGCAAATCTTTTATCGACTGCTCCTTAATCTGTTTTCTTGCATACCTACATTAACAAGACTTAAACAAATGAGACTAACTGTTACGACCCGAAGGCAGGCCTAACAAAACCCCTGGGTTAGGCGACCCAATTCTCGTAGAGAACCTAATTACCCGGCCTAAGCCGTAAATTATTATGCAAAAGTCTTTACGGGAATAATATTAAGCTCAAACCCAAATCACATAGGTTGGAGTCCATAGAGTGATCAACTAAAGACATGATAATGTAAATAAAGAAACATATTGTGCGGGAATTAAATAAAACAACACCAAAACTAAAAACCCCAAATGTACCTGATAAGAAGGGATTGAACCGAACCTCTAGTCATCTACGGAAAGATCAATTCACCCACCAGGAGACACCATCATCACCCTGCTGCTACACGTGCAAATCCCATGCACCAAGCCTACACCCTAACCTGGAGTAAAATATAGTCTAAGGGGTGAGTGACAAACTCAGTAGGGAAATCTATACTAAATGAAATGCATGCTAAAAATCGTTTTCTTCATCTTTCGAATACCATTTCATGCTTCTCATTTACCGTACATGGATTTTAAAATTATCAAAACCTCTTTAACATTTTATAAATCCAGCCCATGGCCCTCGATGTGGCTTTATTAAAACTCGCTGTATACATAGACAACTATATCACAAAATATGCCAACATCATTTTCCGTATGAAAACGTCATCAATAAAAAAGGATGGTTACACAATGACCCATCTGTCACTCATCATAAAAGGTGGTATAATCGCTCAGATGTGCCAACGAGCCATAGGCAGTGCCGATACGATCCGTATAATCAAACTAGCGGATAAGGTTGCTTGCGATAGGCTGCTTCTCCACTAAATACCTATGTGTTCCAAATTCACGAGGGTTGCTGACGAGCGAAGCTATGAGCCGTCATGCCACTGCTCAAATGCTGGGATAGGCCAATCTCAACGACTAACAACCTTTAATCCATTCTGAATGAAATGGATGGTCTGCAAGGACCCACCCAGTACATGTCATTGAAAGGTGGCTATCCGCCAATAACAATACCTCATGAGACAGGAAAGAATACCAATGATGACGACCCAAAGATCTAGCATGCCACCCTAGTTTGCCGACGAACCAAGCTTTGAGTCAACATAACTCGTATAATCATGGTAATGGATAAGGTTGCTAACGATAGATCGCTTCTCTACTAAAATACCTCTGTGTTCCAAATTGACGAGGGTTGCCGACGAGCAAGCTCAAGCCATCACGCCACCCGTCAGTTTGGAACGGTATTAGGATAGGCTAATCTCTGCGACTGACAACTTGCCAACTCCGTGTGACAAATACCCTGGTCAAGTTGAGGGACTCAAACCCAAGGAAGCGTCATCACCTTCCCATCTCCACTTTCAACTTTCAGGGCTCAAAACCTAAGGACATGTCACCAATGCCCCATCCCTATTTTCAACTTTTAGGGCTCGAAACCTGAGGACATGTCATGAATGCCCCATTGCCATTTCGCACATAAACAACCAATCTTCACACAACAGAAGATTGCATGGAGATAACCTCGTGATGCTTTAGCGCTAGAGTGCCTAAAGCATCAAAAGGATTCATCCTCCTAATGTACATATCATGTAACGCATCTTCTCGCAGTAGAAGATGTCCCTGGATAGCCTCGTGATGCTTTAACGCTAGAGTTCCTAAAGCATCAAGAGGATTCGTCCTTTCCACACATATGCATAGATATCAGATCAGCAGTACGTATAGACTATCAACAATATACCATGTACGGAATATAAACGTGAGAAAACATATGTATACGTAAAAACTGACGTGCTATCAGGCAGTCCCCGTCGAGTTTTTAGGTGTGGCATTCCACAAAATAGCAGTTTTGAAAACAATGATGCAATGCAGTGCAGGAAGTATAAAGATCCCTACCTCGATGACGACCACGACACGCTTATCGATAAACCAGCTCCACGCGCTGTGGTAAGCAAAAATTTGAATCAACTGACACCTCCAGAACCTATAACAAGGTTGGTGTCAACATGCCAACAAACATACAAGAGATTAAGTCTTAAACAAGACTAGAATTCAGGATGGTTTCTGAGGATAACCACGAATCCCAACCTGGAAACAAAATCTAGGAATACAACCTATACATTGGATTAGGTCTAATGTCCATCTTTATGCTACTATAGATTACAACCAAACATTTTAGGAATAAGTCAACAACTAATCCCCCTATCACATTTACCACCCTTACTGTTGTAAATCTACAACTCAACCGATCCTTAACTGGCTTATCATTATACAAAAACTTTAACTAAGTCCTACCAATAATGTAGAAGCTAAACAACAACTAGTAACACCTCTTGAATCCATTATTAAAACTATAAGCTTAATTAACCTTAGCCAACAATGCACAATTCCTCGAGATTTCAACATATGGAGAAACAACAATAGATCGTCAGCCAATTCTCAAAATAGAAAACACAATCTACAAGGCAAGTCTTATGAATTTCATCAATAACAGCATAACTTAAAATGATTTCTACAAGGAACTAAATACCCTCAACAAGTGGGAAACTCAGATTCTATCGAGCAGAAAATAGAAAGAAAAAGCAACCTAGGTCATGGCACTGCTCATTCAAAATAGAAATCAAGACAGAACCAAATTAAATCCTGAAATCGCAATAAGAACAAGGAGGAAATTACCAAAATCTATACTACTGTAAAAAAGAACATGATTGAATACAGCAACAGAAACGGAACAAACAACCCACTGAATTTAGAAAAATGCCAAGATGTAGCTCCACGGTTCGGCCCTTTGTCATCCAAACTTGATCTCTCTCTCTCTCTCAAATGGAATAGTTAGCTCAAGAAGAATTGCCCCAAACCCTCGACCAAACGCACCTATTTATACTCAATTTCTAGGGCTCAGCGCTGTCATACATTCCTCACTATATTCCAAACGTCCCTCAGCCTGTTTCAGACGTCCCTTATCAATTTCGGACTTCAATTATCCATAAAAAATGACAAGTCTTATTATAACGGACGTCCCAAATCCGAAAAGGATGTTATTCAACATGCGTTGGACACATTTCGAACGTCTCTTTCGAAATAGAATGTCCTTCACAGTCATCCAACAACCCTAATTTCATCCAACAGCTGACACTTTACCCGCGTTCTACTTACAAGTAACACATGCCCTGCGCGTAACATCACTTGTAAGTCTAAAACAGACATCTTCTGCGCTAAATCTGACGATTGAAAATTGGCCCAAACAACATCCAACGGCTAACATTTTGTCCTTTCAACTATCGCGTGCCTCACGTGACTTTACTTACTTTTTAGTGTCAGACGTTTCTTGATCCAATGGATGTCCCTTCGTTCTGATCTGACGGTCCACAGATCATTCGCTATCCATCGCCTCCCATCCGACGGCCAAGACTTTTCTGACTTCCACATATTACAGCAGTCCACCTTATTACCTGCCAAAGTTGTTTCTCTTCATAGCCTAATCTCGATACTTATACTGCCGACACCCTTACTCAATTAATACACAATACACATATGTTCTAAATAACCCGATTGAGATTCCGATCTAATATCTGACTCAAATCTCGACTCTTTTAAAGTTTTAAGTAACAATATTCCTTTAGTCAAAATAATTCACCAAAAACATTTCCGCTCAAAAAAATCTAATTTGGTCATTTTACGAATAAAGACACACATCACCACTACGTGACAAAACGCGTCAACTCTTCCAAATTTGACCAAAAATTTGCAAAAAATTTACACGTAGCATTTTAAAATCATTTAAAATTTTTGAGATTTTACACTAATGCTCAGTAAATGATATCAAATAAAAGCTACAATGCACATGCTATGGCACTTTAAAAATCCGTATCTGTTTTCGTTTTCATTTTAGTATCTTTGGGAAGCTGGGCCACACAGGCCGCTCTGACCCATTTACGTCCTCTTGGGAAGCTGAGCCACACAAGCCACTCCGACCTTCAAGGCTTTGTTATCATTTGATTCCATTTTCGTATCAGTCTCTTTTCTATTTTCCTTTACTATTTTCTTGACTTTATTTTATTATTCTACCTTTGATATTCAACTCAAGCCTCCAACAATGGGGGACCAATCCGCCCAAAGCCTCTAACCAAGGGGACCACGTCCACCAAGCTTCTATTTATGAGTTTGAGTTCAACACCAAAGTATTAACCGCCTAACATTGGATGCAACTCAACTATTGGGGGACTAGTTGACCCAAAGCCTCTATACATGGAAACCAGGTCCACCAAGCCTCTCTTTATGAGTTACGTACAAATGCCTCTCAGTTACATTGGAAACCTATTCCCAAAGCCTTGACATATATATTAACTTCTTAATTCCTTTATTTTTTTTTCTTTACTGTATTTTACCATTTACCATTTAATATTTGTTTCCGTTGTCTTTTCAAAAACCATGCTTAAAACATTTTTGTATCTTTTTAGAAATCATAAAGCATGATGATCGTGAATGCATACAATATCTATATCATCACTAAAATCCTTGAAACATGATCATTATCAGTATCATCTAATGAACATATCATTAAAAGAACCTATTTCTAATAATCACAGCATCATGCAGCAATACATCCTCATAGCATATCAATATCAAAGTCTTATAATCCTCGAAGCATATTCTATAAAGAACCTAATTCTAATAAATGCAGTTAACATAAAATTCTTAATTCTTGTGATGTAGGGCCCGAAGACCAAAAACACACACATATCACTTACCTCGGGGTCCGTAAAGCATTTTGGTACTTAAGTGCTTCCTCTTCAATACCTTCACAAATCCATAACATTTAATCATCAATAGCTATTCACCGAATTCCATAAACCTTAACGCTTAACAATTCCAATGTTCAACTTAATTATATAACAGTTTCTAACAACCAACAGAGCAATCAAGAAAGAGCATATTACTAATAATTCTTTTTTCATCCATTTTAGTTTTCTGCAGAGTACCAATGGATAACAAATCAATATAATACTTCTTATACTCCCCATCAACCAACACCTCCTAGTCCACGGTAAACCATAGAATCATAGTTAACAATAATTTACCAATTATTATCCAACCTCTCATCTAACCAAAATGGCCGTAACCAAAATCAACAAACACAACGGTTAACAATTCACAACAAGTATTCCAAATTCGTAAGTGAATTAGTTTCTTAAACCAACAAGAAATGGCAGAGGTTAACAATCCAACAACAATAAATTATTACTTCAAGTGATTCCCTGTCATCTTACACCTTAGGGTTAACAATAATCATAGACATTTTTCAAGTTTCCATCATACTATAATTAACAGAGACTAAAATCAATTGTTAGCAAAACAACCCTTCACCGAGAGAATACTTCATAACCTGGCAACATTCAACCAAATAAATGGGAATGGCAATCATTGGCTCACAACAAGGTAGTAGCAATAGGGAGAAATATCCAACCCACCATTAATATGCATGAATAGAATAATACATTTGCATCTACTTCATGAACCTAGAGAGGAAATAATGCATTACCTGAAACACTCCCAAAAACCAGAGAGAACCAGCCTACCGGAGAGAGTTTCTTCCTTTCTTTTCTTCCTTCTTCTTCTTTCAACTTCTTTTGTCTCCTGCCCACAATACTCTCGGCCTCACACCACTCACACAAGACTCTCAAGAAGACCCATTCACAGACTCGCTCGAACACTCTCTCTTCCACTCTCTTCCACTCTGTAAATAAAAATAACAGTATGCCCTCTCCTCTTGCTCCTACCCTCCATTTATTAACTGAGGAGAGACTTTCTCAAGAAGCCATAGCTGATGGATGGACGCACATCAAACCATGCAGGAGATGATCCAATCTGACATCACCAGATACTAGCGTTATCGCTTTGGGAAGATCAAGTTTGTTGGGAGAAGTTGCTGAAGAAAACCTATTTTTTCCAAAACCTATGGTTTCGGTCGCCAACCCGGTCGACAAGAATAGTAGACCACCCTATCGACCAATCCCAAAGGTTTTCGCCCTTTTGCTCCAAACGTCACCGTTTCTTCTCCCTTTCATTTATTCTTTTCTTTTTATTTTCCTTTTCGTTTATTCTATTCCTTTTTATTTTAATTCCATTTAATTCATTCCTTTTTAATTTATTCCCCATTAATCTAATAATATTTCTTCATTAATTTTTAGTATATTATATTGAGTGTACCATACACAATTATGGAATGCATTTTCAATTATCAAAATATTTATTCCATAAAATCTTTTACATTGTGCATAGAGGGATTTATCCAGGCATTACATATAATGTACATGTGCACTAAGAATCGGTGTGATCTAACCACATGAAGCATTTATATTGTTTCTGACGAACATCCAACTGTCTACCTTGAATAAACTATTGTAGATGATGTATATCTTGTTTTGATGCACAATTCATCTATTGATCCTTGCCTGTTTTCTCACTCAATCCCATTATCTGATATTCCTTATTTGATGGACATGCCATGATTTGCATACAGGTGTCGGATGCAAAACTGATGCTCCGCTTACCACCCATTTGGCAGAGGCATATGACTTTCCATCTTTCTTGAGCAAATGTGAACGTCATTATAGCACTTTATTTGAACTATCATTTCACCATGCATTTTTTAGGCGTGCATCCGCCACGTGCATTCTTCCTAGCAGGCAACCCTCAATCGATGCATGCGAGTGTGTTCTTTTGCCTGTGCCCTAGTATACAAGACACGACTGTGCGGTTTGTCAAGTTCACCGTGAACCACGATATCCTCGACGACGCTTGGTACAATGTTGGAGTAGAGCTCAACGGCGATGTTTTGAGGGTTAAGTACTACTGTTTTCTTATTGACCAAGATGAAGTTTTCGATATTCATAAATTTGGGAGCTGTAAAGAGATGACAGAGTTGGAGTCCTGTAACTATTCCGACAATGGCCGAAACATAGCCTCCAACTCTATCACCTCTTTACAGCTCCCAAATTTACGAACATAAAAAACTTTGTCTTGCTCAACAGGCAAACTGTAGTACTTAACTCTAAGAACATTGCCATTGAGCTCTACTCCAACATTGTACCAAGCATCGCTGAGGATATTGTGGTTCGCGGTGAACTCGTCGGAGCGGACAATCGAGTCTTATATAGTCGGGCACAAGAACACAGAACGAGGCACAATGATCTGCAGTGGATCATTATCAATCTGATGGGATCGTGGTTAATTCGCTATAGAAAGTGTCCTGATCTGCCATGGAATGTTAATATTAGAACATTATTTTTAAACTTTTGATCCGCGGTAAAACGAAATTAATACGTTTAACGACAAACGTGACACCGATGTTTGCAAGGACTTTTTCCCATAGTTCAGTTGTTAATTTGTTAGCAAAAATAGTTTGGTGGTTAACTTGTCGTTGATCACAAAGTACGATTGTTGATTTGTTATTTTCTCTCATTATTATTATTATAGTAAAAAGTTGATTGTCTAAATCATAAACTATTTTTTTTACGTGTTTAACAGAAACTTGAAATTAAGAACTTTTGTTGAATATTGTGTGTAATTAGCTTTAAACATAAAGTTAGTGTTTTTATGCAATGACTATAGACATGTAGGGTTGTATCACATGACTTTTATGAAATTTATCTTTATATTTTATTATATCTTTTCATAGACATATGACAAGAACAAATAAAAGAAACTAAAATGGTAGATCGATAGATTATTGTGTTATATATTAAATTCTGAGTTAGCTAATTGATAATTTTGTAACGTTATGGTGACATGCAAATGGAAAATTATAAATGGCGAGAAATTGAATCTAAATCATTTTTTTTATAAATTATTTTCACCTGTTTAATTGCTTTCTTTCATTTTTTTTAGTTATTAATGTCATCAATAATGAAAATCACATATTCTAATCACTATTAAAGGAGAAGTTTAAATTGGTTTTCTAAGAAATTTTTATATGTTATTATGTGTGGGTACAATACTTGATCTTAATCATTATATTACTTGTTACAATAGTATACACTTGCACTTAGGTATATTGTTTCACAACATTAACCATTTTATAGGGTTTAGATGCTTATGCTCAAAAGCTTTGAAAAATGGAAAAAGTGAATAGATTAGGTGGTCACAGAAAGAAAATGGACAAAGAAAGAGAGTGAATTTCTTACAACTCTTAAATCTACCATAGAAATGGAGGGTTGTCCTCAACAAGGGCATGGAAGAGGTTGCCTGCAGCGACCCAATTTTTCTTACATTTAAAAACGTGTAAAATTTGAAACTTTTTCTTTTAAAAAACAACGGAAGACTTTGTATAAAATCCTTTAAAGACAATAAATAAAGTTTGGGAAAACTTCTTTTAGAAAATACAGTGGAAGAACTTTTAAAAAAAAACCTTTGAGAATATAATAAATACACTTCTTTTCTTTTCCCATTAAATACTTTACAAAACATTTTTACAAACTATTTCTCTTTCTTAAATCCATTAGCCTAGCCAACCACAAGATCCGTGTGTGCAAATTATTCATCAACTGCTCCTTAACATATTCTCCTATTCTTGTGCGTGTACTTACATCACAAGACTTAAACTATGAACCTAACACTCAGTAAGTGATAAACTATACAATGCACGTGCCATGCAACTTTTAAATCTCATATGCAGTTTCTGTTTTCGTTTTCTTTTATCTTTTACATTTTAGTCTTTTTCTCTAATGCATCCGACCCTGATGCCCTTGGCATAGCAGCAATGGCATAGTCCAAAAGCTCACTAGCTGTTGACCTATCTGTCCAATGCATTCGACCCGACACCTCTGGTACAACAGTAATGGCATAGTCCAAAAGCTCTGCTAGCAATGGCATAATCCGAAAGCCAGTAGTCGTGCGCTCCAACACTTAAACAGCCTCACTAACCATTAGCCAGTCCATCTAGGCATCATCTAGGGACCCACTATGTGATAAAGGTTCAACTCTGATTGAACGGCCTGATAGCTACTGTGTACACCAATACGCAAGCTACCCACAACTAGTATGAGCAGCAATGACATACTCTAAAAGCTCTGCTAGCAGCAATGACATACTCCGAAAGCCCAACTAGCGGCCATGGATACCAAACACTAACTGTTGGATGAAGAGAGTGGAAAGGAAAGATGATGTCACAGAAAGGAAAGATTTTGTTTTGGATAAGTGGAATGCATGAAGTGTCATCATTTGGATTTGGAAATGTGCACAAAAAGGATGAAAGGAGGGAATGAAACCATTGTCGTTGGATGGGAAAGGCGAACAATGAACTGATTGTCAGATGAAGACCACATAAAGGAATGTGTCTATCGAAGGGAGAAAAGGATCAGATAAAATAATGACCATTAGATGGTAAGCATAAATGGGAGATTAACTGTTGGATGAGACGAACAAAAAGGAAAGATGCTTTTATAGAAAAAAAATATTATGTTGCGGAAAGAGAGCGTTTGTAAAAAGTAACGTGTTCAAAGAAAGGAGAAAGAGAGCGGATAAAATAATGAATGTTGGGTGGAAAGCACAGATGAAAGATCGAACGCTATATGAGAATAGCGAAAAGGGAAGATGCTTCCGCTGAAAGAAAAGATTCAGTTGTGAAAAAGTAAGTGTACACAAACATTATTGTTTTGGTTAAAAATACACAAAAAAAATGAGTGTCTATGGAAGGGAACACATCTACGACAAATAATGAAACAAGTGAAATGCTGTCATTGAGATTAAAATACATGTGGTGCGAGGATCCATGGAAGTAAACGCTTCCGCAACAAATAGTGAAGTCCGGAATGTCATCATTTTGGAGGAAAAATCCATGAAGAAAAATGGGAGTTGTGAAAGCATAGCTATATGAGAAAAGGAATGCAGCTGTAAAACACAAGAAACGTCATCGTTTGGGCCAAGGATTCGCAAAGAATAGTGAGTGTCACCAGAGCGTTGGTATCTGCAAAAAGGAATGTGTATATGAAATCAAATAAAACATTATCATTTAGGCTAAGGACCGTGGAGGACTGTAAGTACCCCAGAAGCATAGGCGTCCACAGTAGGCAACGCCTCCACAAGAACAAAGGATGTTGTCATTCTGAGACTAAGAAGCGTTCTTCAACGTGCTAGTTGCTGGTATAAAAAGGAGCACTTATGAGAAGCTGAATGTTTTTATTGAGGTTGGCAATAATAAATTTTTCTAAAACTTTTGCAAGGGGACAAAACAATCGGGAAGACAAGGTCAATATGTGAGAAGCATTTTTCTTCCATTAAAGAGCTCAAAGTAAGTAATTTTTTTTGTGCTTGGCTTTTCGGTCTACAACACAAGGTGCTAGATGAATAGTTGTAGTTGTAAGGCTTTACATGTATGTATATTGTATGATATTTGATGACTTTTATACTGTAAAAGATATGAGGTTATTATCAACTCTCTCTACTATTAAATATAGATTGGGTTAGTGAAAATTATGATGACTATATATTTTTTTTTAAGGACCTGTTTATGCTATTTGTGATACTGTGTTGATGCTTTGAGGATCTGTTCCATGCTACTATGATATTGTGATGATGAAATGTGAAGTTTATTAAAAAATGAATAATAATTATTTCAATTGGTGTCATTGTATATTCATGAGTATGTTCATGCATCACGATTTTCAAGAAATAATACAAAAATGTTTTTTTCATATGATGTTTTTTCATGTAAGAAATATAAAGAAAAATATGAGGATACGTAAGAAGCTTTGGTGACACCGTCATCAATGTAACTTTGACGGCTTCGGCCATTGATGTAGCTTTGGGTGAGCCATGACTACCAATGATTTTTATTGTTTAGCTTTGATGGTGAATCCTAATGGTAAAGAAAGAACGAGCGAATAAAATGATGAAAACAAAAGCAGCTTTGGTGATTCGGTATCCATGTAGCTTCAAGGGTTTAATCCTTGATTTAGCTTTAGTGGATGTGTTCCCCAATGTAGTTTTGGAGGACTTGTTCCCCAATGATTTATCTTGGTACTGAATTCTAATGGAAATGAAAGAACGAACAACGAAAAAAAAGGACAAACTGTAAATTTTTTTATAAACATCATATGCATTCAAATATTCATGGTTTCATGCATTACTTGATAAATCTTAGACTTATAGATGAACCTTGTGTTATAAGTGAGGAAGATTCGGAGGAAATAGCTATAGAAGAAATATAGGTTGAGGAAGCTTGTTCGTAATAAGGACTTGGTGTTGTTGTGACCTTTGACCTTGGGTTATGACTTGAGATTTGATGACTATTTTATAAAATTGGTTTCTTATATAATGATGAGTTTTGTTTAAGAATTGGATTTCATATGAATTGTAAAGAACTTTCAAACACATGTTTTAAAATAATTATGTTTTAATTTAGTAAAAGTCTTTTGGTATAAATATTTGATAAATGCTTGATTAAATAGTTATTTTTAACGACAAGTTTTAATTGTTGTTATTTAAAAAACAATTATGAGAAAATTTGTGATTTACAGAAAGGGGTGTTACATAAATAGTGGACATCAACTCCCTTAAATATTAAACTAGGAAGGAAGTCCGTTAATCTGTGAATGTTAATAGGAAGGGTGTCTGCAATTTCAAATATATAATTTCGTGCATTTTTTTTATAAGTATGTGTTGAGAATTGAACTTGAAAATCAAAAAAAGAAAAATTGTGAAAACAGAGACACCAAAATTCATGAACCCTTACGGGAAAAAAACCATGGACAGAGGAGAAATTCATTAATATGAAATCAAGATATAAGGAGTTTTGCGACTCAAGCATCAATATATAGAGAAAATAGAAAATCCTAATATTGGATATGTGCCCGACCCGACCCAACTAGAATTCAGGTCACATCGAACTCTAACAATCTTCACCTTCACATGAATTCCACATGAGAGCTCCAATGCAGGCTTCTTGGCTCACCCTAAAATGAATCCAAAATACTAAACTCTGACAATCTCCATCTTCAAAGAAATTTCAATGCAAGGCAAACAAATATGCAAAACTCCACCAAAAAATAACCTCCTCTTCCACAAAGGCCCTTGCAAAGCCAATTCAACAATTGATACCTATCAAGTTTAAGCCTTGCTTAAACTTGAGAGACACACTCAAGAAGAAATCACATGCACTCCATGGTATCATCTAATTATTAGAGATGTCGCAACGAACTGCACTTGAATATGTTAAAGACTCCCAATTGGAATCAATTCCCTCGAACACACTCAATGCATAACCTATTGAAGTAGTTTCACTATATCGGCATGAAACTTTACCCTTTTTCTTGGTTTTGTCTTTGACGATAACTCTCTGACGTGAAACTGAAACTGGAGACGATGTGGTGACTAGATCACCCTAAACATCTGTAATAAGTTGACGTATCAGTTCTTATGTAGATTTAAATCACAACTTTGAACTTCACCAGAGAACATGACTTCTTTTGAGTCTTCTCCAAAAATCCTTTAGAAGGTGAATTCACAAACTTTGCAGTCTTATTAGCACTTACTATAGAACCTTGTAACATGTACAAATTTGTAGAGCTTTTGTGTTTCATTAGCATGACAAGAGCACCTCTACTGATCTTCATAGCTCCACCTACAGCGTTGTACTTGTACCCTTTCAAACCCAGAGAACTCAATGATATCATATTCTTTTTCCAATTAGGAACATGTTCCAAATTACTCAGTGTCATGACAACTCCATCAAACATTCTGATTCTGACAGTACCAATACTAGCTATCTTGCAAGGTGTGTTATTACCCATTAACACAGAACCTCCTGAAACAGTCTTATATGTCAAAAATCAATCTTGATTGTAACACATATGAAACGAATAAATTGAATCCAGAATCTAATTCTTGTTTGGATTTGACTAATAGGTTATATCACGATTCCTTGACTTTGATATGTTTGTCAAGTTTGAACATTATCACTGCCTTTGTTGTTTGACTCTCTTGTTCTTCCTTGAAAGACAAATCTCTCACCTCGCAACTCAAATCCAACAACAATTTGCTTCATATTCTCCTTTGATAACAAAGCATCATAAACCTTTTCTAGAGATAGACTTCCTCTACTATATAAGATCGTATATTTGAAAGCACCATATGAAGTAGGTAACGAGCATATTAGAATCAACCCTAAATCCTCCTCATCGTACTTGCATCCCATAGTTTCCAAATTTGAAACTAACTCCTTGAATGCGGTCAAGTGTTCTTCAATAGAACCTCCTTTCATCAACTGATGAGAATAAAGTCGTTGCTTCAAATATAACTTGCTAGTTAGGGTTTTCCTTATACATAACTACTTTAATTTGAATCATGGCTCAAAGAAAAATTTCTCATTCAAAACGTCCTACAAAATTTGATTTAACAAATGGAGATGTATCAAAGATATGGTTTTTTTTATCCTTTCTAATTTTCTCCTCTTCACTCCCAGACGTGGGTATTTTATCAAACCCTAACAACGCATTGTCGAAATCCATTTGTGTGAGCGCATCTCGCATTTTCACCTAACATAACTGAAACCTTGTATTCTGATTCAGCAACATAATATTAAATTTCAATTAACTCATCTCCCCCAAAAATTTTAGAATTTCACTCAAAATATCTTAAACCAAAATATCTGCCTAAAAACATGATTCCCAAATAATTTTAGAACCAATAAAGCTCGATGAACAAAAAATAATTGTAGAGAATCAGCTCCAAAAAAATGAACAAATCTACCCAAAAATAATATGTCCAAAAGAATATATTTTTGTTTGCCACAATTGCATAATAGAAATTGATGTGGTTATTGAGGTTGAAGCACTGGTCGACAGTAGATGACAAAAAAGAAAACTCAGAATCGAGTGAGAATTGAACGGCTGAAAGCATAGTTTAGATGGTTGGGTAGTGGTCAGACGGGAGATAGAACACAACAGCGACAACTCCTTTCCTGGACGCCGGCTTGTGTGAATGCAAAATTGGTCAGCTTTGTGTGATGGTGGCAGATAGTCGGCTGTGCGACGGGAAGGTTTCCTTTTCTCTCTCCACAATGGACGACTGGACAGTCAGACATGTGGTAGAACGGGGAGGCAATCAGCGGTATAACAGGTCTAGTCAGATGGCCAAATGTCAACAACCTTTTGTGCGTCAGCTTTTGAGTTTGACGCATCGCTGAGCGAAACTCTTCTCTTGAAGAAGGCAGAGATGTGGGGAAAAGGAAAATTTTTTTCTTTTTTATAATTTTTTTTTCAAATTTAAAATTTTCACCAAAATTGCAAACCTTAAAAATTTGTTCGATCCACTATAACTCTCAACTTCGCTCTAATACAAATTGTTGAGAATCAAACGTGAAAATTGGAAAAAGAAAAACTTTGGATACATGAACACCAAGATTACGTGAAAAACTCTTACAAAAAAAAACCAGATGAGAAATTCACTAATATGAAATCCAAGATACAATGAGTTTTGCGACTCAAGCATCAATATATAAGATAAATAGAAAACCCTAATATTGGATACAGGCTCGACCCGACCGAACAAAAATTTGGGTCACACTAAACTCTAATAGTGCGGATGACCATGAACGTCTGAAGATGGCCCACGAATGTCTGAGTATGTGCCACAGACCTCCGAGAATGTGTCACAAATGTCCAAGAATTGCCTATGGACGTCCGACGATGGGCCAAGGATGTCTGAAGATTGCCCACAGATGTTCGAGGATGGCACGCAGATGTTCGCGGATGCCCAAGGATGTCCCCTCTTAACTTTCAGACGTCCGCTTCTATGTAAATGCGAAGACGTGTACATCTGTTATATAAGTACGAACATATGCTTTTATGAAAATAAGTATACACGGATGTTTGCGGGTTGGTGTAGACGTCCAGAAGACATTTTTTAACAAAAATGTGATTGCAAGGGTTGTCTCATTCATTTCTCATAGTTTTGGGTTTTATTTGTTCGCGAAATTAGTTTAAAATTTGACTTTTTACTCATTTCATAATTTAGAGTTTTTTATGTTAAATATCCTCAAACAATATATTGTCAATTAAGATAATAGGGTAATTAACAAAACAACCACTATACTATGTGATCAATGACAAGTCAACAACTGAACAATTTTTGCTAACAATTTAAACACTAAATTATGGAAAATGGATGACGCAAACATCACCATTAGTTGTTGAAAGAATTTCCACGTTTTCAATTTTCTAAAATCGTTGTCGAATGTCGGCATGACTCTTCCTAGTCTATCGTCGTAATCCAGTGCTCATTATCCATGGCCAATGGATTTGAGAAAATATCTGCCAAGGAAATATGCAGATGAAAATTATCTTTCCTTTGTGAAAATTTGTCTTGCTTTTGCAGAAAGCCGTCTTTCCTCTACTGAAAGCCATCTTTCCTCCACGGAAAGTCATCTTTCCTTAGTCTTATTTTAATAACTCACTTTCCGCAACGGAAAGAAAACGTTTCCTAATGAAAAGATAATATTCTGCTGCAAAACGTCAACGTCTTTAACGAAAAACGTAACCGCGATGTTTGCTTCGTGAATTTTCCATAGTTCAATATTTATGTTGTTAGCAAAAATTATTTAGTAGCTGATTTATCATTGATCCTCTCGTACATTGTTTATTTTGTTAATTTCCCAAAATAATATGTTATAATAATTTACCAATTTTTTTAATTAAATAAAAAAGTGGCAATTTAAAAAATTAGAATTTGATTTGACTCGTAATCATTTAAGTGTTAAAAACCGTTCAAATTGCCAGTTGAGAATTATCCTTAAATCCATAAGATAAATTACATTTACCTAAAATATTACGCAATGTATTATTAACAATTTAAAATAATTATTGTTTATTTTCTCATCTTGATTGCAAAGCGTGAAGATATTAGCAACTAGAAACAATCAAGAAGAAGTTAAAACAAACTCATTAACCTAATCCAATTTTGTTCTACTTGCTTAATTATAATTATTATACTTATCAACTAACTAATCATTAACTAATCATGTTATGGTTTGTTCATTTTCAATCTTATTTTAATGTAGTAATAATTCAATAATTCAGCACAAGGCATGATTTCTGCAAAATGCGCACAGTAAAGCTTTCAGTAGCTTCTGGGTAATGAAGTGACATTGAGCTACAAGAACTATGTGGCTAGTCTACTCGAGTCAATGTATAATATTAATAATACGTTAATGTCTTGATTAATAGAACAAAGCATACGTAACTTATTGTATAAAAAACAATAATAACAACACATCCTAAGTTGCCTAAGTAAAAATAACGCAACCATGCAACATGGATGGATGAAAAATTATAGGTTCTTTAAAAAGTGTAAACCATTTAGGGTGAGATTCATGACTTTTTATTACAATCATATTATGCGCTAAAAAGGATTCGAGACAAAATAGAGAAAGACCCGACCCAAAACAAACCGAATCATCCGACTCTAAACTCAAAATTTTTTATTAGCAGCGGAAGTTCTAAATATTAAATTAAAAATTCATAGCTTAACCAACTGAACTAAACCAAATGTCCACAATAACATTAAAATAAAATTATAATATAAGTCTGAAATAATAGTACCAGAATAAAATAAGATAATAAAAATCTAACACAAATTTTAAGCAAGGTTCAACCTCACTACAAACTTTCGAAGGACCATATACTGAAGTAAATAAATATTTCATCAAGCTTACTCCTGCATCGGCAGTTGAAGATTTTTCAAACTATTACCTGAAAGGGATGTTATTAATGTGATTTGAGTAAACTCAATAGAGTTAAAATTTTATGTTCAACGTTAAAATTATAATAAAATGCCGAGTATGGCAAAAATAAAACATTATTGTACAAACTGGTTTAAAAACAATCAATAAAACAAACGTTGAAAACATTACACTATATTGTGATACATATATAAAATAGGTCTTACAGAATATCAGTAAAAATGGAGTCACTCACGAGTTCTGAGCACACTATGCCAAAGACATATATAATAAAGACAATACTCAACAATTGCTAAAACCACGAAAATAAAACTCTGATCAGGTTTAGAATTTTGCATCTAGGGACACGACACAGTCAGTTGCCGTATTATTCCAGTTAATATAAATAAACACATCCTTCAAGGTCGAATGTGCATAAAGAAAATATGACCCCTTCACAGTTTGATCAAATTTAGTTCACTCGATCAAAATAATCAATGAAGGAAATATGCATACTTAAAAAAAATATGTCTAGTAAAAAAACATAATAGTATAAAAATCAATGACCATAAAAATTAGAAACATTATTTTATATGAGAATACATCTCCAAATAATATTTTAAAATCAATACAGTACTGGACATAAAAATAAAACTCTACCTCAAATGAGCCTACCAATATCCAAGCTCAAACAATATCAACAAAGTCCAATTAATGGTATGAGTCCAAATTTAACTATTGATACCTAATTAAATGTTTTCATGAAATTAATATAAAAATTTACCATTTTAAATTTCAAACTTTAAGCTAAAGAAATGACTCAATAATGAGTCTAAAGCCTAAAACAGCTCCAAAATAGTCTTTGAAATGACCAAAGAATGATTAGGTCAAAAGTCCAAAATGAGCCTAAAACAAGGTTCAAGCTGTAATATTCCAGTTTTTTTTATATAATTTAAAACTTATAATTTGAAAGATATTTATCTTTTATAAAACTTAGCGGAAAACTTTGCATTTGAAAACTTATTGAAATAAGGAAAATGCATAATTAATTTCCTTTCATTAAAACATTTAAAGCTTAAAATCATTCCATAACTTAAAGCAAAAATATTTTACATTTATAAAACCATTACATTTTAAGCCTTTAGCCTAGTCAACCGCCAAGTCCACAATGCCAAATGGTCTATCAGTTGCCTCTATCCTTGATATCATGCATACCTACATCACAAGACTTAAACTATGATCTAACGCTCAGTAAAAAATGAAATGAACATGCGCGTTATAAAACCATTTAAATTTAGTTTCATTTTTCCTTTATAAAAATGGTGATGAACTTTATACTAAAACATCGAACTCACTTATTTAAAAAAAAACAATGATGAACGTCAATCACAATGAACTTTATACTATATCAGTGAACTTGTACCTTACTGATGAACTTAAATCAGATCAGTTAACTTAATACTGCAACGATGAACTTGTATCATGATGGTGAACTTATTCCATCATGATGAACTTATATCATTTTCTTTCTTTTCAATAACTCGGAAATGAGCTTAACCCAACTCAAATCCCTTTCATTTCCTTTAATTATTTATTTTTCATTTCCATTTTTATATAAAACTTATGCATGAGAAATCTATTCACGTATTTGAAATTAATGATGCATAAATGCAAATAACTCACTACATCCTCGATCGATAACATAATCACAACTTAGATTTAACAAACCAATTATAAAACAAGCAATCATCAATGATAGTAAGAAAGTACATCTCCAAGGAAAGCATGATCACAATCTAACATCTAACACAATCACACAACAACATTAAATCCTATTCAGCATAATAACCTCATCTTCAATATCTCAGTATTACTCAAATCATACTACCATCGAGAATTATAACACTTTCATCAATTTATTCAAGCAACAACATAGAATAATTCCTATTTTTACAACATTTCACACCTATGGTTATTAAGCAGTACTCCACCAAGAATTTGCTCTACATTTTCTTGAACTCAACAATGATTATCAACAAATGAACACTAAGTTCTTAACAGCAACATCAACGATATATCATAACAGTTCTTAACAGCAACATCAACGATATATCATAACAGTACCTCTCTTAACATTAACGTGATCAAACTTAATCTCCATCAAGCACACACCACAATATGACCAATTTACCCTTATGTTTATCAATACGGTAGCTAGGTTGACATTCCAACCATGTTCATAGTAGAACACATATACCAACAATAAACAGCAGTCATCAACAACAATCCTACTTCATCAGATATTAAAACAACAACAGAATTCCTACAGAACTCATTCTCAACAATACAGGAGATTAGTATAACCTGAACAAATGCTTCCAAATTCACAGCAGACAACAATATCCAACAACATCCAGATTATTGAAATCTCTATTCCTACTATCAGTTTCTTAATGAACATTAAAAAAAGAGCATGTCAAGGTAATAACTTCTTCTCTGTCATTGAACAAAGTTATCGTTTAACAATTTCATCTATCTATTTAGCACAATCATCAGAGAACAATCAAGGTACATCAAAGCAGTACATAAATCAACCAAAGTACCTACTTCTTGTGATGTAGCCCCAAAGGGAAGAGACATGCAAACATCTTACCTCTCTTTGCTATTTTCCTCTCTTGTTGAAGTCTCTCCCTCGCTCAGCAACATAGCACTTCCAGAAAATAGAAGAACACAGGAAACACCAGAATCACTCTTAACAACGCAGCAATGTTTGAACCTCCCTCTTTTCTGCCTAAACCCATTCTTATATATTCTATAACCTTCAGAGAACGTCGATGTGTCACGACATTCTATATTCTAGATATCTCTTCAATTTCCCAGACGTCGATTAACAATTTCTGGGTGACTTTTCAATTTTTCGGTCGATCAAACCCTACGGGTGATCCATCACCAAAACGTCCAGAAAATGTCTTTGATCGATCGATCATCCACTGTAGATGATCGACTGCAAAAATCATTTTTCTACAAAGCTGGTCGATCACCAACTACATCACATGAACGACCGCTGCCAAATTTGACACAATCTGTAAGATTTTTCCTTTGGATCCAATCGATCATCCATCAGTGATCGACCGCTTCATTGTGATAATTTACCTCCATGCTATTTCTACTATTATATATATATATCCTTTAACACAACATAAACTGTAACATCCCGTAGTCTTTTCTGTATAAAAATTTTCTTTCTTTTAAACACTCGTGAGGGAGAACTAGAGTAAGAAATAGCAGAAGTGTTTTACATATAAAAGTCAGAGTAAACGAAATGCGGAAGTCTTTTACATTTAAATACCACAATCCAACAGTTTAAAAACTATTAAGTAAACACAGGTAAAATGTTAACTTAAAACAGTTTGCAGTCATTAAACACTTGAAAAGTTTTAAAAATTTTTAAATCTATTTATTCCATTTTCGTGAGCCATAACCCAAGGTGTAACGACCCGGATTCTTACTTGTCTTAAAAAAACGTTAGAATTTTTAGTATTTACTAAATGATTAAAACGTTATTTAGAAACCTTTCAACATTTAAAATCAGAGTGCCAAAATTCGATTGTCACCAACTTACTAAAAACAGTCAATTAAATAGAGGAAAAACTATGATTAATAAATTTAGCAGAAACGTAATTTAAAACATTACTTAAAGCATTAATTTAAAATTCAAGGTTTGAGCTTTCAAAATAAAGTCTACATAATGTCTCAAATAAATACTCGGATAAGGTTTTAAAAGGGTGATTTATCGTTCGTAAAACAACTTGACGTTAGCCCTTACAAAATTACTCCTTCCTTTGTCACATGATGTCGTACTACTACTCGGGTTGCGTCTCCTCTGGATACACCACAGGCTTCACGAGAATGACCTCTTCCGCTGCTCCTGGTACAACCATCTCATTACCTACACCACAAGTAAGGATGTGAGCTTACGTTCAATAAGGAAATAGAGGAAAACAATTATACATGCCTCTCTTTAATTCTTTTGGAATGGAGAGCCATCCAAACCAATCTTTTTTTACATTCATTCGTTTCGTTCTTTACTCATACTTTGAGCTAGAGATTGGAGGACCTATATGGAATGGTATAGTTGACCGGACCTAATCCTTATTTGCAACCTAGAACTCCCGTACCCGATAAGGGAGGGGCTTCGGCTAGATTATAGGCTAGACCCGACTACCCATCCGCCCCCAACTCCCTTTTCTTCCCTTTTCTTTCATGTTCTTATCATTTTTCCCTCACTCATGCATGTGAGTACCACCTCGATGGGGTACTCCCTACTTGGTTTCTATTAATGTGAATACATAAGGACACTAAAATTAAATAGTACATCTATAGAAAGTAAATGACAAAAATCCCAATTCAATAATAAATTGCAGAAATTTAACGGAACAATAAGAGAAACATGTAAAAACAACATCCAGAGCCTGCTATTGGGCAACGATATTAAGTATAATAGGCATTGCGAAATTAGGATATCATACTCAAGGAGTAACAATAGTCGATTTAATATGGAAAAGCACAAGAGACATTAAATTGGTTACGAGCATGCTTGAAGACTAATATGATGCAAATTTGAATTCAATCAAAAGCTATCAAACCAAAGATCAAGGAAACTTTTTAAATCGACCGAAAATCGCAACCAAAAGATATTGAAGAAAGAGAAAGATATTATCTCTTAAGATAATATTTAAAAAAAATTCACTTATCTTGGAGATCTAGATCCACTTATTTAAGTTATTTTTTAAAATTTATGTTTGTAAAAGGCTATATAAAGCCATATAATTTTATGTTTTAAATAGTTGTTGAATTTTGAGAAATAAAGCTTTTGCTTTTCGGGAATTGGAGAGATCTTTTTTCTTCCTTTGGTGAGTGATATCCAAAGAACCCTTTGGTGAGTTATAGCCAAAGTTCCTTTCGTGTGAGTTATATCGCGAAAGAAACTTGCAGCCGCGTCCTTATCCAATGAGGTGAGAAGCGTTGCATTCATTCATCACGTGCAGTGCGTTCCGTGCCCGCATCATTTGGTATCAGAGCTAAAGCCGTCCTAACCAAACAAAAAATAGCCTTTTTACACATTATGACTTGAGGAGCATCTGAAGCGGTACAAAATCCACGATGACAGAAGACTTATGGGAACTCATTCTCTCACTACAACAAGATATTGCTCAATTAAAGATGAATCAAAACCAACAATAGGCTCAACATCCTCCTAGCACCGTTGTAGAAAACATCACAAGAGATGAGGTAGGAGAAAGGCCATTACTATCTTTGGAGCCTCAATTAGAAGAGGAAGATGATCAGGAAGAGCAAATACTCAATATGATAGACGACCAAGTTGACTTCATTGCCACAACAACAAAAAGGGAGCAACCTGTCCATATTTCATACTCCAACATGAAAAAGGTGTGTCCTTTAATCAAAGATGAAGAAAATTACACAAATTTGTCTTCCATGGATTGTAAAGAAAGTTTGAGTTGGCTAAACGAAAAGGTAGACATCAAGGTACATCAAACTCACCTTGATTGTTCTTATGGAAGTTTCACTAACATATTATTGTGTGTTATGATGAGTAAAAGCCGTCTATTCTTAGAAATACCAAGGTTTGATGACAAGTGGTGCATACATGACAAGTCTTCAAATTTGGGCTCAATTATGGAATATAGTGACACAAAATATGATTCGAGGTCGAATCCTTTTCAACCCCGGGAGGATGATCTGAAATGGGACTATTCAATTATTTATCAAAGCTCAAAGAATATTATGAAGATCAAGCATAAGTGGAAGATCAAGAGTATAATTGATGATGCCAATTTGAATTCATCGAAAGATATCAAATCAAAGATCAAAGAAAGAAGATTTGGGGTCAAATCCTCAAAAACCCGAGGATGATGCAAATTTGAATTCAATTAAAAGCTATCAAGGCAAAGATCAAGGGAATTTTTTAAATTGACCGAAAATCGCAACCAAAAGATATTGAAGAAAGAGAAAGATATTATCTCTTAAGATAATATTTAAAAAAAGATTCACTTATCTACGAGATCTAGATCCACTTATTTAAGTTATTTTTTATTTAGTTTTTTTTTAAATTTATGTTTGTAAAAGGCTGTATAAAGCCACCTAATTTTATGTTTTAAACAGTTGTTGAATTTTGATAAATAAAGCTTTTGCTTTTTGGGAATTGGAGAGATCATTTTTCTTCCTTTGGTGAGTGATATCCAAAGAACCCTTTGGTGAGTTATATCCAAAGTCCTTTTCATGTGAGTTATATCACGAAAGAAACTTGCAGCCGCGTCCTTATCCAAGGAGGTGAGAAGCGTTGCGTTCATCCATCACGTGCAATGCGTTCCGTGCCCGCATCATAATAGTAATTATCATGCAGAAATCGTAAACAGGAAATTGACATGCTTCACAAGAAATAATCGAAAATTTTGAAGATTTATACAAGTGATAGATTAACATGCTTGAGATTAAGAAAATTGGTTACTTTACATGCTAGTTAATGGAGAAAATACTAATAAACAAGAATAGATAACGTGCTGAGAGATTAAATGAAACTAGTCATGCAATTTAGTTTAACTATATACATCTGTAGGATTAAACAGCGGTGAGTTATGTGCTTTACAAGATAATGACAGCATAGAATTTACATATAACAGCAGGAAATGTGAACATCTGAGCATGCCTTTTTAATCAACTGTAACAATAGAAAATTAGAACATGTAACATGCTTTTGATCAACTATAATAATAGAAAAATAATGACTAATTATGCATTCAATCGTCAATTAAAACAGCGGTGATATACAACTATATACAATTATGGATCATGCTTTCAAATGCCTACAAACAGCAGAATTAATCACAAGTAGAACAACGAATTATGCTTACAAATCCTGTATTGAATGAGCAAAATGACAACTAGAGATACCAAAAACGGAACAATAGAGACATGCTTCTTAACAATATTATCAGCAGGGAAGTGAATATACTAGCTACAACATTAACAGCAGAGAAATGAATATACATGCTTCAATATTAACAACAGAGGAATGATTACACATGCATTGGAATATAGTAGCAAGATTAGCAACAAAGAGTTTATTCGAACATGTTACAATATCACAGCAAACATGCTTCAAGTTGCTACCGCAATTTTGCATAGCAGGACAAGATTTACAGCAGAGTTATGTACATCAAATTCTATGGCAGCAACATTGACTTATAAAGCAGTGATAATATCAATAGCATTAAGCTATCATGCTTAGCAAAGAAGCAACAATGGAGGATAATGCTTAGTAATGAAATAACAATGGAGGAGAATATACAGCATAATAACAGGGAACTATTTACAACAGCAACATGGTATATGAACAAGTAATATGCAAAAAAATGAAAATAGCATAGAGATATCACATACTAAAACAACAGAAAAATGCTTACTCTTAGTCCAGTTCATCTCTGCATAACAGTTGCTAGGCATTATTCAAGTCTCGTAACTTTCCTCTACTGAGCTTGATAGGTTAACCATGAAAATACAACTACGAAGAACCCAAGCTTAACATCCAGAACACATAGCCAAGTAACAATCACTCATGCAAATAAAGGAGCATTTAAAGGCAATAAGGAATAACAAGGAATCTAACGTAAGAACAACTAGAGAACTACAGTAGAACACAACATACATGGGTTAACAGAGACAAATATTCTCACAAAAATATCAAGGAAATCATAGTTAACACACACACTATTACTTGGGTGTAAGGCCTCCAAATGGCCAAGACTACACCATTCCATTACCCTTGAAGACCAGTCTTCACTTGGATAGCAGCACTTCCTTCACACTCTAAACAGCACTCCACCAGAACCCTCCTAGGAAGAACTACAAAGAAGGAGGAGATGAAGAGCTGAAGATGAAATAGGCTCTCCTTGGGGGAACAAATCATACTGTGGTAGAAGGGGGGGGGGGGGGGGGGGGGGAACAGGTGACATTCTCTATTGGTCGGGATCGTGGGAATGAGAGGCGTCAAGCTGTATTTTGATTGGTCCATCGTGGGAATGAGAGGCGTCAAGCTATATTTTGATTGGTCCAGCGTCACTTTCTCCTAATTTTAAATTTGTTTTGTTCCTGTTCTAGGAGGATTCAGATGAGAGGATGCGTCTGAATTTTGTCCATACCTTCTGAATTCCGAATTCGAATGTGAAATGACATCTGAGATATCGTCTGCGTCATCCGAATTAGGACAGATTCAAACTCACAACGTTCGCCTACGTTCGCATCATCTGAAATTGTTTGAAGTCGTTCGTATTAGTCCAGAATTTGGACAGATTCTAACTTACAACGTCCGCCTACATACGCATCGTCCAAAATAGTTCGAAGTCGTCCGAAAAGACCAAAATTCCATTTCCTTCACATTTTCAACTAGACTTTCATCTGAATTAATTCCCACGAAATTACAAGTCACCACTTAACGCGTATAGAGACGAGTTGTATCATGAAATTTTATCTCCAAAGTTTTATTACATCGTTTAACGGGAAAAGTTAGTATCAAGTTGTTACATTCTACTCCCCTTCTAAAAATTTTGGTCCCCAAAATTTAGCTATTTAAGCAACTCGGGGTACATAGCTCTCATGTCATCCTCTTTTTCCCAAGTGGCCTCTTCGCGGCTTTGATTCTGCCATAAGACCTTGACCAGCAGAATTGGTTTGCGTCGTAGCTCTTTCACTCTCGAATCAAGGATGTGACAGACTTGTAACTCATATTGGGCTGAACCACGATATTATCATCAGAAGGGGTTAATATACTTGCATCACCAAGGCACTTCTTGAGCATAGATACGTGGAAGACGTCATGTACACCTGCCATAGATTTCAGCAACTGTAGCTTGTATGCAACCGATATTACTCTCTTCGTGATCACTTAAGGTCCCACATATCGGGGGTTCAGCTTTCCCCTCTTACCTAACAGAACAATGCCCTTGAAAGGAGACACTTTCAAGAATACACTATCTCCTTCTTCAAATTCTAGGCCCAATGTCGGTTGTCCGTATAGCCCTCTTGGCGACTCTTTGCTGCTAACATCCTCTGTTTGATCAGAGCCATAGACTTAGCCATTTTCTATATTATCTCACAGCCATAGAGTGTAGCTTTGCCAACTTCATCCCAATACCAGGGGGATCTGCATTTCCTCCCATACAGAGCTTCGTAGCGTGCCATACCTGTAGTGGCCTGGAAGCTCTTATTATATGCAAACTCAACCACTGGTAGGACTTTACTCCAACCAAATTGGAAGTCAAGAATGCAGGCACGCAACATATCCTTGAGTGTTTGGATGGTTCTCTCACTTTAGCCTTCTGTTTAAGAATGAAACACTATACTAAATTTCAAGTTGGTGCCCATAGCTCTACTTATACTCTTCTAGAATGCCTAAGTGAAGCCCAGGTCCCAGTCTGATACAACAAAAATCGGAACACCTTGGAGTCGGATGATTTCTTTGATATACCAGTCCGTAAACTGATTCATCTTATATGTCATAGCCATCGGTAGAAAGTGCGAAATTATAGTTAATCGAACCCAGATGGCATCATGACCCTTAGCTATCTTGGGCAAGCAGGTGATGAAATCCATGGTGATGTGCTCCTATTTCCACTCAGGAATCGGTAGCGGTTGGAGCACCCCACCCAGTTGCTGATGCTTGGCTTTAACCCGCTGGCATATATGGCACTGTGATACAAATTCAACGATTTTGTACTTCATGTTCGACCAATAGTAATGAGTTTTTAGGTCTCGGTACATCTTATTACATCCAAGATGTCCAGAGAAACTGGAAGAGAGAGCTTCTCACAAGATCTTCTATCGTACAATCATATCACTTGCCACATACCATTGGTTTTTATACTTGATGACATCATCTGCAGATAGAGAGAAATCCCGATACTTCAGTAAGGTGGGATTTAATCTGAAATCTTTACACGTATCATCGCTTCACTGAGATTCCCTTATCTGCTTGATAATAGACGGCATCAAGGTCAGTTTTGCCAATATCACATCCAACTGTGCGGGGACCATTTGCATCTCAAGTTCCTGAAGGTCTATCTGTAGTCCTGAAGCATTCCCTCACATACGAGACTCATCACGGCCACCTTGCGACTAAGAGCATCTGCAACGACATTGGGCTTTCCCGAATGGTATTTAATCTCACAGTCATAGTCCTTGACGAACTCAAGCCACCGCCGTTGTCGCATATTCAACTCCTTCTTGGTGAAGATGTACTTGAGACTCTTATGATCATAATAGATCTCATAGCGCTGTCCATACAAGTAGTGTCTCCATACTTTGAGAGCAAAGACAACTGCCACAAGCTCTAAATCATGCATAGGGTAGTTCTGCTCCTGGATCTTGAGCTATCGAAATGCATAGGCGATAACTCTCCCATGCTGTATAAGAACCCCACCGAGTCCCCTCTTGGATGCATCACAGAAAATGCAATAATCACCATCCTCCATGGGCAATGTTAACACTGGGGCAGTGGTCAGCCTGCACTTCAGTTGTTGAAAACTGTTCTCACATTCGCTGGATCACCAGAACTAAGCATTCTTCTTGGTTAGTCCAGTGAGCGATAGAGTGATCTTCAAAAATCCATCAATGAAACGCCTGTAATAACCAGCCAGTCCCAGAAAACTCCTCACCTCCCCAACATTCTTCGGCTGTGTCCAATTCACTACTACCTGTATCTTTGCCGGCTCTACGGATATGCCTTCTTCAGAAATTACATGGCCCAAAAAACCAACTCTACTCAGCCAGAATTCACACTTATAAAACTTCACATACAACTTATCCTGGCTCAGGACTGATAAGGCTACTCATAGGTCTTCGCAGTGCTCTATTTCCGATCGGGAATAGATCAAGATGTCGTCAATGAAGACAATAATAAATTTATCCAGAAAATCGCTGAAGACTCGATTCATCAAGTCCATAAAAGCTATCAGGGCATTGGTCAAACCAAAAGACATCACCAAGAACTCGTAATGTCAACACCGCATACAAAATGCGGTCTTCGGTATATCCTCGG
This sequence comes from Begonia loranthoides, assembly GCA_022433065.1. Lineage (NCBI taxonomy): Eukaryota > Viridiplantae > Streptophyta > Magnoliopsida > Cucurbitales > Begoniaceae > Begonia > Begonia loranthoides. The sequence continues at coordinate 18,675,046 of CM039474.1, forward strand.
GCTTAACCTTCAACTGATAATATCCTGACCGAAAATCAATTTTTGAGAATACCCTGGGGCCGCTGAATTGGTCAAATAGATCATCAATCCTGGGTAGCGGATACTTATTCTTGATGGTCACTTTATTTAGCTCCCTCTAATCTATGCACATTCTCAGGGTCCCGTCTTTCTTTTTGACAAACAATACTGGCGCGCCCCAAGGAGAAAAGCTGGGTCGAATAAACCCCTTGGCGACAAGTTCCTCTAGTTGTACTTTTAACTCTCGCAGTTCAACAGGTGCCATATGATATGGGTGCTTAGAAATAAGATTCGTACCGGGTTGCAAATTGATCTCGAATTCAATTTCGCAGACCGGGGGCAGACTGGGAAGATCGTCGAGAAAGACATTTGGGAAAGCACGCACCACTGCAACATCCTCCATTTTGGCCTTAGTGACTGCCGTAGTGTCACTCACATTGATCAGAAATTCATCGCACTCATTCTTTAGTAATTTGTCTGCTTCGAGTGCCGAGATGATAGCAAATTTTTCCTTCTCTTTAGTCCCACAAAAGGTGTGTCGATTGCCACCTGAGGATAAAAGTAGACCTCCTTCTTTTTACAATCAATAGTTGCATGATGTGCTGTCAGCCAATCCATCCCAATTATGACATCGTATACTTTCAAGTACATGATGATTAGATCGGCCCGAAATAAACGGCCATTGATATCCACTGCATGGTCTTTGAGCATCCCATTGGTAATCAGTCAGTCTCTAGAAGGAAGTATCACCCGATGCATATAGTTCGTGCTGTCGGATAAGCAGTTTGCTTGCTCAAAGAGCTTGGTGGAGATGAACGAGTGCGTAGCACCCGAATCAAATAAGACGTATGCCGCACACTTATTTATGTAGATTGTCCCTACCAGGTTAGGTAAGTTGTTTATCTTAAGGTAAAATTGCCTACTTTTCTAATAAAAGAAACAAATATGAGTATGTATATGCGATTATTATTTAAACGAAGTGTATATGCTACCATCAATGGGTGGTCATCGTCCTCGGTCACATACATGACGAAGACTTGTAGGCCACTCCCCCTTGTCGGATCGATCAGTTCCTGGCTATAAGACCCAAATTTCCACAAAGCAAAGCACTTTTCAGACCCAACCATGCATTCTCCACGATCCATCTTTCGGCATTTCGGGTAGGAAGGATATTGAGGAGCGTTGGTCACAGTTGTCATGGGCCTTTTGTCTGGCCTCTGATGCGTTTTGGCCCCAGCTGGGCGCTTGATTCCCAGCGTTATGGGAGGACCACCTTTTAACTACTGACCAGGATTAGACTTCCATACTTTCTTATTGGCCTCCCTTTGTCTGGCCGTTGAGAACTTCACCCCCTCTACTGCCAAAAATCTGGATACCATCTTTTAAAAGGTGACACACTTGGTGCCAGCCCCGATAACTCCCTCTTGTATCTCCATTTTCAGCCCTCTAACAAAGTGCTGCACTTTACGCTCCTCGGCCGCCACTAGATGTGGAGCGTAATGAGATAGGGCCTCGAACTGTTGGGCATACTCCGCCACAGTTCCCAACTGGTGTATGCACAAGGGTATGGATGATGTGGTTGAAGTTTTTGTTGTTGAACAGCTCTTTAAAATCATTCTAAGTGAGAACCATTTCATCCTAGGAGGCCTTGATCGTGTCCCACCAGAATCAGGCCCCGTGGCTCAAGTAGTACACTGCTCACTTAACTTTCTCCGGCTCACTGATCTCTGCGTAGGAAAACTTATCCTCCATGGAGCATATCCACTCCTCTGTCCCTAAAATATAGGATACACCGCCATTGAAGCAGGGCGGCTTGACTTTCTGGAACCTCTCCCACCTGGGCAGGCTGAAACTGCATATCTTGGTGGTTCCCATTACCATTTCCATGGTCCTGACCCATGAACCTCTCCATCTAACGGAAATGTTGCTCCATAAACTAGGTATGTCTCTCCATTTGCTATGACTATTGCCCTATAATCTCTGCTAAGCGCTCTAGAGTCTCGTCCCGACTGCAATCTTCATGCAGATCGGGTGCCCAAGGTACATCTCCTACACTAGACATGCATCCTCTTCCTCTTCTAGCCATTTCTAACCACCTACGTGTCCATGTTACAATGTAATTAAAATAAGTTTATGAGAAATTATTAAAGAAAACATATTTCTCAGTCGCAGTTCTATATATTTCTACACTATGGTGCAGTTAGTATAAATGATCATTCCAATAACATAAGGGGAAAAACTTACAATCAAAGGAGCATAAGTAACAACCTGATCCTAATTTTTTCGTTAAACGATGTAATCAAACTTTGGAAGTAGAAATTGGCATAATATATATGTACATAGTCTCTATACGTGTTGTGTGGTGACTCGTTATTTTGTGGGAAACCTGATTCGGATAAAAACTTAATCCAAAATGCAAAGCAAATGGACTTTTGGTCCATTAGGACGCATGAGGATGACGTTGTAGACATGGAGTGTCATCCGCAACACACCTAGAATGTCGTCCCTACTTGGGGCGACTTCGGGGATGAGATGACGTCCGAACGTCTACGCGACGTGGAATTCTGGACGACCTTGCGGACGATGCAGATGAGGGAGAATGAGTCTGTATCGAATCTATTTTAATCTGGAGACCTTAGGACGAAGGTATGGAGCAAGCATCCGGTTTGAATCTGTTTAAATCTGCAGACTTTCGAATGAGCCCAGAAGCCAGCGGATGAGTAAGGACCCCGTCCGATTTGCCTCTGTTTGATTTCGAACACATTTGGACGATACATATGGACAACATACGGATGCCAAATGGTGTCTGAATCCCAATTCGAACGCGTCCAAAGACCCCATTTTGGCCTAAGGAATTCGGCCTTGCGGATGGCATGCGGACGAGACTAAGTCATCCACACCCATCCGAATCACAGCAAATCAACGACAGAATAATTTAAAACCAGAACGAAAACAATGCGGAGCCAATCAAAATGCAGCTTGACACCTCTCACTCCCACGATCCCAACCTGTAGAGCCTTATCTCCTGCTTCTCCCCTGCCATTCCTACGATTGTCCCCAAGGTGAGCCTACAAATCATCTCCAGCTTCTCCCTCTCCTTCCTCATTGTTCTGGTTCGGAGGTTTCTTCCTGGAGAGGCTACTGCGTGGAGTGTGCGGGTGGAAGGGAGAGCTGCTGTCCGTGTGAAGACTCTTCTACAAGGTAAGGAATGGGTTGTCTTGGCCAGGTGGGGGCCCTACACCCAAGTAAAATGTGTGCATGAGTGATTTTCTTGCTGAAGGATTTCTAGAGTTCTTTAGTTGTCTTAAGTTACTAAGAAGTTACTTGCTGTTTTTATTGCCTTAACTTTCACGTTCCTCTTAAATGCCCTACTAGTTATTGTGTTTTACTTGCGTTACATGCTTATAGAGAAGAGTTAGTTAACTGTCGAATGAGACAAGGAGGAAATGTTTAAAGGATGAGAAATATGAATGAACGACCAATGAGTTCCTACTGTTGCAAGGATGATGACTTCGCTTTGTTAGTGATCTTTCACTCTATAGCTATGTGTGTATGTCTTATTTAGCATGTGCTCACCATTTCATTTCATTTTCATTACTGCTCACTCACGATATAGATATTTGGAAAGCATGACTACCATTATTTCATTTCCGCCAATCTTATTATTAGCATTATCTAAGTATGTTTTGATTCCTGTGTTCCTTGCTGCCCTAGTCATTGGGAAGTAAGTTTAATATTGTTTCATTTTTGTTGAGATCTACTGTCAACTATGCTCATTATAAGACTTATTTCGCTGCCCTGTTTCAATATCATCACTAACCTTTAGCATGCTTAATGTTTATTGTCGCTGTATATTAATCATTTAGAAAGCATGTTTCATTACCCTACTTGTGGCATTCGCTGCTCTACATTATTCGTTATGACTTTTGCTAAGTTATTTACTTAAAGCATGCTTGGTAAATTATGTTTCTCTGCTGATAAAATCGATTTAGAAGATGTTTAGTTGTACATATTTTCCATCGCTCCTTTTTAGTCATCAAAAGCATGCTTAGTGCTTTACATAACTATTGTTATCTTCGATTAGAAGGATGATTAGCTGTTCATAAATTTTCTGCTGCTATATCCCATTTGAAAGCATGCATAGCAGTTCGTATTTCTATGGTTATGTCCAATTAGAACATGCTAAATTGTTCGCAAGTTCCATTGTATATTTCCTTTAAAAGCATGCTTAGTCAGTCATATTTCCTACCATTATCGTCGATTATAAAGCACATGAACTGTTGATTTTCTGCTGATTGTAGTTGACTAAAACGTAAGATAGATGATTTGATTCACTGTTGTTCTAATCAGTAATAAGCAGGATTTACCGTCAATTCGATAAAAGCATGCTTTGTCATGTATGATTTTTGCTATTACATTCGATTAAAGCATGCTTAGTCAGTTACGATTTCCGCTATTATATTTGATAAAAGCATGATTTGTCCTGTATGATTTCCGCTATTACATTTGATTAGAGTATACTTAGTCAATTATAATTTCCCTATTATATTCGATTAAAGTATATTTCTGCTGCCTCGTTTTAGTCATTAATAGCATGTCTAGTTCCACTTATAATTCTATGATATTTGTTTTTCTTTCGTTTGTTGTTACATGTGAGCACGCTCTAAGTAAATAGCATGTCTTATTTAGGTTGTTTTCACAATAATAGAAACCAAGTAGGGGGTACCCCCTCGGGTGGTATCGACATGTATGAGTGAAGAAAAACACTAAGAACAAGAATGTTTGGGATGGGCGGGACACGCCCATCACCAAAGAAACCCTTCTGACGGGATACGCTGGGAGGGAAGAAACCCTGAAGGCGAGATAAGCCGGAAGGGGAGGACCCTTGATGGTTGAATACGCCGGAGAGGGGACGAAAATGGTAGTTGGAGTGCGGATGGGTAGCGGAACTAGTCCGCGGCTAGGCGAAGCCCCCAACCTTGACGGGAACGGGGACCTAGTTGCAAGTAAAGGGTTAGGTTCAGTCAACTATTCCATCCTCTAAGAACCCTCCAATCTCCAACTTGACGTACGAGTACAGAACGAACGAAGAACGAACGTAATGAAAAGAATTTGTTTGGGTGGCCCCCATTCCAAGAAGAAATTAAAGATAGATATGCATAATTGTTTTCCCCCATTTCCTTACTAGGAGAAAGCTCACGTCCTTACTTGTGGTGTAGGTAATGAAGTAATTATGCCAGGAGCTGTAGAAGAGGCCATTCCGGTGGAGTCTACGGCATATCCAGAGGAAACGCGGGTGGAGTAGTAGTACAACATCAAGTTAAAGAAAAAGAAGTGGTTTTGAAAAGGGTTTAATGTCAAACATGGTTTGTAAACTTTAATTTTTCCTTTTTTTAACCCTGGTTGGACACTTATTAGGATTTCAGGATTTTTATTTAACGTTGATTTGTGACGCTTCTAAAATTATGTTTCCACTAATCTTATTAATCATAGTTGTCTTTTTGGAACTAAACCAGTTGTTTTTTTAGTAAGTTGGTAACACTCGAATTTTCTTGACACTCTCATTTTAAATGTCAAATGATTTCCACATGACATTTCTTCAAGTTTTAATTAATGCTAAGGTTTTTCTACGAGTTTTTAAGATGAGTAAGAATTCAGGTCGTTATAGTTGGTATTAGAGCAATACTACTACTCATGTGTTTTGCCTCGGATAACCCAGATTCGACGGGTAATGTCCTCCGACTGTAAGTCTTTCTTTATGTTTTAAGACTGCCTACGTAGATTTATTGCACGATAATGTAGAAAATGTATAGAGCTGTAGTAAGTTTTTCCCTTATGATATTGAAACGCTTATTTAAATTAACTGCACCATAGCGTAGAAATGTATAGGACTGTGATTAAAGAATACGTTCCCCTGAATAATTTATGTTTTTTTTTCCTTAATAATTTCCCTTGAACTTAATTGTAATCGCTTTCCTTAAAAATTTTCTTTAAAACTTATTTGTCTACGCTGTAACATGGACGCGTAGGGAAATTAGGAAATGGCTAGAAGAGGAAGAGGACGTTTGCCTGGAGTGGGAGATGCACCCCGAGCACCTGATCGTCATGAGGATCACGGTCGGAACGAGACTCTGGAGTGCTTGGCAGCTATTATAGAGCAACAGTCACGTCAGATCGAGAGACAGAATTAGTTTATGGAGCAGCAGACCCGTTACATGGAAAGGTTCATGGACCAGGACCACGGGAATGGTAATGGAAACCACCATGATATGCAGTTGCAGCCGGTCTTGAGGGGGTCCGGATGGGAAAGATTCCAGAAACTTAAGCGGCCTTGCTTCAATAGCGACATATCAGATATTTTTGGGGCCGATGAGTGGATACGCTCAACGGAAGACAAGTTTTCCTACGCCAAGATCAGTGAGGCAGAGAAGGTTAAGTGTACGGCCTATTACTTGAGCCACGGAGCCCGATTCTGGTGGGATACAGTTAAAGCCTCCCGAGATGTAGCGGTCCTCACTTGGGATGAATTTAAGGAGCTGTTCAATGACAAGTACTTCAATCACATGGTCCGTACCTAGAAGGAGACAGAGTTTATGCGCATACGACAATTGGGGACTGTGGCAGAGTATGCACAACAGTTTGAGGCCCTATCACATTACGCTCCACATCTAGTGGCAGTCGAGAAGCGTAAGGTTCAACACTTCGTACGGGGATTAAGGACTGAGATACAGGAGGCAGTTATCAAGGCTAGCACCCGAGGGTGTCGCATATTCAAACATGGTTTCTAGGGCCTTAGTCGTTGAGGGAGTGAAGTTCTTAGTGGCCAAACAAAGAGAGACTAGTCAAAAAGTATGGAAGCCTAATTCGGGCCAGCAGTTGAGGGGCTGTCCTCCCACAACCCAGGGGGTCAAGTGCCCCGCTAGTGTAGAATCGCAGCAAAGGCTAGACAAAAGGCCCATGATACCAGTGACCAACACTCCTCCCCAGAATGTTTGTCCCAAATGCTAGAAAATGCATCAGGGAGAATGCCTGGCTGGTTCCGAGAAGTGCTTCACATGTAGAAAACTGGGACATAGAGCTCAAGCCTGCCTGATCCGACATGGAAATCAAGGAGTTGTTGCCCCACGAGTATTCGCAATGTACGGGACTAAGGAGGACGATCAACCATCGATGGTAGCAGGTACACCTTATTTAATTGACAAAGATTATACATGTGATTATAATTGTTCTGTTTTCCTCTAGACAAAGAAATTTACCTTTGAATAAATAACTAACCAAACTCCCCCAAGAACAATCTATTTAAATGAGTGTGCAACCCATGTCCTATTTGATTCGGGTGCTATGCACTCGTTCATCTCCACTAAGTTCTGCGAGCGGACGAACTGCTTCTCCGATAGCACGAACTACACGCATCGGGCATTACTGTCCTCTGGCGATCGACTTGTTACTAATGGGATGCTCAAAGATTATGCAGTAGATATCAATGGCCATTTATTTCGGGCCAATCTCATTATTATGGATTTGAAAGTTTATGACGTCATAATTGAGATGGATTGGCTAGCAGCGCACCATGCAATCATCGACTGTAAGAAGAAGGAAGTCCACTTTTGTACTCTGGATGGTGAATAACACACCTTCTGGGGAACTAAGGAAAGAGGAGGGTTCGCTATTATCTCCGCACTCAAGGCTGACAAACTACTGCAAAACGGGTGCGATGGATTTTTGATCAATGTGATTGACACTACGGAGTCACGGAGGTCAAAATGGAGGATGTTGCTGTAGTGCGTGAATTTTCGAATGTTTTCCTTGACGATCTTCCCGGTCTACCCCCGGACCATGAAATCGAGTTCGAGATTAATTTGTAGCCTAGTACGGATCCTATTTCTAAACATCCATATCGTATGGCACCCGCCGAACTACGCGAGTTGAAAGAACAATTGAAAGAACTGGTCGCCAAGGGGTTTATCCGACCCAGCTTTTCTCCTTGGGGTGCACCAGTACTATTCATCAAGAAGGAAAATGGGACCCTAAAAATGTGCTTCGATTATCGGGAGCTAAATAAAGTGACCATCAAGAATAAGTATCCGCTACCCAAGATTGATGATTTGTTTGAGCAATTATGCGGCGCCAGGGTATTCTTAAAAATTGATCTTCGATCTGGTTATTATCAGTTGAAAGTTAAGCCCAAGGATATACCAAAGACTACGTTTTGCATGCGTTATGGTCATTATGAATTCTTGGTAATGTAATTTGGGTTGACTAACGCTCCAGCGACCTTTATAGATTTGATGAACCATGTCTTTTGGGATTTTCTGGACAAATTCATTATCGTCTTCATTGACAACATCTTAATCTATTCCCAATCAGAAGAAGAGCATTGCGAGCATCTACGAGTGGCCTTATCTGTTCTCAGCCAACACCAGTTGTATGCGAAGTTTTCTAAGTGTGAGTTCTGGCTGAGCAAGGTTGGTTTCCTAGGCCAAGTTATTTCTGCAGAAGGCATATCAGTAGACCCAGCAAAAATTCAGGCAGTAGTAAACTAGACACCGCCAAAAAATGTTGGGAAAGTAAGCAATTTTCTAGGATTAGCCGGTTATTACAGATATTTTATCGATGGATTTTCCAAGATCGCTTTCCTGCTCACGAACCTGACTAAGAAGAATGCTCGGTTCTGGTGGTCCAGCGAATATGAGAACAGTTTTCAAGAGTTGAAGCACGGACTTACCACATCCCCAGTTTTTACATTGCCCATTAAGGATGGTGACTTCAGTATTTATTATGACGCATCGAAGAGGGGACTCGGTGGAGTTCTTATGCAGCATGAGAAAGTTATCGCTTATGCGTCCCGACAGCTGAAGGTGCATGAGCAGAATTACAACACCCATGATTTGGAACTCGCAGCAGTTGTCTTCACTATCAAGGTTTGGAGACATTATTTGTATGGGCAACATTGTGAGATTTATTCGGATCATAAAATCCTCAAGTATATCTTCACCCAAAAAAAAATGAAAATGCGTGAGCGACGATGGCTCTAATTTGTTAAGGACTATGACTGTGAGATTAAATACCACCCAGGGAAGGTCAATGTCATTGCAGATGCTCTCAGCTGCAAGATTTCTGTGATGAGTATAATATGCGGAGAAATGTCTGCCGAACTTCAGAGAGATCTCCAGGGGCTTGGGGTGCAGATGGTCCCAGCACCACTGGATGTGGTATTATCTAAGTTAACCCTGATGCTGTCTATTATTGAACAGATTAAAGAGGCCCAGCAAAATGATGAGGCATGTAAGGATTTCAAGCTAAACTCGACCCTCCTGAAGTATCAGAATCTCTCTACGTCCGCTGATGGCATTATTAAGTATAAGAAAGTGGTTTGTAACTGGTAACTCAATGGTGCGACTAAAGATCTTAAGAGAAGCTCACTCTTCTAGTTTCTCTGCACACCCGGGAAGTAACAAGATGTACCGAGATCTAAAAACTCATTACTATTGGCCCAACATGAAGTACGACATTGCCAATTATGTGTCTGAATGCCAAATATGCCAGCGTGTTAAAGCCGAGCATCAGTGACTTGGTGGTGTACTACAATCGCTACCGATTCCACAGTGGAAGTGGGAGCACGTCACCATGGATTTTTTTCACTTGCTTGCCCAAGATAATTAAAGGTTATGACGCTATTTAGGTGATTATAGATCGGTTGACTAAAGTGTCGTATTTCCTGCCAGTGTCTATGACATATACAATGAATCAGTTTGCCAACTTGTATATTAGAGAAATCATCCGACTTCATGGCGTTCCAGTTTCCATAGTATCAGACCGAAACCCACGCTTTACTTTGGAATTCTGAAAAAGTCTGAGTAGAGCTATGGGCATATAATTGAAATTTAGCACAGCGTTCCACCCTCAGACCTATGGCCAAAGTGAGAGAACTATTCAGACACTAAAGGATATGCTGCGTGCCTGCGTTCTCGAATTTTATGTCGGGTGGAGTAAAATTTTACCATTGGTTGAGTTCACGTTTAACAACAGCTTCCAAGCCACTATATGAAGCTCTATATGGGAGAAAATGCAGATCTCCCTTGTATTGGGACGAAGTTGGTGAAGCTACACTTTATGGCCCCGATATGGTACAGAGAATGGCTAAGTCTGTGGGTATTATCAAGTAGAGGATGCTAGCAGTACAGAGTTGACAAAAGAGCCATGCGGATAACCGATGATGGGATTTGGAATTCAATGAAAGGGATAGTGTGTTCTTGAAGGTATCTACTTTCAAGGGCATTGTTCGGTAAGGAAAAAGGGGAAAGCTGAACACTAGATACGTGGGACCTTATGTGATCATAAAGAGAGTTGGACCAGTCGATTATCAGCTACAGTTACCGAATTCCCTGGCAGGTGTACACGATGTTTTCCACATATCCATGCTCAAGAAGTGCCTTGGCGATGTAGCCGTGTTGGCTCCTTCCGACGATAATGTCATGGTACATCCCAATTTGAGCTACAATGAGAAGCTTATCCAGATCCTTGACTCAAGAATAAAGGAATTACGACACAAAAGAATCCTGCTAATCAAGGTATTATGGCATAATCACAACCGCAAAGAAGCCACGTGGGAAAAGGAGGACGATATGAGAGCTAAATACCACTAGCTGTTTAGTAGCTAAATTTTGGGGACAAAAATTTTTGTAAGGGGCGTAAGATGTAACAACCCGATCCTAATTTTTTTGTTAAATAATGTAATCAAACTTTGGAAGTAGAAATTGGCATAATATATATGTACATCATCCCTATACATGTTGTGTCATGACTCGTTATTTTGTGGGAAACCTGATTCAGATAAAAACGTAATCAAAAGTGCAAAGGAAATGGACTTTTGGTCGTACATTAGGATGCTTGAGGATTACATTGCGGACATGGAGTGTTGTCCACAACACACCTGGAATGTCACCTCGACTTGGGATGACTTTGGGGACAAGATGACGCGTCTGAACGTCAGCGCGACGTGGACTTCCGGACGAACTTGCGGACGAGGGAGAATGAGTTTGCATCGAATCTATTTTAATCTGGAGACCTTAGGACGAAGGTATGGACAATGCAGACAAGGAAAACACGCGTCTGATTTGAATCTGTTTAAGCCTGGAAACTTTCGAACGAGTCCGAACGAGTAAGGACCGCGTCCGATTTGCGTCTGTCCAATTTCGGAACACATTCGGACGATACATGCGAATGACATACAGACACAAAATGGCGTATGAATCCCAATTTGGACGGTACAGATGGTATAGGGAAGCCATTTCTCGTCTGAGGCCTTGCGGACGGCATGCGGACGAGACTAAGTCATCTGCACCCATCCGAATCGCAGCAGATCAGCGACAAAATAATTTAAAACCAAAACGAAAATGATACGGAGCCAATCAAAACGCAGCTTGACACCTCTCACTCCCACGATCCTGACCTGCAAAGCCTTGTCTCTTTCTCCTCCCCATACCACTAGTACGATTGTCCCCAAGGTGAGCCTACAAATCATATCCAACTTCTCCCTCTCCTTCCTCATTGTTCTGGTTCGGAGGTTTCTTCCTGGAGAGGCTGTTGTGTGGAGTGTGTAGGTGGAAGGGAGAGCTCCTGTCTGTGTGAAGACTCTTCTACAAAGTAAGGAATGGGTTGTCTTAGCCAGGTGGGGGTCCTACACCCAAGTAAAATGTGTGCGTGAGTAATTTTCTTGCTGAACGATTTTTAGAGTTCTTTAGTTGTCTTAAGTTACTGAGAAGTTACTTGCTGTGTTTATTGCCTTAACTCTCACGTTCCTCTTAAATGCCCTACTAGTTATTGTGTTTTACTTGCGTTACATGCTTATATAGAAGTGTTAGTTAACTGTCGAATGAGATAAGGAGAAAATGTTTAAAGGACGAGAAATATGAATGAACGACCAATGAGTTCCTATTGTTGCAAGGATGATGACTTCGCTTTGTTAATGATCTTTCACTCTATAGCCTTGTGTGTATGGTTCATTTAACATGTGCTCACCATTTCATTTCATTTTCATTACTGCTCACTCACGATATAGATATTTGGAAAGCATGACTGTCATTATTTCATTTCTGCCATTCTTATTATCTAAGAAGTATGTTTTGCTGCCTGTGTTCCTTGCTGTAGCCCTAGTCATTGGGAAGTAAGTTTAATGTTGTTTAATTTTCGTTGAGATCTACTGTCAACTATGCTCACTATAAGACTTATTTCGATGCCCTGTTTCAATATTGTCACTAACATTTAGCATTCTTAATGTTTATTGTTACTGTATATTAATCATTTAGAAAGAATGTTTTGTTACCCTGCCTGTGGCATTCGCTGCTGTACATTAGTCGTTATGACTTCCGCTAAGTTATTTAATTAAAGCATTCTTTGTAAATTATGTTTCTCTGCTAATAAATCAATTTAGAATATGTTTAGTTGTACATATTTTCCATCGCTCCTTTTTAGTCATCAAAAGCATGCTTAGTGGTTTACATACCTATTGTTATGTTCGATTAGAAGGATGATTAGCTGTTCATAAATTTTCTGCTGCTATATCCCATTTGAAAGCATGCATAGCAGTTCATATTTCTATGGTTATGTCCAATTAGAACATGCTAAATTGTTCGCAAGTTCCGCTGTATATTCCCTTTAAAAGCATGCTTAGTCAGTCGTATTTCCTACCATTATAGTCGATTAAAAAGCACGTGAACTATTGATTTTCTACTGATTGTAGTTGACTAAAATGTAAGATAGATTATTTAATTCACTGTTGTTCTAATCAATAATAAGAAGGATTTACCGTTGATTCGATAAAAGCATGCTTTGTCCTATATGATTTCCACGATTACATTCGATTAAAGCATGCTTAGTCAGTTACGATTTCCACTATTATATTCGATAAAAGCATGCTTTGTCCTATATGATTTCCGCTATTACATTTGATTAAAATATGCTTAGTCAATTATAATTTCCCTGTTATATTCGATTAAACTATGTTCCTGCTACCTCATTTTAGTCATTAATAACATGTCTAGTTCCACTTATAATTCTATGCTGTTTGTTTTTCTTTCGTTTGTTGTTACATGTGAGCACGCTCTATTACTCGTTTTATTTATTATTGTGAATTCCTCTAAAGTATTTTCCTTACTTTCATATATGTGTTATTCGATTTAGAAGTGCTAGGTTGTTTTCACAATAATAGAAACCAAGTAGGGGGTACCCCCTCGGGTGGTACCCACATGCATGAGTGAAGAAAAACGCTAAGAACAAGAATGTTCGGGATGAGCGGCATATGCCCATCACCAAAGAAACCCTCCCGACGGGATACGCCAGGAGGGAAGAAACCCTGAAGGCGGGATACGCTGGAAGAGGAGGACCCTTTAAGGCGGGATACGCTAGAGAGGGGACGAAAATTAGAGTTGGAGGGCAAATGGGTAGTGGAACTAGTCCACGGCTAGGTGAAGCCCCCAACCTAGACGGAAACGGGGACCTAGTTGCACGTAAAGGGTTAGGTTCAATCAATTATTTGATCCCCTAAGAACCCTCCAATCTGCAGCTCGATGTACGAGTACAGAACAAACGAAGAACGAACATAATGAAAAGAATTGGTTTGGGTGGCCCCCATTCCAAAAGAGAGATATGCAGAATTGTTTTCCCTCATTTCCTTACTGGGCGAAAGTTCTCGTTCTTACTTGTGTTGTAGGCATGAAGTAATTATGCTAGGAGCTGTAGAAGAGGTCATTCCGGTGGATCCTGTGGTGTATCTAGAGGAAACGCGGGCGGAGTAGTAGTACGACATCAAGTTAAAGAAGAAGAAGTGGTTTTGAAAAGGGTTTAATGTCAAACATGGTTTGTAAACGTTAATTTTCCCTTTTTTTTAACCATGGTTGGACACTTATTAGGATTTCGGGATTTTTATTTAACGTTGTTTTGTGACGCTTCTAAAATTACATTTCTGCTAATCTTATTAATCATAGTTGTCTTATTGGAACTAAACCAGTTGTTTTTTTAGTAAGTTGGTAACACTTGAATTTTCTCGGCACCCTGATTTTAAATGTCAAATGATTTCCAAATGACATTTCTTCAAGTTTTAATTAACGCTAAGGTTTTTTTATGAGTTTTTAAGATAAGTAAGAATTCGGGTCGTTACACATTACCCGTCGAGTCTGGGTTATCCGCGGCGAATCGCACGAGTAGTAGTATGGCTCTGATACCAACTATAACGACCAGGATTCTCACTTGTCTTAAAAATACGTTAAAATTTTAAGTTTTTACGAAACGATTAAAACATTATTTAGAAATCTTTCAACATTTAAAAATTAGAGTGCCAAAATCCGATTGTTACCAACCTACTAAAAACAGCCAATTAAATCGAGGAAAAACTATGATTAATAAATTTAACGAAAACGTAATTTAAAACATTACTTAAAGCATTAATTTAAAATTCAAGGTTTGATCTTTCAAAATGAAGTCTACATAATGTCTCAAATAAATACTCGAATAAGGTTTTAAAAGGGTGATTTATCGTTCGTAAAACCACTTGAAGTTAGCCCCTTACAAAATTACTCCTTCCTTTGTCACTTGATGTCATACTACTACTCAGGTTGCATCTCATCTGGATATGCAACAGGCTGCACGAGAATGGCCTCTTCCACTGCTCCTGGTACAACCATCTCATTACCTACACCACAAGTAAAGACGTGAGTTTACGCTCAGTAAGAAAATAGGGGAAAACAATTATACATGCCTCTCTTTAATTCTTTTGGAATGGAGAGC
>CM039474.1:18690246-18730884 GCA_022433065.1 Begonia loranthoides
GGGGGTGGGGGAGAGGCAACATTCTTTGTTGGTCTGGATTGTGGGAGTGAGAGGCGTCGAGCTGCGTTTTGATTGGTCTAGCGTCACTTTCTTCTGATTTTAAATCAGTTCTGTCGCTGTTGTTGGAGGATTTGGACGAGAGGATGCATCTAAATTCTACCCATACCGTCCGAATTTTGAATTCGGACGCAAAATGACGTCTGAGATAACGTCCTGGTCGTCCGAATTTATCCAGAATTTGGACAGATTCAAACTCATAACCTCCGCCTGCGTCCGCATCGTCTGAAATCGTTCGAGGACGAATTCAGACAGATTCAAACTTACAACGTCTGCCTGCGTCTGCATCGTCTGAAATCGTTCGAACTCGTCCGAAATGACCAAACCATTTCCTTCACATTTTCAACTAGACTTTCATCTGAATTAATTCCCACGAAATTACAAGTCACCACTTAACGCGTATAAAGACGAGTTGTATCATGAAATTTGATCTCCAAAGTTTTATTACATCGCTTAACGGGAAAAGTTAGTTTCGGGTTGTTACACAAGGTCAATGTGGCCAACAATACAAACGTCCATCCCAGCAATACTCCATTAGCTACGTCTTTTATCAGCTTTATCCAATCATCGGCTTCTTACTTACATCAATAGAACCTACCTATGAGCCTAAAGCCCAGGAAGATGTATAAATGTAAAACATAAAATAAACATATAAATTTTGTAACATCGTTTACAGTTTTCAGTTTTTCTTATCTATTATTGTTCATATATTTTACTGTGATTTATTACTGTTTGTATACAATCTTTTGTTTCACTTATTTGTTCAACCCAAGTTGGAGTGTCTTCCTTGTGGAGTTCGTTTGAAGTCAAAAGGTGTAACCATAGTACTTTTTTGGATTAGCTTGTAATAGTTCATGCCTAAGTTCTATGTCTGAGCGAATTGGATTCTAAGTTAAAAAAGGTGCGTGGTTCAAGTTTTGTGCAATTTGGACAAAAAACGTTCGACTTGTGACTATTTCCTTTTTGGATTAGAAAGTGCCATATTGGTACCCTTTTGGGCGGTCATTTTTGCAATCGCATATCTCTGTGTCTAGTTGAAATTTTTGTGATTTTTGGAAGACATTCCCCTCTTGTGAAAGTTATTGTGGTTCAAATTTTACACTAATTGGATAACAAATAAGTTACATAATCTTAAAATTGGTATTATCTTTCTCTAGCTGTGTAACCACCAGCCTCAAGGGATTCTTCTAATTTTCAAACCCTTTGGTGCATGACTGTAGCTCGGGCAGGTTTAAGTTAAGGTAGTTTTTCCAAATTCTTATGAGTTACATCTCAATCTTTCGACTGTTTAGGAAAAGATAGGATATAGATACAATTTCATAAGATTTTAACCCTCGAAGTTCTTTGGTTTATGGTATTTAAATTTTAGGGTTTGGTTTAAACCCTAATCACATGAGAACCCCCATGGACAAGAGAACCATTCTCTCAAGATCTCGGATGAATTCCTCTTTCAGTTTCTCAAGGTAGGTTACACTATTTAGTTTCTGAAGTATTTTTGATAGTAAGTAATGTTAGGGTTATTCTTTTAATAATCAATTATTTTTTTAGTTAAAGGAAAAGTCAACATTAAGGAAGAGTTTAGGACAGTCAGACCTTTATAATAATTTCATATAAGAGATGTTTTGGTTTGCCTTTGGCTGCATAACAAAATGCTAGGGTAAGGTAGAAATATGATATTATTCTTTGATGCCTACTGGTCATTGATGTGATGTTTACTGATTGTTTATTATTGATTTGTTTACTATTTGTTGTTCATGTTGTGGTATTTGAGGATATGGTTTCTATTGGTTGATGATTGAAGACATGTTTTTGATGATAATAAGATGTGATACTTATGGGCTGTTGATCGAGGATATGATTATTGTTTGTTTATTGTTCATTTGAGATATTGATCGAGGATATGATTATTGTTTGTTTACTGTTCATATTGAGATGTTGATTAAGGATATGTTTGTTGTTATATTCATGCACGTTAAACTGTTATTATCTATCATGTATATTCTATACATCATATTTTTTTAGAAAAGAATGAAAATAGTTTTCATGCATGTGTTTTCATGTAAGAAAGACAAAAATAGAATTTAAGATACGTAAGAAAGAAAATAAAAGGTTGAGGAAAGATTTTCCCAAAGGTTGGTCCTATGGGGGATAAGCCCGTTAGCTCAATTATGTCAGGGTTTGGGCAAAGTTCACCAAGTGGTTGTCTATTGTGTGATAGCCTGATTTCCCATAATGAAATTTAGTAAGGATAATTGAAAAATTAATTAAGTGTAATAAGATTATTTGGATAATTATTGAAGATTTATTTGATGGAAATTATTAGAATTGGTTATGTGGGAATGTTGGTTAAGGATTAAATTGTAAATGGATTAAATAAAGAAAGAATGAATTAAATTGAATTAAAATTGAAAGAATAAAATAAAGTAAAGGAGAGGGAAACACTGCATTTTGAAGAAGTGAAGGAAAGAAATGGAAATGGCGACGTTCTTGAACTGGGGGTAAAATCCCTCAGGATCGGTCAACATACTGGTCGATTGTGCATGTCGATCTGGATGTCGACCGGTGCCACTGATTTTTGTGAAAAACGGTTTTCTTCCCACGACTATTTTAGGAATTACCTGACGACCTTCATCTTCCCAGAGCGATAATGCTAGTATATGGAGACGTGGGATTGGACCACCTCCTGCATGGTTTGATATCCATCAGTTGTGGCTTCTTGAGGAAGTTTCTCCTTTGTTAATAAATGGAGGGCAGGAGCACGAGGAGAGGGCATACTGTTATTTTTATTTATAGAGTGTTCTGCAAGCTGGAAGCTTCTGGGAGACCATGTGAGTGGCGAGAGAAAGTGAGGAAGGTCAAGAAGAAGCGAAAGAAAGGAGCTTCTAGAAAAACAGTGGAGGTTGAGGGGGTTCCTCACAGGTGAGCTTTAGGTGTTCGACTTCCTCTCCCATTTTGATGAATTATGTGAATATGGTTGTTGAAGTGGAAGAATATATATGTTGTGATGTTTGGTTTATGCTTGAGTTTTCTGTGGAAAGTGAGGGAGAACTCTCAGTTAAGTAACAGACAAGGAGAAGAGAAGAAAAAGGAGAAGCAGCTCTTGGGTCCTCTTAGGTTTCCTTCAGGTAAAGAGAAATTTACTCATTCTTTCATGGATTTTGTGAAGAATATACCGTAGAAAATAACAGAAAAATGGGTGTGATACACTGCTGTGTGGTTTGGTTTCTGTAGAGGGATATTGTACTTCATTTCTCTCCTATATGTTACTCATGGAATATTTGTTAGTCATTAATAGAATATGAATATTGTGGGGCATTGTTGGGAAGTTCTTCTGTTAATTGGGAATATTGGTTCTCTGTCATGTTTGTAGCCTATTGGTTTCATGGAATGTTAAACTCATGTAATACACTATTGTAGGTATAAGTTGTAACTCTGTGAATGGTTGCTAGTAGATAGTTATTGATAATTAAATGTTATTAATTTGAAGGTATTGAAGAGGAAGAGCTTAAGTGCTAAAGTGCGTTACGGACGTGAGGTAAGTTGTTAATTATGTGTTTTGGCCTTCAGGCCCTAATCGCAAAAATTAGGGTTGTTTGCTAACTGTTTACAGTTTTAGTAAAATATTAAGATTGTTTACTACTTTATTAAAATAGCCAGATATTGAGCATGTTTCATGAATTGTACTGCTGCTTGCTGGGTGTTAATTAGATACAGGTTCCTTACGTTAAAAGTTAAGATAATAAGCATGTTTAGAAGTTATAGTAATTATATGATAGATACTGTATGCATTCACGAGTATCATGCATCATGATTTTTAAAACAATACGAAAACAATTTTCATGCATGGTTTCAGAAGAAAACATGTAATAAATGAATTAAATGGAAAGAAACGGTAAAGTAGCATTGTGAGTTGGAGTGGCCTAGCTTCCCAAAGAGAAACAAAAATAGAAAAGGTAAAAAATCATAGTGATGGCACGCATTCATCGTCACGATGAAAGTTCACCGTTGCAGTTCACCAAAATGGCATGTGTTCATCATCATGGTCTATAGTTCATGGCGAGGCACATGTTCACCTCATCACAGTTCATCATAGTTATATAAACCAGTAAAAGTAAAGAAAGAAAATGGATACAGAAATAGAAAAAGAGAATAGAAACTACATACGATTTTAAAAGTTGCATGACACATGCATTGTATAGTTTATTTTTATTTTTCTATCATTTATTGAGTATTAGACCCATTAGTTTAACTCTTGTTGATGTAGGTATGCAAGGAAACAGGTTACGTAGAAGTTGATGAAGGTTTTACATGAGCGGATCTGTGATTGGCTAAGCTAAAGGATTTAAGGAAAAATGTTTCGTAAATAAACGGTTCAAAGGTTTTGTAAAAGTTTTAATGAATGTTTTAAATTATAAAGGTTTCATTATTATGTTCTAAAATACTTTGTCTTATTTATTTAGTCTTCCGCTATGTTTTATAAAAATGTTTTAAGAAAATGATATGAGTTATCATCTTAAATGAATTTAAGAACAAAACTTTTTCCGCTGTTTTTATAAAAGAAAAGTTTTAAATTTTACATGTTTTCAAATGTAAGAAAAACTAGGTCGTTACACATTGAGTGCATAACACTAACGGAGGTCCCGGTAAGAGGGACTGTCTCGTTAAAGTTTACGAGACTCAGTGATGTGTTTCCTATAGTCCTGTCTATAGTTTCCATAAAAATCTCAACAAAGGTTGTAAGAATGTTAAAAGAAAGAAAAGAAAAAGAAAGAAAGAAAGAAATGAAAAAGAAAGAGAGAAAGAAATGAAAAAGAAAAAAATAGAAAGAATAAATATATTTTTACGAAAGTGCGTTGCATACTTACATTATATTATGTATCTCTTACTGAGCGTTAGACTCATTGTTTGAACTTTGTGATGTAGATAATGATAGAGTTATAAGGAACATGAAGATAGAAACAATTAATAGCGAGGTTGAAGAGAAATTCTCATGGGCAAAGCTAAAGTGTTGTCGAAGCAAAATTGACTCATGAGTGAGGATTAAAAGAAAAAATGGATTTTAATAACGAGTCGTAAAACTTTTCATTCAAAGTTATATTTATTATTATTTGGATTTAAGTAGAAATATTTTATAAAGGGTTATGTTTATTTAAATAATAAGTTTTACTACGTCTGACTTTAAATGAGTTTTGATGAGACTTTCGCTGCATGATTTTTCAAAAGGAACGAAAGGATATTTAATTAACTTTGAGTTTTACTAAGCTTGGGTTTTAAAAGAGATTTATTTTAAAGACTTCCATTGTGTATGGTTTAAAAGCACGATTTTTATACATGACCCAGTTTTCTACGAATGCATAGTTTTAAAAAAATATTTTAAGGTTACGGGGCATTACAAAAATGATTAGGCCAATTGCAGGACGGAAAAGGTTTGGTAGTGCATGTTGATGGAGGCAGCACAAAATATCTAATTAATGAGGAGAAAAGTCTTTCTAGAAGTTTGGTAGGTAAAACATTATTGGAACGAGGTGAATCTAATAAGTATGGCAATGGAAGAAAAAAGATGTGAGCAAAACAACAAGCTCGTTGTGTAGATAAGTAAGGAAAGAAGCTAACACTCTAAGAAAAAAAAACTGAGAGAGAAAGAGGGAGTGTGTAACTAGTAAGGAAATGAGAGCAATGTTGCTTTCACTTTTTGATATGACGGCAACATTGCTACTTTCTTGCTACCAGTTTTTTTCCTGAGCAGATGTCACCCCATAATTCTCATTGAGGCCTCCCATCAATCTTCATTTTTCGTCAAAGAAATCTCGATGCAAGTCTAATGCTCGACAAGAAATAAAAGAAATGTGGAAGCTTCAACTTACTACATGTCCCATGCAAGTAAATCGCGAACTAAACGCAAGATTGCTACTGACCACGTCTCAAACAAAAATAACATTTTGTTATTGTTATGGTGGAGTGCTCCTACTACCATTGTGGAACCCTTCTCACTACCTAAGTGGAAACCCTTCCCATTACTTACGTGTCACTAGCTTGGGGGATAGAAGGGGCATGAACAATTTAGGATAAAAAGAGCTAGAGAAGTCACTTAAGAGTTTTCAAATAAGTGAATCAATTTGTTTTTCATTCTGTTATTTTTTTCATCTCTACAACTCTCTCTTCTTCTTCTTATTCTTTCTCTTGGCAAATTACCTTCGTAATAGCTTTACTTTGTTGATATAACATAGTCTTCCATCATTTTCTTCCTGCTAAACTCTAAATACCACAACAAATGGTATAAGAGCAACGATGATCTATGAATATTGCGCTTCCAATTTCCAATTGCGTGGACGACAATGTGTAGAGACTTACTACTGAGCTTAACGAGTTTTGATGAAGGTTAAAGGTCTGTCTGCTAGGATGGATTCAAGGGATAAACTACTCCACAATCTTTACTTGCAACAACAATGTTTAGAAGATACTTGGCACCGATTTGTGCAGGACTTAAATTCGAGGCACGAAATCTTGATGAACAAATTAAAGCAACTTTTGCCTCATTACCAAAAGCTTAACAGTTTTGTTAATGAAAAGGAACTAGAAAATCAAGCTACCTTATGAAAGGAAATGGGGATGTCGAACCTGAGGACTTGAGAACTGATGTAGTAGACAAGGACGACTCAATGGTGGAAATGTACATCGGGTCAATATCGATCTGAAAATGAACCCCTACACAATTAGTCACCTAATTTCTTCTTTTGTCACAAATGTTGTTCCAATTTATGATTCCTTGACTTCCATGGAGGATTCTGCGTGGGAGGCTACCAACTTCACCAACCATGTTAGTATTCTCAACCACTCAGGTTGGTCCTATTTTTAATTGCTACAAATCTCCTATTGTTGTAGATTTTAGTGCGCATATACTTAATATCAACACATAATGGGATATAGAGCTTGAGGAAGATCTTAAAATCTTGGGAAATTATTTGGTTGGTTCTATTAACTTCATTTCTAGCTATCATGCAGTATAGAAACACTTCTTAGAGAATCATTGGAGCTACGTGTATGCTGATATTGTTGTTATTGAAGCTGGAGTTTTAATTCATAAGATTTTGAATTATAGATCGACACAAAAAATTATATTATGAGCTTCAAATTGATATTGGTGAGGGGAGGGGTGAAGTTATAATGAATAACCTAAATCCACAAGGGATTGAAAAAGTTACCATTCTATTTTACTTTGAGATCTTGCAACCATTATTATTTCGTGTATATGATGTTGATATAAAATATTACAACGTGCCAGTCAATAATTGGAAATTGAGTAATCAAGATTTTCTTGGGGAGGCTAGTTTTGTGCTGCCAAAGATAGTGTCTAGAAATAATCAAACATTAACCTTGAAACTCTAGACGATAAATGAGTGTGATAGCTTGGAAAGCATTGGAACAATTACTGTTCATGAAAAGGAAAATGTCACTTTGAAGAGTGCGTTGACATAATATTCAGGTGTTAAAATTTGCAAAACAAAGATTTGTTTTCATGCAGTGATTCTTTCTTAAGAATTTGTTGGATTGTTGAAAGTAGAGATTTTGTTTCAATTTGCAAGACTAAAGTTGCGAGCAACAATCTTAATCCATGCATGAGCATGCAGCATTGTGGGCCTTGCTCATTGAGTTTTTGGATTTCAATGAAAGTGGTGATTGTGCTCTTATTGAAAAGATCAAGAAGTCAGTGGTGGACCTTGAAAAGCTTCACACACAGAGAGGCAGTGTGTGTAATATGTAATACCCTGATTTCTTGTAAAGGAATTTGGTAAAAAGAATTAGAAAATTATTTGGCATTATTGGATAATTGAATATTTATGTGATGAAAAATTTAATTGGGGGTAATTGGATAATTATTGAAGATTTAATTGATGTAAGATTTATTTAGGAAACTGAATCGAAGAATTTAAATTAGACCGATAATTATTATCAAGTAATATTTAGAATAAATCGAGAATTAAAATTGAGTTAAAAATAATTAAATGAGGGTGATTTATTAAAAAAGAATTGAAATAATTAAATTAAATAAAGGGGATGATGGAAGTTAAAAAGAAAAAGAAATTAAAAGGGGAGGGATATATGCTGAACCGGTTTGGTCTGTCTGGTTCACGCTGGTTCGACTTGGTCCGGCTGGAAGATAAGTGAGAAGAAATAAGTGTGGTTGGTTTGTGAAGAAAAGAGAGAAGGGGAAATCAGGCCATATTTTCTGCAGAAGAGAAAGGGAGAATTGAGAGAGAGAGAACCCGAGAGAGGGAGAAGAGAGATCGAGAATGAGAAAGCGAGAGACGACAAGAGGGAGACAACGACGAAGGCGCAGGAGCACGAGGAGGCTCGGGTTTGGCTGATTCTTCTTCGCGCCGAGCTGTTGTGCGAAGGAGGGCGTGAACCGTGCGGGGCTAGGACACAGGTTGGACGAATCTCGCAGGTTGGATCATATTCGGCGAGACGAATTGGAGCTGCGAAATTGTCGGTTCGAGGTAACTCTCTGTTGATCATTATGCTCTGTATTTTTGGTGTTCTGATGGTTGGACGAATTTTTGGATGAAAACAATGGTGAATTTCAGAGATAAAAATGGCAGGGGATTGTGTGTGTGCTGCGTGCGGGCGGCTGGGTACTTCGTGTTGGACCGCACCTGGTGTGTCGCCCGGTCCCTTTGGTTCGTTGAAATGTTGAACCGGTTTATTTCTTTCGTTCTGGCTGACACAATAATGCACGATATTCCCTTTACTGATGGGAAACACATTTCGGTTGACTAATTGGAGAAGAATGCGGCAAATGACTTAGCCTCTGTAAAAGCAGGAGAAATGTGGAGATGTTGTCGGCTGAGTTGAAATAAAATGGACAGAGGAGAAGTGGAGATGCTCTGGTGAGGTGAAGGCCAAGAGTTGGGATTTTGTAGAAATAAAAGTGAAAGGAAAGAGACAGTGAGGAATTGTGCTCTCTGGAGGTGTTGAAGCTGGAGGAAGGCCGAGGGCTTTACGGGAAAAAGGAAATTCTTCCTCGGGTGATCTTCCGGCATATGTTTCCTTCTGATTGAGGGAGCTGTGAAGGCAAATATGGGCGAGAAGGTTCAAAATATCATAGGTCATGAGATTAATTGCTTTGTTAATAGGCAGTTGATCTATAATTTACCACAAGAACTTTTTGTTGCCTTGGAAGTAGTTGCTATTGAGCATGTTGATTTCGATGGTATTGAGCAACTAACTTTAGCAACTATTGGTGAGATTGCATCGACATTTGACAATCATGAATCAGTCAAACTTGGACATTGCAAAGTCATTGAGGAGATCATGATTAGTGAGGACAAGTTGATACACTTCTATGAGGATCGATCTTATGTTACTCGTCAATTGCATATTATTTTTATTTTTGCGAAACTTTATACCCTTGAGGACAAGGATATTATAAGGGGGATGATTGTCATGGTGGAGCGCTCCTACTACCTAAGTGGAACCCTTTTCACTGCCTAAGTGGAAACTCTTCCCACTGCCTACGTGTCACTAGCTTGGGGGACAAAAGGAGCATCAACAATTTAAGATAAAAGGGAGAGCGTCAAATGCGTGAATCAATTTGCTTTCCTTTTTGTTATTGTTCCTTCGCTGCAACTCTCTCTTCTTAGTCTTCTTTCTTTTTGCAGATTACGTATGTAATAGAACCCTAAAACACCACATTAGGTCAAATACACAGCCTCGTTGCTAAATAAATGGTGAAAATTTTTCACAAAAAATGGAAATCAAGGAGAGCGACAAGTGATAGAAGTAGTAGAAAATAGTTCAAAATCAATTACTGGATAAGGTTAATCGCTTCAGGAAGTCAAGATCTTGTAATTTGAAGCCAAATTAGAGAAGTGAATTCCAAATTACACCCTACCAAAACACCATATGTGGCAGAATGTATTGTGGGGAGATCACAAGTGGGAACTGGGAAGAGTAGTCCTAAATTGAAACTACCTAAAACACCCATCCCACACCTTTCGAGGACATTATTTACCCAGGGATAAATTTGAACTAACTAATATTAGATTTGTTATTTAATTTTACATATTTATTATTTACATGAAACTAATTAAATGATATAATTAATGTGCTGTTTTAATTATTTATGATTTATTTTAATTATTGTGCTTATTAATGAAAGACGATAAAATTAGAGTGCATAATTATATGATGAACCTAAAATTTTCAATAACGACAATCTTAAAAAAATAAAGGGTAATTATCAATCTGGCCCCCTAAAGTTTGGGAGTCCTTTCAACTGTACTCTAAACTTTAAATTTTCAAATCTGACACCTCAAAGTTTGAGATGTTATCGTCCAATACCCTCACCGTTATCAATTCATTAAACTATAGGCATGAGATGCAAGTGGAGTTGGAGAACAAAATCACTCTTCAATCTTCAAGTTCCTTCATCGTTTTCCTTAGTTTCAAGATCATTTTTTGCCTCAGAAACACTATTTGCTACGAACAACTCCTCAGTTTTAGAGCTTTTATATGTATCGTCAATGACTAAAATTTGATATTGGTCATCACCGAAGCCTATCTCCAACTCCACGTGCATCCCATGCCCATATTTTAACGAATTGATAACGGTGAGGGTATTAGACGATAACTTCTCAAACTTTGAGGTGTCAGATTTGAAAATTTAAAGTTTAGGGACTCCCAAACTTCAGGGGTCATATTGATAATGCCCAAAAGTAAAGTATTAGATTAAAGTACACTTATACTAAATGTTGCTTTATTAGTATTTTTAAAAAATGTCACTTTCATTGGTTCAAAATTTTGGTCCATTGAGGAATTTAATTGCTCTACATTTCAATGATTTGTAATGTTTTCCCTCGGCTTGGAGATGGATTAATTTATGAGCTTTCAATGGGTTATAACCAGTTTTCTTTTTCATTTCTACATGTTTGATTGTTTAACTTTCTGTCTTTAAATGAAGTTGCTAAAGTAGGTAAACTTGTATTACCATAATGTCTGTTTAGCCATAGTTTCAATACTTACATGTTTGTCATTGTAAATTTTCTCACTATAAGAGTCATCATGTGATGTAAATTTTGTGTTGTGATGGCCTGAAATTTATTTTAAATCTTAAATCTTAAATTATGATGCAACATAAGTAAATGACTAAATCATGGATGTCTCTTTTATGATTTGTAGATGCACTTTGGTAATATGGTGTAACAACTCTAAATTTATTTTTTTTAAATTCGAATTTTACTACATTCGCAAATCATTAACCAATGTTCATGTAGAAACTTTAAACTTATTTAACAATCCTCTATATTTATTATAATTGAACTAACACATTAGAATAAATAAATCATTAATCATTCATTTAAATACATGAATATCATTTGACTATATTTATTATCAAATTCTTCCTCGTAAATAAAAATAATTAGTAATATAAAATATTAAACAATCTAATGCATAAATCATTTAAAGTATTGTATTAAATTATACTTCAAATTCAATACTTAAGTAACTTACAAGCTATTAATCATGACTTAATCATCAATAATAAACAAATTAATCTAACTAACTAGTCACTATAAAATAATAATTAAAACCTCAAAAGTATTACAAATAAATAAAATTTCATTATCTAGTCTTATTATAATATTCCTAAATTCATATTTATTTCAATTTTTGTTCATTAGTCACCCAGCAGCATGCTTGTCCGCAACTGCAAGAATCTCGATCAACTATAAATGTTACTTAATAAAATCCACCTACATCACAAAATAACGATTGAGAAATAATCCTAGCATGCAAAAACACATGTACACAAATTATTGACCATATATTAGAAAACTGGATCCTCATCCTCGTTGTTGTATTTATCTAGGTGAGCATCGGTTTCCTTCTAGAAGGCTTCCAAGATTTGAATTTGGTAATCTTCTCATGAAATTAGGAAACTTTCTTAATTTATTCTTGTAAATATTTGTAGAAGTTTTTCTTAAATCTTTCTTTTAGGATTCTCCTACGAATTTTCTATTCTGCAAAATTAAACTAAAACATTAAAATCTATCCCTAGATTCACAAAAATATTTTTTTGTTAACTCGGATTCTTGCTATGCTATAGCAAATATGCTATTTCTAAAAGAAAATAGTTAAGATAAATACCAATTAATTACCAAATAACTCTATAAAATAGAGTTATCACATTATCAAACTTAAGTCATTGTTGTTCTCAAATAATATGCAAGTAACTTAGAATTCAAAACTCTTCTTGCAATGATTAATTTGCATTCAAATTTTTTTCCAAGCACCATTGGTTTTTCCTTAGAGCACAACTCTTCAAAATTCTCAACTAAAGATCAAGAACAACATTTATCAAAAAGTGGACCTATATACCAAAAATATTCTTGCTCCAAACAGTTCTGATAGTAGCGTATGTGCAAACCATGAACATATTACTCTAGCAAACTCAAATAGAATCAGAGAATTGCAACTTTAAAATTAAAGTTTCATGAACAACCTTTATGTACCTCTCTAGCTCCAACAATTTTATAAAAACTTTATTAAGCAGACGAGGTATTTATTCTTTATTTCATTCCCTTTTTAAATTTATTTATAGATTGTCTTTTCCTATCACAATACTTTTTTACACGAGTGTCAACACTGGTAATAAAGACTTCTGATTACTCATTAAAGTCACGTTTAAAGTAAATATTTAGCCTAAAATAGTGGAATACAACCTTTTGCTTTAAATCATGCAATGAAGTTCTTCCTTTTATTTCTCTATTTAAGTGCTATTTTCACATGTCAAGTATCCAAAAGACTCACTTAAGTTGAAAGTGGATTTAAGGAATCACAAGATTTTATTTCCCCCAAACTTAAATTTTTTAATACATCACATTTTTCTAACATTGCCTCCCTAATCCTAAAAAACCTTAGTTTAGTAGCTACAACCAAAAAAAAAAAAAAATCCATAAAAAATTATCAATAAACTCCAACTTTAAAACCAAACTTTTCTAAAACTTTTTTTAAGTTTTCCATAGCATTCATATCACAAGTTATGTGCATTAGTAGAGAATATGTATAGAAAACAAACTTATTGTGCCTATTTCTAATTTTTCATGCTAAATCATTACTTCAAAAGAAAAATTCACAAAGTACTAACAGATATCAACGATGGTATAGCCGAGATAGAAGAAAAAGTAAACATTATGATTTTACGTTGTGTTTTTTATGTCTTCTGAGAGAGAGAACATAGCAACAATTTTTTCATTAAAACTCCTACTCTAACATGCAAAATAACAAAAATCATGTGAAAAAATAAGACTCAAACTGACTCAAAAAATTGATTCAAAGGCACCAAAAAAAATAACACTAAAGCACAAAACACAGAAAATAGCTTTCAAAGAAGTATCACTACTTTGTACACCCCCAAATTTAATTTGTGCGGTGCCTTACACAACCCTACATCAACAATATTAGCACAAATATATTTTTCAAGATAAGAGTGGTCAGAAAACTCCCCCTCTCCAGTTGAGACGTCACTCTTTGTTACTTGAATTTGATTTTGTGACCTCTAAGATTTTGAGGTAAAATGTTTGGAAGATAAAATTTAATTCCATAAAGGCTCTCCTGAAACAAAAAAAAAAAAAAACTAAATACATGCAATTATCCTAAATAAATGAATGATGAGTAAAACTGAAAAACAAAACCTTGGTTTGCCTCCTAGTGGCGCTAAATATTGAGTCTTTAACTAGACTTCTCCCTCGTGTTACGCTCAACTTGGCTTGTGCAAGTAGATGAAAGTATTCTCTTTGTCACATATGTCTACTTCGTAGTGCTTTAGCCGCTATGTATTCACTTTGAATTCCCTCCACAATTTTTCTTCTAAAAGTTCCACAACACCATTGAGAAAGCATTTGAATTAGTCTAAAAGGGCCTAACCACTTGGATTTCTTCTTCACACGAAACAACTCTAACTTTGACTTATATAGAAAAGCCAGTTCTCCTACTTCAAAAATTTTAAGTAGGGTTTTTTTTTCATGCCACTTCTTTATCTTTTCCTTGTACAACTTCCCTTTTCACAAATCTTTATTCGATCTTGGAGACCTTATTTTCTCTTTCAATGCCTTCTTGATTTAATAGAGAATGTACGATGTTAACTATTGAACATTCTTTAACTTCTCCAATGAATTGAATTGATTTAAGTATACTGAAAAGGGCTAAAAAGGGTCGTCCCAAAATTATAAGAATGTCACAATTAACTTCATAATCCAAAACTATGAAATCAAAAGGGAATATAAAGTGTCACGGTTGTTGGCCTTGCTTCACTAATACCAAGTTGTTTAAACATTGATATGGCTATTAAGTTGATGCTAGCTCCCAAGTCGTAGAGAGCTTTGGCAAAGTAATTAGTGGCAATAGTAAAATGTATTGTGAAACTACTTGAATCCTTTAAATTTGATGACAACTTCTTCTGCAGAAGTGCATTGGTTCCCTCAGTCATTTTAATAGTTTCAAATTTGCTCAACCTCCTACTTTTTTGTAGAATGTCCCTCATGAATTTTGTAACATCCTATAGAGTTAAAACTTTTTTTTTTCTTTCTTTCTCCTTTTTAAAAAAAAAAATAAATCATACATAAAAATTGTGGCTTTAAAACCATACATAATGGAAGTCTTTAAAATAATTCAATTTTAAAATCCAAGCTTAGTAGAACTCAACATTTATTAAATATCCTTTTAAACCTTTTCAGAATCATGCATAAGAAATCTCAACGAAGACTCCTTTAAATATACATAAGAATTTGTAAAATGTTTCTACTTAAATCCAAACAATAATAAATATAACTTTTAATAGAAGATTTCATGACACGTTATTGAAATTCTCGTTTCTTTCAATCCTCACCCACTGGATAACTTCACTTCGACAACACTTTGCTTTGCCCACGAAAATTCCTCTTCAACTACGCGATCAACCGTTTCTATCTTTATGTTTCTCTATAATTCCATCATTACCTACATCACAAAGTTTACTTATGAGCCTAACGTCTAGTAAGAGATGTATAACATAAAATATGACTATGAGATGTAGCACATAAAAACTGTCTTTTCAATCAACATTCTTTTTTTCTATTTCTTTCATTTTATAGTCCAACTGTTATGGGTAATTCAGTTTAGGGGAGAAAGTGACACTATTAAATACACCTCATGTGAGACACCCAACTTAAACTCTTCTCATAACGACCATTTATGTTTATTCAGTCTGTTTTTTTTTTCTTAAAGAAAACATGTTTCATGAATGCATGAACATACATTGATGTGATCCAGACCAGCTACATGGACCTAGGACCCTTATAGAATAATGGAGGCCCAAGGATTGAAGTAAAGAAAAGGAAGATGACGGGAAAACCCTCAATTTTGTGAGAGAAATCCGAGAAAAGGAGCCCAACGTCCATGATCTAAAAGTCTTGAAGAGCTTGCTAAACATTGGTGGAGAGATAAAAAAAGGAAGCACAAGTAAAAGGATGCAAAAGAAGGGTATTTTTCAAGAAGGCCCGAAGGCCCATCTGTAGTGAGCGCAGCAGGTGCAGTGTGCGCAGTACGCAGCCCAGCAAAGCCCAGCACGCAGCCTAGTGCGTAGCCCAGCGCACAGCCTAGCACGCAACCCAGTGCCAGAGCGCAGCGCGTGGCCCAGCCCGTCAGCGCGTCCGGTCACTGCGCCACATCAGCAGGCGCATCCTGTGAATCTCACGCACCGTCACTGTGCCACTTCCGCCACCTGAGCCCGATCCAGCCCCGCCCGACAACGCATTTGTCGTCGCCTGACCCGATCTCGTCAGCGGGCCATGTCAGCACGAATCCCGCAATATTTGCGCCAATTAGCATGCCTCGTCAGCACGCCCACCGTCGCCTGACTCGAGCCTCGTCAGCGAGCCTCGTCAGCAAGCCTATCCCGCGAATCTCGTGCCCAGTCAGTGCGGCATCGACCTGTTGCTCAGAGCCCACCTGCGTGCGGTCGATCCAGCCGCTTGACCCTTTCCAGCGCAAGTGGCGCCCATCCCAGCGCTCGCGGCCTAGCCCAGAACTCGTGGCCCAGCCCACAGCCAGGCCCAGCATGCCTTCTCGCGCGCCCCTGCCGTACCTTCGACTCCAAACCCTAATGTTTAGGAATTTTCATGGTTATTTTGGTCTTTTTGCAATGTTTTAGGGTTAACCTATTATTTTTCTATTTAAGCAAGTGTAAGCCTTCATTTGAGGAATTGAATTATGAAATAAACTTGTGTGTTTTGACGAGTTTTCCTCTCTTTTTGTTCTTTGCGAAGAACTTGGTCTCTTCAAGCTTCAATTTTGAAAGATCAAACCTTTGATAGTTTTGGTTCAACCAACCAGTTTGGTTAGGGTCAAGCTCCTCTTTTGATAACTCTAGTTCTAGTCGATAGGTTTGACTAGGGTCAAGTTCCTTTCTACCCATTTCTTGATTCGATTGACGATCCTTTTCGACGTTTCGCGTTTGTTGTTGGGTCTAGGGTTCCTTAATACCCTAGGTTCGCATCAATTGGTATCAGAGCGTTGGCTCGACGAATTCAAGTAGCTATCTTTATTTTCTCGTATCAATTTCTTCTACCTTCCTTTGTTCTTTGATTATCTATCAAAAAAAAAAGTTTTTTTCTTTTCTTTCGATCCTCTATCAAAGTTATTTTCTTTGATCTTTTGATCAATTCTTGAAAAAAAAAAACAAATTTGCCTTTCCTTAAAAATTTCAAAAATCCAAAAAAAAGAAAAGAAAATTGAAGGCTTAGTCCAAAAAAATTTGAAAATACCTTTTTGGAAACCGCTCATATATCCAATCACCGAGCTATTTTTGTCAGTTTTCAGACAATTTCGGGAAAAAGTTTCCTCTTTGGGAAAGTTCTTGAATACCTTATCCCAAATTCAAGGTATTGCTTCTTAGGCTACTTAATCATAATAAGTAGTTTGAGTAGCTCGGTTTTTAATCAAACTTGGGGAAATTTGAATTTAAAGTTTGAAAAGTTTTGACTTTTTTGGTTTTTGCTTGATTGAACACCCTTTTTGTTCTATGATTGAGTTGTTACGTAAAGATTTTGAAGCGGAGATCGAGTGGTAAATGGCAAGAGTGTAAGCCTATTATGATAAAAGCCACTTAAGAGCAAACATGAGTGAGAGTGAACACTACTCGAGTGAAACACGTGAGCGAGCGAGAAAGGACTTTAATTTTATTGCAATTTACTTTTCCGCAATTTAGTTTCCGCAATTTACTTTTCAGTAATTTACCTTTGCGCAATTTACCTTTTTGCAATTTACTTACCGCACTTCAATTCCGCAATTTAATTTTTGTAATTTTAATTTCTTTCTTTTTTTTTGCGATTTTTCCTTTTTGTCGCAATTATTGTAATATCTTCTTCTCATCTACTTTCTTGATACTTATTGATTTAACGACATGAAAGGAAGTAGGAAAAATACACACGTTGACTTACGAATGTTTATGAGGGATATGGAAGGTCAATTTCATGCCCTAAATCAAAGGATGGACCGTTTGGAAACACCAACACCAAAACATGGCCAAGAAAGGAGAATATTTGAAAGAGGCAAGTTTGAGGATAAGTTGGTAAATAGCAAAAGGAGTAGAGATTTCCGAATGGATAGAGAAGATGGAAATTTAAGCAACATAAAAGTAAAAATTCCGCCATTCAAAGGAAAAAGTGATTCGGATGCTTATTTAGAATGGGAGCGAAAAGTGCATCTTGCCTTTGAACGTCAAAATTACTCGGAAGGAGAGAAAATCAAATTGGTTACTTTAAAATTCACAGATTACGCCAGCGTTTGGTGGGAACAAACATTAAGGAATCAAAGGAAATATGGAGAACCACCAACTCGAACTTGGGAGAAATTGAAGGACATCATGAGAAAGAGGTATGCACCTTCACACTTTCATAAGGTAAACAAGGTTGAAGAAAATCTCAAGCAAAAGGGAGTAAACTTGAGAAAATGGGAGGCCTTAAATTCTTTAACTACATGGGAATCTGATTTTTACAAAAATGAGCCTAAGGCATCACAATTCGATTTCGAGAAGCTTTACGAATCTTGTTTGAAGAAGAAACCAATCACCACGGCCCTATTGAGTTCTAAAGAGGCGAATGATGATCTGGATAAAGTAAGTCAAGGGAGCAACCCCCACCAAGAAGATCAAGGAAAAGAGAGCCATCAAATAGAACAACAAATGGAAAGAGGTACACAAGAGGAAAGTTTTGTATTTCAATGAGTCGAACAAACTGAGGGAGTTGGAGAATTAAAGAAGGAAAAAAGGCGAAGATGAAAAAGGTGAGAAAAGAGCCATAAAGAGAAAAGCAGAAATTAAAGTGAGTGAAAAAGGCAATGAGGACGAAAATAATTTGGAGGAAGAGAATTTAAAATTTGAGAGAGAGAGACGGAGAAAAAAATAGGGAGAGAGGAGGTAAAATTCGAGGGAGAAAAGGAAGATAAGGAAATTAGAGTGATTAAAAAGTGTGAGAAAATTAGTGAGGTTAATTTTCTTTTATGTAAAAAATATTTATTTTACCTCCATTGAACTAACTTCTTCTTTAGTGTTTGTCTTACCTATTTTGCAGGATTATAAAGACAAGTTAAATGAGAGACAAGCTCATTGGATGCATTGCAACAAGAAATTTCCGAAAAACATCCAATCCAACAAAGGTAAGGACATTGTAGTTGCCAAACCAATGTCATAAAGGTTTGTAACTTCTCCTCAAGCTAAATTATTTAAATCTGAATTTATTAAGAGTTTACATGATCAAACTTAAGTTTTAGAAGGTTTTGGACAAATTGTGATAAAAATGTAAGTATAAATTTTTATGGAAATTTTTTGAATATTTGTGGTAAATCGCATGCATAGATGATTATGGAAAACTTTGGACTATTGATGAAAAGTTTGCATGTTTCGAATATTATAAAGGTTTGTTATCCAAGGAGATTAAAATGTCTGTTCCTAAATGTTATGAATTGCTAGTTGGAATATTTGGGGTATTTTGCAATTACATGAATTATAAGAGAAATTGTATTTTTAAGATCTTCGATGAAAATCAAATTTGAAATCGGGTACGTGTTATTTGGTATTTATATGGAGCATGCATGAATTCCATGATTGATTTAAAGAATAGTTATAATCAAATTCAAATAAAAAATGTTGATTTTTGGAAAAATGTGATTAAAATTAAAAATGGATTTTATGAATGGTTATTTATGCTATATGGGTTATTCAATGCTTTTAGTACCCTTGTGATATTGATGAATTATGTGAGTCAAACTTTTATGGGGAAATTTTCTATTGAACACTTTGGTGATGATTTGGATTATACAAAAATTATAAAAGTACATGTTGAGTACCATGATTTATTATTGGATATTTTAAGAGAGAATCTACTTTATTATAATTTGAAGAAGTGTTTACCACATAATAAGTATACATATAATAGGATGGTTATTTCAATTACCTGTTACTCATCATTTGAAATTGTTTGTGGATTCAATATGGTAATTCCAATTGACTTTTTACCTTCATGTACTAATGAGTTTGCTAATGTTGATGAAAAGGAAAAGATCGAAGTTGTTAGGAATTTACATCCAAAGGAAAGATTTGCCAATCAACTAAAAGAAGATGAGCCATTCCAAGCCTTGAAGCACCTTAATGATAATCAAATTGTCATACTAAGATTAAATGGTAAGGTTAAATTTTCTATAAATATTACTAACTTGAGTTTGTATGATGTAGGAGATTCGAGGATGAATCTTCTTAAAGAAGGGGGGAATAATGTGATCCGAACCAGCTACATGGACCTAGGACCC
The DNA here is from genome assembly GCA_022433065.1 of Begonia loranthoides. Lineage (NCBI taxonomy): Eukaryota > Viridiplantae > Streptophyta > Magnoliopsida > Cucurbitales > Begoniaceae > Begonia > Begonia loranthoides. The sequence continues at coordinate 18,710,146 of CM039474.1, forward strand.
TTAGAGAATAATAGAGGCCCAAGGATTGAAGTAAAGACAAGGAAGATGATGGGAAAACCCTCAATTTTTGTGAGAAAGATCCGAGAAAAGGAGCCCAAAGTCTGTGATCTAAAAGCCTTGAAGAGCCTGCTAACCATTGGTAGAGAGATAAAAAAGGAAGCACAAGTCAAAGGATGCAAAAGAAGGGTATTTTTCAAGAAGGCCCGAAGGCCCATCTGTAGTGAGCGTAGCGCGTAGCCCAGCAAGCAGCCCAGCGCGAGAGCGCAGCGCACGACCCAGCCCGTCAGCGCGCCCGGTCATTGCACCACATCAGCGGGCGCATTCCGTGAATCCTGCGCATCGTCACTGCGCCACGTCCGCCACCTGAGCCCGATCCAGCCCCGCCCAACAGCGCACCTGTCGTCGCCGGACAGCGCACCTGTCGTCGCCCGACCCGATCTTGTCAGCAAGCCAGGTTAGTATGAATCTCTCAATATTCGCGCTAGTCAGCGAGCCCACTATCACCCGACCCGAGCCTCGTCAGCACGCCTTGTCAGCAAGCGCATCGAACGAATCCTGCCCCCAGTCAGTGCCGCACCGACTCATTACTTAGAGCCCACCCGCGCGCAGCCGATCTAGCCTCCCGACCCGTTTCAGCGAGCATGGCGCCCATCCCAGCCCACAGCCTGGCCCAGTGCGCCTTCCCGCGCGCCCCCGCCGTACCTTCGACTCCAAACCCTAATTTTTAAGAATTTTCTTGGTTATTTTGGTCTTTTTGCAATGTTTTAGGGTTAACCTAATATTTTTCTATTTAAGCAAGTGTAAGCCCTCATTTAAGGAATTGAATTATGAAATAAACTTGTGTGTTTTGGTGAGGTTTCCTCTCTTTTTGTTCTTTGCGAAGAACTTGGTCTCTTCAAGCTTCAATCTTGAAAGATCAAACCTTTGATAGTTTTGGTTCAACCAACCAGTTTGGTTAGGGTCAAGCTCCTCTTTTGATAACTCTGGTTCTAGTCGACAGATTTGGCTTGGGTCAAGTTCCTTTCTACCCATTTCTTGATTCGATCGACGATCCTTTTCGACGTTTCACGTTTGTTGTTGGGTCTAGGGTTTCTTAATACCCTAGGTTTGCATCATACATGTAATATAATGACTATCTAACATACATGAACATAACAATAAACATATTCTCGATCAATGTCTTAGTATAAACAGTAAGCAAATAATAATCATATCCTCGATCAATAGCTCGTAGGCATCACATCATATCATTATCAAACTATGTGATCGATCATCAACCAATAAAAATCATATTCTCAAATAATATCACAACATGAACAGTAAAGAAATAAATATTAAACAATCAGCAAACATCATATCCTCAAACAACAACAAATAAGCATCTCATAATAACATCATATTTCTACCTTACCCTAGCAGTTTGTGATGCAAGCTAAAGGCCAAGCAAAAACAACATTACTTACCTGAAATTCTAATGAAATTATGAATCTCTTAATCCTTCCCATATGCTAACTTTTCTTTTAAATAAAGAAAGAGTTAGCCAATAAAGAATAACCCTAAACATTACTCATTGTCAAATGTAACTTTAGAAACCAAAAGTGGAAAACCTACATTGAGAAACTTGAAGGAATGTTTAACTCGAGAGCTTGAGAGAATGACTTTCTGATCCTTAGTGTTCTCAGGTGATTAGGATTTAAACCCAAACCCTAATATTTATAGAACTAAAACCATATAGCTTTGTTGGAGAAAATCCTATAAAATTGTATATAAATTCCATCTTTTCATAAAAAGTCTCTGCATTAAATCATAGCTTGCAAGAAATCTGAAAAACTAACTATTTAAAACCTGGCCGAGCTACAACGAATGCGCGAACAGCCTGCTTGACCAATGACCAACAAAGACATCAACCCTAAAACTTACATTCGTAGTCGCCAAAGTAATTGCGGATGCCAACACTTCAGCAGAAGCCAACGCTCCTATAGAAACTCCAATTCGCAGGCTCGCCCATCACTTATCGTTTGCCACGTGTACTAATCTATTGCTAAATTCCCTCTCGTGGATGCTAATGCTTTCACAAACACCAGTGTCATCATGAAAACAATAAATCTAACGACAATGTTTCACTGCTCCCAAAACCTGCCAAAAACACTAACCTATCTGCAAAAGCGAACACTTCCGCTCTAACATTGCTAACTAAGACTTACTAATCCAAATGACACCATTTCAACATCTAAATTCTCTACTGCATACACTAACGCAACAGCAGAAATGCGCTAAAATGTAAAACGATGATGTTCCTAACTTACTTAACTTATCTAAACGGCATATTTCCCTTCCACAAAAGAGTATTTTCCTAATCCAACAATTCACACTCCTTTTGCTAAACCAAATACAACGCCTCAATATTCTTCCGCATCCAACCGGTGTCTAACACTTTCGTGAAAGAATCTTTCTCACATCTAATGATTCATGTTCCTTTCGCTAATCTAATCCTACGGTTCAACATTCTCTTGCACCCAAGTGGCAAACAATACTCCCACGGAAGCATCTTTTTCCAATCCAACGATTCATGTTCCTTTTGCTAAACCAATTCAACAGTCTCTCGCATTCAACATTCCTGCAGAGCATTTTTCTCCATCTAGAGTGATCACAACCGTTCCTAAATTTCATCCAATGATTCCTAATACAACCGATCCTCCTACACATATTTCCTTAGTTCCAAAATGTAAACTAACGCTTTTTTCTCATCATGGATTATTATACATTATTTCTTTACTAATTCTAATACACTCGACTTTATCAATTCTTCAATAATTCCTATTTTATTTTATTATTTATAAAATAAAATAATTTATTTTTACTTTTCTAATTCTAATAAATCCTTCATTAAAATTATCTAATTAATCTCATAAATTCTAAATTGTCATATTATATAATTAAAATTATTTGTTCAAAAAATCGAGGTATTAAAAATTTTGCCACAACTAATGGGACATTAATGTGGAGCTATTTAAAAACATCCAAAAACCTTTTAAAATACTTCTCTTGTAGTTGCTTATGTAATCTTTGTGAGAAATGAGGTAGTGGTCTAATAACTTACAATTATGGTTGTTGTTTTTGTAATGTTGTTGTAGCAAACCATTCTTCTCGCAACTTCTGTGATAGCTATTCTTCCAATGTTTCTTCTATAGAATGCTCTTCTGACTCTGTTTTAGCATCTATGTGGTCTTTTCTGTGCCTCAATAGTCTCAATGATATTTTCATTCCTTGAGGTGATAGGTTTGCACTGCTCCTTATTTTCAACTCATGGATTTTCAATATTGCATGGGAGCGCACCTTGTGTACTTCTTGAACTTGCAAATTGTCCAAACTGGGTTTCTAAGTTTCTCACCAATGCAACTTGACTTTCGATCATGGTTTTTGTTTTCTCCATGAAAATTTTTGACATCTTTTCTAAAGATGAATCTTGTTATTGATATTCATATTGTTGCAAAAAACTAGATAGATTTTGATGCCTATTTTGGGTATTAAAAGGTCTAGCTCCTCTTTTTAACCTTGAGAACTCCAACTAAAATTTGGTTGTATTCTCTAGCCTGGACTGTAATTGTTTGAGTATGCATTATTGTTCAGGTTGAAGTTCATATTCTAATTGCAATTTTCCATATAGCATGTTGTTTTAGGTTTCAAAGGACAAAATTCAAAAGAATGCTATTCTCCAATATATATGCACAAAATTAATATAGCATGCTGCCTAAATTGTGAAGAAATGTACACTTCTCAACTTTGTTTGTTCTAAGGTTAATTTGGTTTCTATATCTAGACATACATGGTGATTAGATTCACGTGCTACTACTCACATTAGTATGTTTATGTAGGATTGTGTGAGTTTTCAAAAGCCGAGTGATACTGAAAGGTTCATCTTTGTGGGCGACGCCAAATTAGTTGAAGTGGAAGAAATTAGACATTTTTTATTGTTATTAAAGTCTGGTTTATATTTGGATTTATTGGACACTTTTGGGGTTCTTTCTTTTAGATAGAATTTTGTTTCTATTTCTTCATTGGACAAATTTGGATACTATTGTTCTTTTGGAAATGGAAATTTTAGTTTGTCTTTAAATTCAAATATTATTGGTACTAGATTTTAATCGGTAAATGCCAATCTTTATTTGCTTGAGACCGTTGCTTCGTATAATGAAACATTGCATATCGATTTGAGAGGTATGAAATGTAAATTAAATAATGATAATTCGACTTCATTATGGCATAAGCATTTAGGTCATATCTCTAAAAAGAGAAATGAAAAGCTTGTTTTAGATAAAATTTTGTTCCTCTTGATATGACTAACTTTGAGGTTTGTATAGATTGTATCAAAAGAAAACAAACAAGTTCAAGGAGACTAGGAGGTACTAGCACTTCAGAGATCTTAGAATTGATACATACTGATATTTGTGGTCTCTACAGCTTCTTGGTATGGTCAACAATATTTTATATCATTCATAGATGATTACTCTCATTATGGCTACCTCTATCTCATTCATGAGATGTAAAACTCCGAAATACCTTGTTTATTTTTTTTAAAGAGAAACTTACATAGTAGAAGACTTTTCTTTTCATAAATTCATGAGGGTGTACAATAATAATTAAATCTATCATCTATAAATCAATAATCAACTTTACTAAAACATTTATAATTTTTAAGTTAACATCACTTTCAATTTCATGTTACATATTGTGAGCCATCCCACCAATCCAAGTCACCGTAACAACTCTAAGAGCTCCCACAAGCCATGTGCTATCAACTGTTTGGTTCTCCATTTTCAGCCTTGTCATTCAACTTTCCTTTACCTACACCACAAGATTCATATATAAGCCTAATGCTCAGTAAGTAATAAATAATCTAAACATGATATGCATTTGTCATAAAACGTTTGTGTTTTAGTTTTCCTTTTCTTTTTCTTTATTATTTTTATCGTTTAAGGGAGAGTGGTGAAGTTCAGTCAGCTCTAGCCATTTCATACATTAGGGACAGTGGTGAACTTGAACCAACTCTGACCATTTCATACTATAGGGAGAGTGATAAAATTTGGCCAATGGTGAACTTTGGCCATAATGGTGAACTTCGGCCATTTCACTCCCATTTATCATTTAGGAATGAGTGGTTAACTTCAGCTAGCTCAATCCTTCTTATTTTCTTCACTTCAATTTTAGTCTTTCTTATATAAAAAAATGTGTATGCGTAATCATAATATAACTTTGAGCAATAATAAATCATCACATCCTCAATATTATCATAATTACAACGTAATAAATCCTCAATCAACCAAATAATCACAATTATTATCTCACTTAAATCCTAGCATCTTGTGATATAAACCATTAAACTAAGAACATGCAATCATTACTTACCCAATTATCTGATTTATATCCTTGAGTTGAGGAACCTAAAATGTATATGATGCACCAATGGGTGCAATCTTTACACACAAAGGGGTGCAATCTTTATAGAACACAGACTTGCCGACTTGTAACTTAATCTCTAGAACTCCAATCAATACCAAATTTGGAACACAATCAACAATTACAGTTTACAATCCACCATCCAAAAATCATGTGAAAAATCATGCGGAAACAAAAGCTATGCAAAGGAAATGAACCTTCTCGGAAGGCACCAATGAACAAAAATGGTTTTTTTGCACCAAAATGGAAAATGCATAACTTTCGTGACTCTGGGCCAAATAATGTGAAATTTGCACCACACAACTCTTGGACAGTGAACAACCAATCCTCCAAAATTCAAAATCCAATTCAAATAGAAACAACAACCACAACAAGAACTTACAAGCTAGTCCGAGGGGAAGCTATAGTCGGCAACCTTTGACTTCAATGGATTCTAAAGAATTGCTCCAACTTGTTTCCACAACAAGTCTTCTACACTCCCTTTCTTAATACTCACCTCTTGACTGAGATGATTGGAAGAATAGTATAAGAAATCCACTCAAAGACCAACCAAGAACAAGTGGTCTAATTTGCTGGCATAAATTCCTCTCGGGTTTAACCTAGAAGAAAAATGGTCGATTGCAATGGAGGCAACTCCAACACAAGTTTAAGCTCAAGCTGAATATTCCCAAAACTCCCTTTAGACAAACCTCAATGAGGGTATAAATACCTCACAAGGTTTTCCCTAAAATGTTAATTAAAAAAATAACTTTCAAAAGAAACAACACAAAATAAGTCCTCGGCTAACACACATAGCCGAGAACACCAAGTAACACCATTATCCAAAATCAATAATAATTCAATCCAAAAAGGAACCATATGCAAGCATACCATCAGTCACTAACTAAGAAAGTAAAGCATCACTTTGGTACGACACATGTTCAGTTGCTAACCTTCTAAGGCATGGTATTAGAAATGTCATCTTGATCCTCGGGTGTGGTTGTAGCCGAGTGAGGTGCATGAACTATCCAAGTGATGAGATGCTTTGGTCTATCCTTGTCCTTATGGTGTGGTTCATCTTCTAGTCCTTCTAAAGTCACTCCATCTGCAAAATAAGAGTTTGTAAAAAGGTTAATAAGCTTCTTGGCCCAGGCTCTAGTAACCGGGCCTTGTGGTGCATCTGTATCACAATATTTGTTAGCATCCATATTAGTCATCCATTACTTTGGCCGATTCCTAAACTCCCAATATCCATAGTTAATCACATTAATTTCATTTATAAATCCAACAACTTTTGTCATGCTTATATCGTCCAAAACAGGGCATAATATTGTCCATAATCAGTTTCTCCTTACTGTTTAACAACTTCTAAAGTTCATAACTTTTCCAAAGTTCTACTTAATCATCAAAACAGTTTAATAATTGGAAGTCCTTCGGTTGGTGCACAGAACTACTCCAATTTCCCTTTTCACTTTAATCCAATATAAATATTCCTTAAACTTAAAATAACATCACTAACCTTTAGAGATAATTCTCACACAATCACCAATTAGAGAGACCTTCAAAGAACACTCCTTACAATAACCAATCAAAGAGACCTTTAAAGAGCACTCCATACAATCAAAAATCACAGAGACCTTCAAAGAGCACTCCACACAATCATCAATTAGAGAGCAACTGAAATCCATGGCTTGTTTGACTTTCTGTTGAAGAGTCTAACCCATCAATTTATAGAGATTTCAAGGCTGTGGCTAAACCCCGTGAGTCATCCTCTCGATCAATCATAATTTTCCACCATACCTTACCTTGAGAGCCACCCACTTTGACTAATCACAAATGGCCGCAGCCACCTACCTTGGTTAGAATCCTAAGCATAATCGTCATTACAGTCATTAGCTAATCCTTAATTAATTGTGAAGGCATATTCTTTAATAAACCTTCACTGTGGATTGTCCTTCACTCGCGAACACCTAAGTGTCCATTGCATACATATTCTTGCCCACAGAGCATCATTCTAGCAAATATTCACTCCATTAGCCAATCATTTAACGCCACATCATTTCGCAATTAGTTGCTCCCCACTCATGTACTATTTATCGCAGACACTTTCTATCTGTGGATGCTTACGCTCCCGTGGGTCCACTGTTCATAGTGAGGTGGACTTTCTTTATGGATGATGGATGTTTGGAGTGAAAAGGAAACAATGTCGTTTAAGGAAGTGAGGATATCCTTTATAGACAAAGGACGTCCAAAATAAAAGTATAAGTGGAGTGACGTCGTTTGGAATGAAGGAATTATTTTAGGAAGCGATGGACATCCTTTATGGACAAAGGATGTCTGAAATTGAAGTAAAGGGAATGACATTAATATTAAGTGGGATGGCATTGTTTGGAAACAAAGAGTGAAAGCCTTTTAGGAAAGAACAGATGTTCTTCATTGGGTAGCTGACGTCCCTCATGGCGAAGAAGTTGACAGACGTCTAAAATGTGAAGGCAACGGATGCTCCTTGTTGTGGATCAGACGTCTCTTATAATGAAAGGGTTGAAGACGTTAAAAATGGAGTATAGATGGATGTCATTTACAAGGATGGATGTCCCCAACAAAACACAACCTTGCCATGAGCAACATGTTTTTGCAAAAAAAATCATATTTTTCTCACGCAACTAGTTTTCTGCTTCTCCAACGATCTTCACGTGATTCCCTAGAGACAATAAGGCACTTTCCATGTGGCACAATTGAGTTGGACCTCCTCCCTTGAAGTGGCTGATTGTCCATCAGCCATCGTCTCCTCGTGAAGCTTCTTACTTGTCTATAAAGCAATGATAGTGGAATTGGACTTACAATACAGGTAAGAAATTGGATGTTAGTTGGCCAGTGGAGGCCCTACATCACGGGACTTTGGTTTTGGTTGATTCCTACTTTGTTTGGTTAAATTTTGATGTGGATTATTCCCTGAAACATTTGCTTGCTGTGATGTATTGTCTACTAAATGATTTCGGGTGCTTGTTAAATTCTCGTATGATGGAGAAGTAAGAAAATGGTATGTGAATTGTTGCTAACCGTGGGTTATGGATAATGGAAAATGGCTTGGAGTATAATTTTGCTATTTTGGATTGTGAAGTGTTGGCTCACAAAGAATGCATAAAAAATGTATAAAGTTCTCGGGAGCTTTGTTATGAAACAATATCTTGTCGAAAAATAGAAAGGGGAGAGAGGAAGTTTATTGATATGCTATTTTTTGGATTACTGCATTAGATTGGGTTCCTCTTAATTTTCCCCTGGCCTCACAAATCCTCCATGTTAACTAATATATGAACTGATATTAACTAGCATGTGAATTTACCTCTATCAACAACATATAAATTGTCTCTGTTAAATAGCATATAAACTGTTGTTTGTTAACTAGCATATAAATTGCCTGTATTAGATAGCGTGTAAATTACTATTTTTAAATTAGCATATAAATTGCCTCTGTCCATTAGTATATGAACTGCTCTTTATTTCAACTTAAGCATGCACTGTTATATTTGATGTTATGGTTCCTTTGGTATATTATGTACATTGTTGTGAACTGTATACGACACGACATACATTCATCATAAATAAGGCTTATAAAATTGTTGACATATGTACGACATGCATAATAAATGTAAATAGGCATGTGGGTGTTCGAGAGATTTGGTGACGGTCCATTGGTGGTGACACCCCTAATGGATGTATCTCCTCCCACGTAGGGAGCGAAGTGATGGTTAAGCCACATGGACCATAGAATGTATCCTCTTCTATTGTACTGGAAATCTCCAACGCTTGGAAACAAAAGAGATTGGTGACGGTATGTGATGACACCCCTAATGGATGTATCTCCTCGTCAGAGTGACGATTAAGCTTCATGACCGTAGAATGTATCCTTTCTCTCGAGAATAATAGAAAAGATAGGTTTTTTTTCTGAGACATATTGCATGAGTACGCATGAACATGAGCATGGGCACTGTAATTCATCCTATTTCTTGCTGAGCGTTAGACTCATTGTTTTATCCCATGATGCTGGTGATTATTATGATGCCAGTGATATGCCAGTGGAGGAGGAGACATTACAGGATGTGCTCTTGGATTATTTGCCGGGTTCGACCTTAGGGTTATGGCTCACGTAAAGCAATATTGGTTATTTTAAACACTTAATTATGCTTTTAAATTCAATAAATATTTTGTAAACTATGGAATTTTGTTGGAAGTGTTGAAACTATTATTTAAAAATTATTATCAATTTCTGCTCGAATTACTCTGATTTGTTTTCTTCACACACGTTTTAAATAAATTAAAGAAAAATTTTTATATGGCTAAAAATGAAAGTAAAGAAAAATATTTCAATAATGCGAGGCGTTACAAAACCAGAGAGAAAAGAGAAAGAAAGGAGAAGAAGAAAAAGAGAGGAAAAATGAAGAAGAAAGTGGGCAAAATGAGAGAATTGACTCTTAATTCTTTCATCATAGTTATTCCTCTCATCAATAGTATCATTTTGAGCTAAAACTCAGGAGGTGAAGGAGAAGAATAAGTGATCTTCAAATGGTAAGAATCTTAATCTTGGTGAAATAGATAAACTATTCTATATTACATAGTTTTGGTGTAAGAAGTACACGCGAAATTCATGAAATTGTATTTGATAATCCTTGATGGTATTAGATGGATTGAGTTTAAATTATTGAAAGAGAATGATATTTAAAGTTATTTTTGAAGACTGAATTTATGACCTTCATATTGTTGAATTAGGTTGTACAATATCCATAATTGATAAAATGAATAAATTGTAGATATATTGAATGATTAAGGCATGTTTTTACATATTATATAATTGAGAAAGTATTGATGGCATGCAATGCCTTGATTTTGGTTGTGATGATGGAAAAATATTTATTTGATGATATTAAATCATTATTACAATTATGGTTGGGTTCTTGCATGAAAGTATGCTTGAAATGTGAGAAAATGGTGAACATTAATGGAATATAATGTTTGGTTTTGTGTTAAGATAGGGTAGAAATATCTATGTTGATGATTTAAACCATTATCATGGTTATAAATGAGATTTGACATGAAAAGCATGCTTGAATGGTTTTAATAGATTTTTTTTTATCTATTTGGTGGATTACAAAATGTGAATGGAATCCTAGGATGGTTAGTATTTGTTTGGTATGAATTGGATATGAGAAATTGTGAGGAAAAAAAGGGTAAGTTGAAGGATTCCAACAATCTACCTCAAGTGAGGTCGACCAAAGTCAAAGTGTGGTCGATTGGGCTCTAAAAATAACGTTGAATTGGTCGAGCACGGGTGGATAACTGAAATGTAGGAGTTGATATATATGAAATGCAATCGAATTACATTAAGGAGCAATCGACGAGAACAAAGTAATATGCTGTGAAAATGGGTATCCGTGGATGGGTAGACCTCTGCAGATGAATATATAGGTAGCAGTAGGCGAGTGAGCAGGCGACAATATAACGACCCGGATTCTCGTAAATCGTTAAAATGTGTAAAAATTTAAATTTTCTTTTTAAGACAAATCAGAGTGTGTGAATCCAAATCGCTACTAACTCTTTCTTAAAACTCGTCGTGAAAACCAACTTATTAAAAATGCGGAAGTGTAAATACTGTAAGGAAAATCATCTGTTTCAAAGTCTTGGGGAAGCGTTATAAAATAACCTTTTGTAAATCATAGCGGAAGCGTAAGAAATCTTTCAAAAGAAATACTGAGTCATTCAAACATTTTGTCTATCAAATAAAAATTGACAATTAACTTCATTGATTCATAACCGTTTACTTTCCTTTAACTTCGTTGATTCATAACGGTTTACTTTCCTTTGTCTTTGCCTTGCCAGCCCGAATCTCGTGTATGTGAAATCATCCATCCTTGCTTCATTATGCGTTTCTCATCTACTTCTTATCCTTTTACTATCTGTTCATCATTGTACCTACACCACAAGTAAGGATGTGAGCTTACGCCCAGTAAGGAGATGGGAAAACAATTTATGCATTTCTCTTTTTACTTCTTCTTGGAATGGAGCCACCCAAAGCAAATTCTTTCATTACATTCATTTTCTTTGTTCGTTCTTTAAACTCGTACATCGAGCTGGAGATTGAGGGTTTTCCTTTGAGATGGCATAGCTTTACGGATTCTAACCTCCTGTGTATATACTAGTTCCTTTCTGGACTTGGTAAGGATGTATCCTAGCAGCTAGGCTAGATCCGGACTTCCCATCTACCTTAACTCCCTATTTCTGGCATATACCCGCCTTTAGGGTTCTTTCTTTTTCTGGCATATACCCGCCTTTAGGGTTCTTTCTTTCTTTTCCGGCATATACCCGCCTTTAGGGTTCTTTCTTTTTCCTCACTCATGCATGGGTACCACCCCGAAGGTTACTCCCTATTTAGTTTCTATTATCATGAACTCAATCTAACTTCTTCTTGATAAACAAAGCACATATGAGAAATAACATACTTTAACATAAATTGAAATGCATATTGAATTGAACATACTATACTTAACTTGACGTATATAAAGAATCACAATAGTTGATGTAGATATGAGAAACAAATATGCTATCGAAATGTAACAGCGAGTGAATACAATAAGGTAATAAAATCTATGTACCGTTCTATTGAATTCAATAACGAACATGCTGAATAAATCTATAAAACTACGAACCAAGAAATAACATTTACGAGTCAAGTTTGTTATTCATCAAATAGTTCACAACTCACATTTAAAGAAAACAATGGAATCCGAAACGACTTATAACATTCATGCATCTTAACTCCTTAAACCCTTTTTATTCATTTGTTTAGTTAACTAAACCTTTTTCCTTTGTTTGTTTAGTTAACTAAGCATTTTTCCTTCGTTTGTTTTGCTAACCATTCATCTCATTGTAGTTCACATCTTATTCATGCTCATCACACATTCTTGCTTTTAGATCATCATTCTCTACCTTTCCATGACTACGTCAAGACTCATTTGTCAACTAATAGCATCTACGTGACTATGCAAAAATATTTTTGTTCAACTAACTCATATTCTAAATTAATCTTGGCAACAGGAAACTTACATACAACAATCATGCTAACATACTCTTTTGATGGACAACATACAGCAAGTGAAGTAGATTCAGGAAGATTTCCATTTATTAGGCTAATAAATTATTAACCGATTTCATGCTTAGCCCATTGGCGTACTTAGTCGGTTTACATGCTCAAGTGTTGATATTATTAATTTGATAGTCATACATGCTTAAGTAATGAGACATGCTAATTGATTTATTACATGCATAAGGAATTCAAACTATAGCTACATAGCAAGTAAATCAATAACTCTTCTAATTCACTTTCATACCTTCGTTCACTTAGGCATTTTCACATAATGTAACTCTTTCAGCCACTTTTATATCTTACCTCATACGTTATCATTTACTAGTTTCATTTTCATACCATCATTCCTTTGTTTGGTTAGGCATTTTCATCACATAATGTAACATAAAACAAAGCTGAACATTACAAGAAGATATCACAGATTCACAACAATTCATACAGAACATCCACAACTATCAACATCCATTTTAAGAACACTAACTCTAACTCACACACACTTTACTTGGGTGTAGGGCACAAGGCCAAGACAACACATTTCCTTACCTTGAAGCTTTAATGTGATCCTCGCTTAATCGTTTTTTTTCTTCTCTTTTAGTACCTTCAAAATAGATTAACATTTAATTATTAATCAAATCAATTAATTCTCGTCGTCTTTTTCTATTTTAATTCTTATACGTCGCTTACTAGAGTTTCATAAACGAAACCGTTTCGTTAATTATAACTTGGCTTAATTAGTTAATCTCAATCAATAATGTCTAGAAACTAAGCTTATCGTATAGCGAAAATCAACAAGATTCTATCCATAATTTATTGGCCTATAAACCAAAGCCCAATAACAATATCTGAATCGAGTCATAATCTATGGGATCCAATTCTCGTGATATCTTTATTCCAATTAATGAACCGAAACCAAAACCAATAGCAGTTAAACTTGTCTAAATATGTAGAGCAGTTCATATAAGAAACTAGTCATCTAACATTTGATCCCATAGATTGATCCAACAGACTACATATATATTAGATTTATATCCAAATATTGCACTTTCAACATTCATAAATGTCCAACAACTTATTAACAAACCAAGCAAGGAACATCATTCAATAACAGATTAAGCACCCAACAATAGGTTAGCACATTCTCTTATAGCATTTTTGATAACTACAATGGTGAACAGATCTACTTAATACACACTTCGAATTAACAGATTATCTCATCCCATAAATCCATGTTTCTTGTAACAACACCCAACCAGAGAGTTCATAGACACTTAATCAGATCAACAGAGCATTATCCAATAAATGTTTTATCAAACTACCATAATCAGCATCCAGAAGATCCATACGTAACAGAGAAATAGATCCAAACAATAACCAATAGATTATCATACCAAATCAGATCATCCAATCAACAACATATCATGACACACTTCTTACTATTACAAGTCATATATTTCAGAATCAAACCAAATAGCAGCTTATCATCCATCCACTAAGCATTTCAAATTATAATTTTGAGCTACAAAATATTAATCCAGATGTACATCCAATGTACTTAAATCTTTTCTTCATAAAACCAAACATATTCCAGAACTTAAAACCAAATCCAACAGAATGTTCCAACAAGTTTCATAGAATATCTCCTAAGTCATCATCCACTTAGTAGAAAATATGTCCAGAACTGAAATCACTAAATAGAGCTAAATCCAACATGTTCACAGATTCAGAATCAAACCGACAGCAGAACATCTAAACGTTAACTACAGCTTCCCCACAATACTACTCAACATCAAAGTGGGGTTTATCATCTTAAAACAGAACCAACTAATTAACAACAGAGGGGAAAGCTCACTAGAACCAAGTGCAGCCAAGTCCTTCAGAATCCTCCAAAATACTCTGCCTTCAGCTCCTCACAGAGAAGAGTTCTCCAATCCTTCTCTCTCAATTTCTCGCTGCCCATTTTATCCACTAGCGTCAATTATTGCTCCCCCGACAGCCTCCTCAATTCGTCAACAACCCCCAACCACTGCGTTAATTCACTCCTCCTCAGCTCAATAATCTCACCCGACAGCATCTCCCCATTTCTTCTCTGCATTAAGAGCTGCCCCTTCTCCTTTAATGTCCTCCACCAATCCAGCTGGAAGATTCATACAAGGCAGCAATGGCTCAACCCGAACCACCAGACCGAGTTCTAAACGGATTCGGGTCAGAGCATCCAAGTCGCGGGTCACCAGCAGCAACCCAACCCGCCGGAATCACCCCTGCCCGACGCGAAAATCATCCATTCCGTTCCTACCATGCCCGATTAATCAAAAGCAAAGGAGGAGGAAGAAGAGTCGGCCAACCATACCTCCAAACTTTGCCAAAAATCTCGTCGCAGAAGCTCACCGAACCACAATCTGAACGGCCGAGCAAACACGTGCCCTAGCTCCGCCGTTTTGCGCCCACGGAAGTCGCCAGGAGGTCGCCTGCCCGGACGTCGCTAGCATCGTCGCCATCGCCTCATCCTCCCGATTCGTCGCACCCTCGCCGGAATGAGCCCGAGCTCGCCTCTCCCCTCTTTTTTCTTCGGTCTCTCTCATCGGGCTTCAACTCCAGCAAATGGCCAAATGCCATTTGTATTTTTATTATAATTATTTAAATTCTTTATTTCATTTAACTTTTAACTCATAAAATTCTTTATTTCATTTTACATTTAACACATGTATTTTCATGTGTAGGTTATATGTACAACATATGAGTCGACCCAAATTGTAACTCTCAACTTATTCCAAATATCGTTAAAAGATTATTAAAGGTCCAATTTAAATTTTTAAATTGATTTCCATCAATTAAACCTCCAATAAATTCTCTTAAATTATAACCTAACCGTTATGTCCTTGGTAATACCTCGATAAATATCCGTTAAATCCAAATGCCTCTAATTAATTTCTGATTATTCTTAATAAATTCCGATATAAAATTTTGGGGTGTTATAGACAACAAATGTAACATTGAGGAAAAATGCCTTGAGAGAGGAAGATTAGTCTTTTGGGATGGACATCCAAAAAAATGACAGAGTCTTGAGTTTTAAAAATGTAGGCATGAGTGGACGAGCGGAGTCATTAGTGGATGACCAAAAATTGTGATTTTGTCCTTAAAACATGTTGTTGAGGATGGCCGCGGTTGAGGTGCGAATGTTTGAAAATTTTTGACTGAGCACAATTTCTTTAGGTTTTAAATCAATTGTTTAACCATTGCATAAACCCTTTTGGGAGAGTATTGAGACATATATAGAACATGTCTAGATAGATGTATGACACAATTTCATGCATAATTTGTGTATGCTGAGTAACAAGATTGCATGATTCATGTAATGCATTATTATTATGTATTATATGCATTAATGTATGTATAGTGAGGATGTAATATCATGCATTATGAAAATAATTATATGTATGAAAATATTATCCTGGTGGTATTATTGATCATAGTGGAACTCAATATACCTCGTAAGACTATGTATTGTGTGATGTATGTAAAGTAAGAAATAGAAGGAGAGTGACTATGGGTTCCCCTAGGTTGCAAGTCCCTAGCCCTCCGGAGGTTTTTATATTCATGGATACACCTATTGGAGATAGTGGCTAGTATGATAGAGTTTTATGGTTGTGTGTGACTTTACATATGATGGTGTTTGATCATTCATGTTGATAGTCACATAAATGTTGACATTCATAGATATGTTGACATTTACGTACATGTTAATAATATGATACTTGTTAAACAATATGACTATTTAATATAAATAGATCATTGCACTGATTCACACTATCTCTGCATCATTGGGAAAGGAGACTCGTGGTATGCATTTCATATATACATATTGCATAATTGTGGGTCATATGATGACATAGTTAGATGTTTATGTGATTGTAGTACCATTTATGATTGACATTAAATGGAAATGTCTAAGAAGGGTGTGGGGTTATAGTATCTAGGCAATGATAATAGAATCATGAGTCTAGGTATTGTTTTATATGCATAATAAGAAATTATTTGTGATAGACATGAATAAAAATGTCTAAAGAGTTTGAAATAGACATTAATTAGAAATGTCTAGAAATAAGAAAATTCTTCATATAGAAGACTAAGTGGTTGAGACATAGGTTATGATAGACATACATTGTAAATGTCTAGATTGCTTGAAATTAGACACATATTAGAGTTGTCTAACATTAGTGATAGATAAACTATAGAAGTATATAAGAGATGGTTTGGGAAATTAAACTGTAATTGGAAATGTCTACATAGTGATGGTAATAAATAGATAATAACTGAACACATGATATATAATAAGGGAAATCATGTTGGAATGAAGATAAGAAACCATGGAATAAACATTCTATAGAGTTTAAAGGTACTTAAAGGAAATAACACATAAGAATAATTTATATGGAATAAAATATCATGAAATGGGGCGCTATAAAAGGATATAGCATAGGTGAATTCTGATGGAAGTATTTAGTAAATAAATATGTATGAGAATAAATTGTGTATAAAGAGTAATTGTATATGAGAATTGGGAAAGGTAGACTATGGTTACTTAAATCATAGCCTTAAAGATTTCTTCGTATGCACTAAACACTTCTTACATGAAGAAATGTATCATATAGATGACATATTAATTAGAAATATCTAAAGATCTAGATAAAACATAGATCCTAGGATGTATGATTATGAGAGTTGATAAAAAGTTAAATGTTGGAAGTTAAGGATGTGAGGACATAGTTGTGATATTGGTATGGTACATTTAATCCTTAGACTAGGATTCTTACAGAGCTCAAAAAGTTCACCATGGTTCTTTATTATATTTTTCAAGAACAAGTGGTAGCAGCTCAATGACAAAAACATAAAGATCTATTGGATATTAGAGTTTGGACAACATAGACCCAGAGTGGATTTTGGGTTTTTATATTGCTTTAATCTAGCTCATGTTTGTAAAACAAATATGGATATAGTTTTGTAAACAAATAATAGTGTACAACTTTCTTGTTTAGGTTAAAATGTTATATTTATGTAGCCCAACGACACGAATGCATGAGTTGTGATCATTTTCCGAGGAGAGAAGCCGGTTTGCAGTACAGTTTCTGCGGGGAACGAGGGCTGAGTTGTGACATATGCATGAGTATGTATGCATCTGGATGTTATATACATAGTTTGCATTTTTGTATAATACTTGAGCAATCCTAGACTGGATCATTGGAAAGCAGACAAAAGGGTACTGAGATGCCTATATTGAACTAAGGATTACACGCTTACATACAAGAAATCAAATTAGCTAGATATCCTTGGATACACTAATTCATATTTTGTTGGATGCCATGATGATTTGAAATCAACATCAAGGTATATTTTTCTATTAGTTGGAGGAGTTATTTCTTGGACTAGTGTGAAATGGTCACGTTCAACTTCTTTGACTATGGTAACATAATTTATAGCTTGTTATGAAGCATCCAATCAAGCATTATGGTTAAGAAACTTTGTCATAGGACTAAGTATTATGGAAGGAGCTAAAAGATTGCTCCAGATTTTGTGTGACAATAAGTCAGTTATGATGTTTTCTAGCAATAACAAGAGTTCGTCAAAGTCTAAGTTTGTAGACATCAAGTTCTTGGTTGTGAAGGAAATGGTTTAGAGTGATCAAATATCTATAGATCATCAAAACAAATTCCATGATAATGGACCCTCTCACTAAGGGAATACCACTCATGATCTTTCATGAGCATGTTGCTCACATGAGTGTTATTTCTCTTGTGGATAGTGAGATTTAGTTGGAGTTTGGACTTTTGTGTTATTCATTTATATAGTTATTTGTAATGAATATTTTGGTACTGCAGTATCAAGTTTTGGGGTTATTTGTTTTGATTCACTCTGTGATTTAAAGTTTTATTGATTTCCATTAGAATTTTAGTTGGACTACTTGGAAATAAGCATGTTAAGATCACATTACATGTAATTTTTATGCTACATATTCATATTTAATCTATGTCATTTGATTATGTTGATGTGACTATTGATGGATTTAGTTACGTGAGATGTAATATAAACTACTTTGATCCTATAGTTGATGGACAAGATTAGTTGGATATACTTTGTTTTTTTATGATAACAAATTGATATATCATAAAGTTGAAATAATAATGCATGATTATCAGTTTATACATGTGAGAGATTGTTAGAATTATTTAACAATAATTTGGTGGATCTACATATGTATATACTATATATATATATTATATACTATGGTTATCATTTAATATAAAGTCCAATTAAAGTGATTTAATAAAGTATAATGTTTGGACTATGGATGATATGGGTAATTTATATATGTAGAGACTCAAGGGTTATTGCACATTCTGTGATTGGCAGAATGGTAACTACCCACTCAAAAAATAACAAAAGGGTTATGGTCCTCTTTTTCTAATCACTTTTGCTTTTTTTGAGAATCCATCATCCTAAGAGAGGTTTCATGAAGCTTTAGAGAAACAAAAGGTCTACACACTCAGACTCGTTGTTTTGAACATTACACCAATGAATTTGGGAATGACATTCTTATTCTCTTAATTGTTTTCACATGGATGAATGAAATTGGGAATTAGGTTTTCAGATTTAGTTAATAGAACTTAGGGATTTACATTCTACCACTTAAGTATATCTACAAAGTCCAAACCTCAGTATTCTTTAATCATTTTATAATTACTAAATCTTTGACATTTTGTAATATTAGTTTTGATTACATAATATATAACTATTCAGGATGAAGTGTAATTTGAATCCCATCGTGTAAGGTAATGTGCCAATGACAACTTAACGTATGTTTTTGTACAGATTAGATCCTAATATATCAACTATGTGCAATTTACATTATGATTACATAATATAAATATTATTAAAATCTTCCATTTATTATCATTTTTATTTTTATTATTAAAAATAAATAAATTGTGGACTTAGTATTGACGACCACACATTCTGCAAGTCAATTTAAATTAATTGATCTACATGAAATTGTGAATTTAAAAATATATAGAATTGTTTTAATATAAACAGCAAAAAACTAACTAATTGAAATTATATTTTATTTGGCGTTGTATTATTTATTGTAACATAAACATGTAAACAACTTGGTATACCTAACTTTATTTTCTAAGTATTGACTTTATTTTAATATGCTAAAAAATATTTATTGATTATTCTCTATTTTAATTTAAAAAATTGCATTCTTATTTGATAAATTAGTTATCGTTATAGTATGGGAGTTTACACCGATTTTCAGGTAATTATTTTTAGTCTTGGTCAAATTCAATTATATAACACGTTTAAATATCAATTAAAATTGTGTCAATATAAAAAGATTAAATAAATAATTAAATATACCACAGAATAACACAATAAGCGATTGATATAAGGAATAGGAGAATCGTGAATTTCAGTTTATTTAACTTCTTAATTAAGATTCCCATGATATAAACATTAATTAAGATATTTGCAATAAAAACAGCAAATTAAGGAGCCTTATAATAATGGATTGAGTTTAGATAATCAATGGCTGCGTCATCAAAGTGAAAGGCTTAGGTCTAACTTTTCATCCATTTCTTTCACCTCTATTCCCCCATGTTGGTTCGGTGGAGTTTCTGCAGAAGGAACTTTACAGGGATGAAGTTGATGATGATGATCTTCCATGAAATCTTCAGATAAGAACATAGTTTTCCAGGCTTTGCTGCTTTCTTCTTCCATTGCCTTCTTCTTTTTCGTCTTTTTCCGGTTGGCGCTGGAAAGATCTGCAGCTTTAAGTATGTCTAAGCTTGAACTGCTCATCAAATGGTTATCTGAATCTCTGATATTCTTCAGCAGCTCATAAAATCTCTCTATTTTCACCTCTTCATCTTCACTTTCATCTTCCTCTTTTTCACTGCAAATCTTCCTCTTCTTGCCTGAACTCTGCATGCGTCACATGCAGAGTTCAGGCAAGAAGAGGAAGATTTGCAGTGAAAAAGAGGAAGATGAAAGTGAAGATGAAGAGGTGAAAATAGAGAGATTTTATGAGCTGCTGAAGAATATCAGAGATTCAGATAACCATTTGATGAGCAGTTCAAGCTTAGACATACTTAAAGCTGCAGATCTTTCCA
>CM039474.1:18731151-18891352 GCA_022433065.1 Begonia loranthoides
ACGGCCAGGATTGAATCTGGCGTCCCTGCCAGATGCGATGACGGACAAAGATCCTTGGCCGTTGGATCGAGCGAGGGACGTGCCTCGGATCGACGGCCAGGATTTAATCCGCCTGGCGAAGATGGACGTCGATTCTTGTCCGTTGGATCCTCGCCTGGATCGAACGGTCAGTAGTGACTCCAAATTAATTGGGTCACGTGCGGGTCACATGCGATCCTAAATCGCCAGAATTCCCCATTATGACGGACGTCCGTGGGAATACCACGGACGTCCGTCTTTAAATAACACGTCATCAGCATCTGGACGGCGTCCGTCGGACCATGACGGACGTCCGTCATAACCAAAACGACCGCGTTTTCGTCCTGACGGATGACAAAACGCTGCTTATACTCGCGAAGGGCGTCCAAGCCCTAGAAATCGCCCTGTACTTCAAATCGCGAGCGAATTCCCAATTTCCCCCGACGAATTCCCGAACTCCCGATTTCCCCCGACGAATTCCTGAACCCCCGAGTTTTGAATCTGAAAATGGAGCCGAGGAATAGTCAAGCGTCGAAGAAGCGTAAGGTGGTGGCTCCCACCGAGACGACGGGTCCAGTGGAGTCTGTAGAACCTGGGATGTTCAGCTCAGCCTCCGCCCATGTACGGTATGAGAAGGACATTGTACCCCGTGCAATAATTATATCCAGGAAGGTAAATTTCAATTCATTTGCTGATTTTGGATTGAAGACAATGTTTGAACAAATTGGATTGGATAAACTGTGCACAATGGGAGGTTATTTCTATGAGAGAGCTGTCAAACTGTTTTATGCCAATTTGGAGTTGGACAAATCAAGTGATAGAGAGTTGAGGAGTTTTCTGTTTGGAAAACAGATTAGGATAACTCTAGGACAATTAAATGAGCTCATTGGATGCTCCACGGAGGAGCCGTTGGAGGAGTATTACCATGCGACAAAGGACCCCGAATTTGTCCAAAAAGGAGAAGGTCTTGCATTGCTGAAGCAATTGGTTCGCAATTCTACAGCCGTTGAGTCTTTCTTCCGGCCTAAATCAAAAGACCTCAATGCGAAAGCAAGGGTCATCCATCACATGATCACGCACACATTTATGCCTCGTGATGGACATAGAGACCTTGTCACAGCCATGGATTTGTACGTAATGGAGAAGCTATACAATGGGAAGAGGTTCAACCTTGCATACGTCATTATGCAGCAAATGAAAGCAACTCTGAATAGTGCAAGGAAGAATCTCTCATATAATTGGCTCATTCAGCGCATTATTGACAGCAACGGGTTGGTTGTCCCTCACACAGAGTGACGAATAGACGAAAAACCACTTGACATGTATAATGAAGTTACATTGGCTCGGATGGGGTTGCAAAAAGTATGAGGGGAGTGGGTATTCAGAGGAGATGTGGCAGCTGTACCTCCTGCACATCTTGTACCTCCTGCACCTCGTCCTTCCACTTCAGCTGCTCCACCGCCATCCACGTCAGCTCCACCACGGCCATCATCGTTAGCTCCACCACCGCCATCCACGTCAGCTCCACCTGCTCCTTCCATGTGCACTGCCATAATTCCGTGGACAGCAAACGCACAACCGACATATCATGTGGAGGTGGATGACGATTTTGTGCGTCCTATGGATGACGATTTTGTGCGTCCTATGGCGGATGATGCACCTCCCCCACCCCAGTCCTCATCGTCGCCCTCCGCACTCAGCAGTGAAGAGAGGTGGCAGTGGCTTGTCACCCAACTTGGCTAGATTCAAGCCAAGTTGGATAGACAGGAGAGTCAACTTGGCCAGCTTCAAGCCACTGTACTACAGATGCAAGAAGTACAAACGCATATGGAAACTGCTCGCACAACCGCCCAGCCATCTCATCCATCAGCATCTCATACATCTTCCGATGCCGGTCCAGATGGATGCCAGTATGTCTTTGATTTTACATGTAATTTCCTTATATGCATTAGTATCGTTGATTAACAATGTGTTACAATTATGCAGGTCTCCGATCATCAGGCAACCGTCCCCTCCTCCAACCCTGGCTAAAGTTCAAAAGATTTTGGCCCCAGGTCCTTCAGTGGTGGGTCCTACCGCTCGTCAGAGGATGACAGTGCAAGTGGTATGTCTTCTATTTGGTTTTATACAATGTGTAGAATTTACACTTACACTGAATTTCCATTGCAGCCTGTGAATTTGATGGAAGAGTTCATGGCACTTGCACGGGTCAATACGAAGAATAATAAGGAGACGTGTGCTCTCCTTTGCGGCTCCAAGGTAAGAAGCAACGTCATTTGAAATTTATTATCAGTTGTGATTAGAAAATTAATGTTGTGCGTCGTGTTGTTGATTTACAGGGTGACAAGATATATTCAATCACAACTCTCCTTGTGCCAAAGCAATCGGGCGCTCCTGACTATGTGAGAATGTTTAACCAACTTATATTATATTGTTACTAAAAATAACTACACAAATCGTGTTCTTAAAATGCAGTGCGTGATGACAAATGAGGAGGACACCGCCGCTGTTCAAATAAGGGAGGGTTTGTTGACGATTGGCTGGATCCATGTAAGCCACTTCTATTCATTCATGAAATCATACATGGTTTAATATTTCTTCCTCCTACAGTGCCACCCGGAGATGGATTGTTTCATGTCATCGATTGACATGCACACGCAGTATGCGTACGAACAATTGATGCCGGATTCAATTGCAATTGTCATGGCACCTGTGGACAAAAAACGGTATGTTTTTGAATGACCTGCGCTTTGAATGACGTGATAAACTAATTTGCAGTTCCAATTGCAGCCAACACGGCATATTTCAAGTCTCCCGCCCTGTAGGGTGGTCGGTGATGTCCAAATGCAATGGGCAGGGCTTCCATCTCCACGATCCGTACGATCGAGATGAACTCTACGAGGAGTGCACGAGTGTGGAGATGAGCTCCGATTTGCATTTCAACATCATCGACATCCGGGACGCAGAGCCTTCCATATTTGATGAGGCACCACCTGTTCAGCCACCCCCAGAGGCCCCAGTTCAGCCACTCCCAGAGGCCCCACCTGTTAAGCCACTCCCAGAGGCCCCACCTGTTCAGCCACTTGCAACGGTACCACCTGTAACGTATTCTAGATATACAAGAAACGCAGGACGTGCAAGAGGTGCAAGAGGTGCAGCACGTGAAAGAGTTGAAAGAATAGAAAAAATGTTGAACAAGTGGCTCAATTGAAATTGAATTCAATTATTTGTTGCAGTCTGCTTTGTGGTTTTCTTCATACTGCTTTATGGTTTGTTGTAGGCTGTAATCTGCTTTGTGTTGGCGCGAGGGGCGCCCAAAACAGGGCAAGTGCTGTCTGTCTGCATGTGACGGACATCCGTCAGAAGGGGTCGGACGTCCGTCTCAAGGTGACGGACGGCCGTCTGAATGTGATGGGCGTCCGTCTTAACATGACGGACCTCCGTCTTAACATGACGGACGTCCATCACATGCAGTGTATTTATACATGAACAAATATTATCCAAACAACTACGTAAATGAAAAAATAAACTTCAATGTATTAAAAACTTAAGTGTATTATACATGAACAAAACAATTACGTAGATGAAGCTCCATGATTAAGGATGTGGGTGTTGGGCGACGGACTCCTGCAAAACACAAAAGGAAGTTCATGTCAGACGAAACGCTCATAGTGAGAACAACGTAAGAAAGCATAACAATCTAAGCACCTGTGTATCGGCAATAATGTTAAACCCCATGAAGGTGTCGTATGAGCGTTCTGCTCTTACACTGCCACTTACGGTGCCACCTATTGAGCCTCCGCCTTGACAAGAACGGACATTGTGGCCTACATCATGACAACGACTACATGTCATAGGGATATGTCTCCTACTGAGTACCGTGCTGCTACGGGGCTCGTCTGCATCTCGCACTCTTCGTTTTCGAGACCGACCCGGGAGTCTCTTTGCTGGTGGTGGCAAAATTGGAGGCTGGTTCGTTGCAGGCCACATGTGGTGGCCACTGACAGGTTGGGTAAAATGGGAATACATCCTCATATATGTGTCCCGATGGTACCATGCATGCACATAATCCTCCGCTGAAGTCCGCATAAAATTGATGCTAGGGATGGCATGCACGCATGGGATTCCAGTCAGCTCCCATCAGTTACAATTACAGGTACGCGTGTCCAGATCGACTGCGTACCGTTCGTTACCATCGCTTACCTCAAACCGATTACATCCTGAAGGTGTTGGACACCAATTCCGAGCCGCATGTTTCAGTTTGGCAAGCTTCTTTGTGGTCTTAAGACACAAAAGATCTGTTGATTCAGCCAGCTGCTTATGTTTCTTAACGATCCTAGTCATTATGCCCGTTCTAATCATCTCGAACATAGTGAGGATTGGTTTGTCCCGTGCCCATTTTTCAAAGCATAATTAACCACTTCATCTCTAATATCCTTCAACGCACTATACTTCTTACCCAGACAGAGCTCCGAGGACGAACATTCAATTTGGGGATGCATACTCTCTGCCCAATCATCATCCTCTGAGTCACATATCGAACGTAGCTCCGATTCCAGGGATCCCGAGATTGAACGCAATTCTATACCAGCTTCGTGGTAGAACCACCGATTCTCATTGGTCTCTACTGCTGAAATAGGATTAGGATTAGGATCCACCTCCATTCCACAGTCAATGGATTCTTCAACCATGTATGATGAAGAAGCACACCTTGACGACTCCATGTGATGTGCAACACTCTAGTTCGTTCGCTTACGTTGAGGGAGTTGGTCAGGGGAAACAAGTTCTCTCTCTCGAATATCTATGGCAATGGTCGGACTTTTTGTGCTCGACTCTGTTAGGGTTTTAGTATAAAATCCGAGAGTGACGGACGTCCGTCATGGTCCGACGGACGCCGTCCAGATGTTGATGACGTGTTATTTAAAGACGGACGTCCATGGTATTCCCACGGACGTCCGTCATAATGGGGAATTCTGGCGATTTAGGATTGCACGTGACCCGCACGTGACCCAATTAATTTGGAGTCACTACTGACTGTTCGATCCAGGCGAGGATCCAACGGACAAGGATAGACGTCCGTCTTCGCCAGGCAGATTAAATCCTATCCGTCGATCAAAGGCACGTCCCTCGCTCGATCCAACGGCCAAGGATCTTTGTCCGTCATCGCATCTGGCAGGGATGCCAGATTCAATCCTGGCCGTCGATCCAGATGAGGGACGATCCTCGTCAATCCAACGGCCAGCGAATGTCGTACTTCGGTCGGCTCTGGACGATTCGACCGTCGGCTCTGCCATCGCCCTTCGACTCCGTTCGACGCTGCTAGATAGGGTACAAATGGGGCGTTAACCTGGACGGCTTTGGACGGAAATCGTGACTGCGAGGTCGCCGGCGACATTTTCTCATAGTTCAGAGTTTTAGTTGTTAAAAAATAATCTCCAGGGTTTGACTTGTTCTTGATCGCAAACTATAGGGTCTACAGTGTTATTTACCCTAGTTTTATTCTCATTTCATATCCACCTCCCGAATGACCAAATGCCACTGTATTCTATTCATGTTTTATACTAAGATAAATTGTAACATGATGCACTAACGGGACATTCCTCACAATTAATTAAAAAATATATTACATCATCGCATACATAGAGTCATCAAATGGCCCAAAGTGTTACATCAAGAGACCAAACCAAGATAGAAACAAAAGGTTGCATAACCCGATCCTTGAAGAGGACCCAACTACTCAGCCCAAGACATGATTTATGGTTCGCAAAAAGAGACTTAACCAAATTCAAAGTCGTAGTCCACACAAAACATGTTAGAGTCAATCTAATGATCATAATAAATAGGAAAAATAACAAATCAACCATCATCTTTTACTGTTGGTGACAAATCAACCATCATCTTTTTTTTTACAAATAAACCACGGAACTATAAAAAATTGATGCCGCAACCAGTGCTGTCACGTTTGCCGTTAACGCTTTAATGACGAACCGTGGCAGTTCGTTGCAAACCGGCGCGGTCTCATAACGAACCGTGACGGTTTGTCATGAAATTGCTATGGTTTGTCGTCAAAGTGTTAACGGCAAATGTGACAACAATGGTTGCGGCGTCAATTTCCATAGTTTAGTGGTTTATTTGTTAGAAAAAAGGATGATGGTTGGTTTGTCACTAACAGTAAAGGATGATGGTTGATTTGTCATTTTTCCTAATAAATATAGACAGACAATAGGACTAAATCTAATAAAATATTATGTAGGAAAAGTAGAATATCTAACACCAATATAAATTACATAGACCATAATTTAAAAGAAGAAAAATAGAACAAGTTCTCACCAAATTAAATATATGATATGAGAGAAAGGAAAATAAAGAGGAAACTTCACGAAGATCATCTACCCCATATGTAAAATCACTAATTTTATATTAATAAAAAATTTGAGTAAATTTTTTGCATTTTTCAATGTCAAAATATTTCATGTTGATTCAAATTTTCATAACTCATTGTCGTTGGAACTTGTGTAAATTTTACACAAATAATTTAGATTAGAGTTCGTACCTCTTGGATCTCCTTCTTGGCTCACTTCCAAGACTTGATTCTTAGCTCAAAAGAATCCCCTTGAAAAAATGAACAACTTTCCTTGAAAGTTTAGGAACCAATTCTCACTCTTTCACCTTCAATTTTTCTCTTCTTCCCTTCTCCCTCTTTTTGTCCTTCTCTCTTCACCCTCTCTTGAACAACATGAACATTGCTAAGTCCTCAACCATTCTACATGTTTCTAGACTTCTCTTAAGGTAAAATTACTCTTTTGTCCAACTTGTTTTTCCAAGTTTACCATTTTGGCCTCCAACCCATGGATATTAACAAAAATATCATGGTTTATCACCTTTTAAACACTTTTAGCTTAAACCAATTAATCCAGATTAGTTATAACCTAATCTCTAAGATCAACACAATTAATCATGACTAATTAACCTTAATTATTCTTTAATTGCACTTTAATCACATAATTAGTTATTAATTCTTAAATGACACGTAGCATTTGTAATACCCCGATATTATTTTTCCTCGTATGCGCGATGTAATCAAACTTTGGAGATAATTATATATTACATTGTGTATTTACACTTGTTAAAAGTTTGGTAGAAAAATGCAAAGAAAATAGAAATCTGGCGTATTAGGACGCCTGCGGACGCCATGGGGACGAGGTTTGGCATCCGCACCATCGGATTGTACTTGGGGATGAATGCAGGACGAATCCTCGCGTCCTGAACTAATCCTGTCTTTATTCAGATGAAACGCGGATGATGCAGACGAGAACAGGGTGCGTCCGCATTGAGTTTGTCCAATTTTGGACACATTTGGACGAAACACGGACGATGGTGATGAGGACGGGGTGCATCCGCATTGAATCTGTCCAGTTTTTGGACACCTTCGGACGATGCTGTACTGAACGCAGACACCGTATCACGTCTGAATGTGACATTCGGAAGGTACGAACAAGACGAGGATGTCATTTCTCACCGTAAGCCTTAGGAATTTTACACATATGGACGAATCCAGATGAGACCATCACGTCCGCACTCGTCCGAAAGATCGTGGATCTGCGTTAGAGAATGATTTGAAATTAGGAAAAAATGGACATGTAACCATTAAAAACCCAATCCCCCGACACGAATCTGCCTCCAGGACCGACCAGCACCTGCATCCTCCCTGCTACGAGTACGACCTATCTCTAGGAGGTAAGCCCTCCTATTTACTTTTAGCCAATGCCTCTCCCCTGCATCTCACCTTCTTCCTCGTTCAATTCCTCACTTCTGGAGAAATATTTCCTATACGAAGGGTGGTCGTTGGAGTGGGAAGTTGGCCGTCCATGAGTAGATTTCTTCAGCTAGGTAAGGTTTTGGGTGTGTCTTGGCCTGTGGAGGCCCTACCCACAAGTAAAGGTGTGTGTGCGTGATGATTTTTAGTTGTAGTTAACCTCTCCGTGATGATTTGTGATCGAAGTTAAATCTCTGTGAATTCCTTAGATGCCTTAAACTCTCGTATTTTCCTTTAGATGCTTTATTTGTTGTTACATTTCATTTTCTTGCTTAATGTTGGATTCCTTTTACTGGATGTTATGCTTGATAATCCGTTGTTACAATTCATTTCTTGCTTAAACTTAGAGTTTACTTATTGGATGTAAGCTTAATAACGTTAGGTCTCATTTGATGGTAAACTGGTTAAATGAAATGATGAATCAAGGATCTCATATTGATTGCTAAGTAGAAATGATGATTTTGCGAAACTCTATTTGTCAATGCTTGTTTATAGTTTCCCCTGAGTTTATAGCGCCCTGCACCTTAATAAATTGTTGTGAAGGATGACATTGTCTTGCCAAATTATTCTAAATTGTGAAATGGTTCTAAAACATGCATTGTCTTTCTTCGAATAATTTACTCTCTATATTGTTCGTCGTTTATTCCCTGTAAGCATGTTTATTTAAATACCTTCGTTGTTGTTACATTGTTAAAAGCACGTATGTTCATTTTTCTGCCATACTTAGTATTTGCTGTCAAGTTGTTAAGCATGCTTGTTCGCTTTCATTGCTGTCATATTTCATATTCCCTGCCAAGATATAAAGCATGTATGTCCGCTTCTAATATGCTATTATATGTCGTTATTAACTCGCGGTTATAAGCTGTTATGTTATGTCAAAAAGTTAAGCATGTTAGCACGTTTCATTTACTGTATATTTGATGTTATTGTATATTTGCTGTTTTTTCACCGTTGAAAAGCATGATCTGTTTGCTGTTATTCGTTGTTGAAAAGCATGATCTGTAGTTCTATTTCGTTCGTATTATGCTGCTATTTTTATTTGTCATTGAAAAGCATGATCTGTAGTTCTATTTTGTACGTATTATGCTGCTGTTTTAATTGCCGTTGAAAAGCATGATCTGTAGTTCTATTTTGTTCATATTATGATGCTTTTTTTATTTGTCGTTGAAAAGCATGATCAGTAGTTCTATTCCGTATGTATTATGCTGCTTTAATTGCTGTTGAAAAACATGATCTGTAGTCTATTTTGTTCGCATTATGCTGCTATTTTATTCGCCGTTTAAAAGCGTATTCTACAGTTCTACTTCGTTCATTATACACTGCTGTATGTTCATCGTTCGATAGCATATCCTGTTGTTTGATTTATTCAAATGTTAAGAGCATGATTAACCTACTTCATTTTATTGTAAGCTGCTGTTATGGTCGTTGTTAAGAAACAGGTTATTAACGAGTTCGAGCTTGTTTAAATCTTCAAGCATGTTAAATTATTGTTAGTCCTGAAGCATGCAATAACCATTATAATTCTGTGATGCTTGCTTAGTTTGTTAAGTTACACATTTAAGCATAATCTCCGTTTAGTAACATGTTCGATTTCCATTTCTATGTGTTTCTTTTATAGTTGCCCTATATTTACCCAATCATGCCTTTGTTCTCCTTGTGTGTTTTAAATGCTGTTGTTTAATTATTGAATGTTATTTCTTTAAATTATTGTCATTTACTTCCCATATATGCGTTATTTAATTGTCATGATGCATCATGCTAATAGAAAAAAATTAGGGAGTGCCACCTTGGGGTTGTACTCACATGTATTATGTGAGGAAAAATGTTAAAAGAAGAAAAAGAGAAAAAGAAAAGGGAGTTGGGGTAAATGGATAGTTCGGATCTAGCCTAGTAGCTAGGATACTCCCCTACCTTGTCGGGAAAGGGACTAGTGTGCACACAGGAGGTTAGAAGCCGATCAAGCTATGCCATTTCAAAGGATAACCTCCAATCTCCAGCTCAAAGGACGAGTAAAGAACAAACGAACGAATGACGTAAAGAAAAGATTGGTTTGGGGCGGTGACCTTTCCGACAAGAACTAAAGAGAGGCATAAGCATAATGCATAAACCCCATTTCCTTACTGGGCTTTTAGGCTCACATCCTTATTTGTGGTGTAGGTAATAAGATGGTTGTGCCGGGAGCAGAAGAGGAGACCTTTCCCATGGAGCATGCAGTGTATCCGGAGGAAATGCGACCAGAGTAGAGGCATGGCTCAAGAAAAAGAAAAAGTATCTATTTTGTGTGGGTTAAATGACAAATATGTTTTGTAAAACGTTAACTATTGCTCTAACCCTTGTTTTGAAAAGGTTACGCTTTTAACCTTAAATCTAGTTAAATGCTTTAAGTAATACTTTAGGTTATGCTTCCACAAATTTTATAGACTATAGTTTTCCACTATTTTATGATTGTTGCAATGGGTTTAAGTGACGATCGGATTTTTAAGAAACTTTGATACTATTCCCTAAAGATTTTTAAATAACGACTTTTGTATAAAGATTTTGTGCCGTTTATCAAGCTTTTGAATTTAACGCATTTTAAAAGAAATAAATAATTAAATGAAAATATGGGTCGTTACAGTTGGTATCAGAGCCATACTACTCTTGTGCGTTTCACCGCAGATAACCTAGACTCGTTGGGTAATGCCCCTTTGACTGTAATTTTTTCCTTTATATTATTGTCCTTTATATTATTGAGCTAATCCCTTGAATTAATTATGCGAAATGTATAGTATTGTAACGTGACAAAAATGTTTCCTTAAAAATTTTCCTAAAACTTATTTCTTTACCTTATAACGTGAACTCGTAGGGAGATTTTAGATGGCTAGGAGGGGAGGAGTGTAACATCCCCGATGCTCCCAATACAATATTGTCCGCTTTGGGCCGAAGCCCTCACGGTTTTGGTCTTATAGTTAGCCATAAATGTATTGTATTAGGTAGGGAGGGGAACCCTACTTATAAACCATGCATTTTCTACTCTCCCATGCAATGTGAGATTGTGCTCCCCTGATATGGGTCAGACCCACACTTGGGTCTTTCCTGACCTTCATAGGGTGGGCTGCCACAATGAGGTAATATGTCGGGTGATGGAGATGTACCTGGAGTACCAAATCGGCATGAGGACCCTGGCCGAGATGAGGCCCTCGAGTGCATAGCAACAATTGTGGAGCAATAGTCTCAACAGATGGAGAGACAAACTCAATTTATGGAGCAGCACTTCTGCTATATGGAGAAATTTATGGGGAAAGACCACGAAAATGGTAATGGGAATCAACGGCCTATATAGATTCAGCCGGTTCAGCCAATTCAAAGAGAAGCCGGGTTGAAAAAATTTTAAAAGCTTAAACTGCCCTACTTCAATGGAGATGTCTTGGACACTACGGGGGCTGAGGAGTGGATATACTCTGTGGAAGACGAGTTTTCTTACGCGAAGATCCTCGAGACGGAAAGAGTTAAATGAGCTGCGTATTACCTGACCCATGAGGCATGTTTTTGGTGGGACACGGTTAAGGCCTCTCGTGATGTGATAGCCCTAACTTGGAAGGATTTTAAAGATCTATTCAACGAAAAATATTTCAACCACACCGTTCGCACTTAGAAATTGACAGAATTCATGCATGTGCGCCAGTTGGGGACTGTGGCAGAGTATGCTCAGCAGTTTGAGGCCCTATCCCGTTATGCTCCACATCTGGTGACGACTGAAGAGCATAAAGTGCAGCACTTTGTTCAAGGGCTAAAAATTGAAGTCCAAGAAGGTGTCATCGGGGCTGGCACCGAAGGTGTCACTTATTCAAAGATGGTGTCTAGAGCTTTGGTCGTGGAAGGAGTGAAGTTTGCAACCGCTAAACAGAGAGAAGTTAACCAAAGGGCGTAGAAGGCTAATTTCACCCAACAAGCACGAAGTCGTCCTCCCATGGGCCAGGGAGTCAAATGCCCAGCATAGGCCGAAGCAAAGTAGAGGCTAGATAAAAAGCCGACGACACAGGTGTCTAACACCCCTTAGCAACACATCGAGGTGAATGCATGGTTGGTTCAGGCGAAAAGTGATTTTCTTGTGGGAAACTGGGGCATAAGTTCTGACAATGCCCGACCCGACTTGTGGCCCCCCGAGTTTTCACCATGTACGGTATCGATCAGGACGATGTTCAGCCAGCAGTGGTAGCAGTACACTTCGTTTAAATAATAATCGTGCATATACTGTGGTTGTTTCCTTACCTAGATAAAGTAGGAAATTTACCTTAGAATGAACAACTTACCTAATCCTGACAGGGACAATCTATGTAAAGAAGTGTGCTGCTTAAGTCCTATTCGATTCGGGTGCTACGCACTCATTTATTTCCACAAAGTTTTGTGAGCGAGCAAATTGTTTCTCTGGTAGCGTGAGTTACACACATCGCGTGCTGTTGCCTTCCGGTGATCGTCTGATTATGGACGAAATGCTCAAGGCCTATGCAGTGGATATTAATGGCCGTTTATTTCAGGCTGATTTAATCATCATGGACTTAAAAGTCTACGATGTCATTATCGGAATGGATTTGTTGTCTGCACACCATGCAGTCATCAATTGTAAGAAGAAGGAGGCCTGCTTTGATTCTCCGGGTAGGGAACTGCATACCTTCCAAGGAACCAAGGAAAAATGGAAACTTGTTATTATCTCCGTACTCAAGGCAGACAAGTTGCTGAAGAGCAGATGTGATGGATTCGTAGTCAATGTAATTGATACTACCACAATCGCCAAGGTCAAGATGGGGGATGTTGCAGTGGTACGCGATTTCCCAAATGTTTTTCTTGACGATCTTCTTGATTTGCCCCCAAACCGTGAAATCGAATTTGAGATCAACTTGCAGCCTAGTACAGACCATATTTCTAAACATCTATATCGTATGGAACCTACTGAGCTACGGGAGTTGAAAGTGCAATTGGAGGAACGGGTCACTAAGGGGTTTATTCGACCCAGCTTTTCTCCTTCGGGTGCACCAGTGTTATTCATCAAGAGAAGAATGGGACCCTCAGAATGTGCATCGATTACAGGGAGCTGAACAAGGTAACAATTAAGAATAAGTATCCTCTACCAAGGATCGACGATCTGTTTGACCAACTGAGCGGCGCTCGGGTATTCTCAAAGATTGACCTTGGATCAGACTATTATCAGTTGAAGGTTAGACCTGATGATGTACCATAGACTACATTCTGCACTAGGTACAAACACTATGACTTCCTAGTTATGTTGTTCGGGCTGACCAACACCCCTGCGGCCTTCATGGATTTAATGAATCGAGTCTTCCGGGATTATCTAGAAAAATGTATCATCATCTTCATTGACGATATCTTGGCATATTCCCGATCAAAGGTAGAGCATTGTGAACATCTCCAAGTGACCCTATCTGTTCTTAGCCAGCATCAATTATATGCAAAGTTTTCTAAATGTGAATTCTAGTTAAATAAAGTTGGATTCCTTGGCCACATGATCTCCGAAGAGGGCATATCAGTAGACCAGGCAAAGGTTCAAGCGGTGATGAATTGGGCACAACCAAAGAATGTCGGAGATGTGAGGAGTTTTCTGGGATTGGTCGGGTATTACAGGTGCTTTATTGACGGATTTTCAAATATCGCTCTACCACTTACTAGCTTGACCAAAAAGAACGTCTGATTCTGGTGGTCCAGCGATTGCGAGAACAGTTTCTAGGACTTAAAGCACAGATTGACCACTGCCCTAGTGTTGACATTGCCAACAGAAGACAGTGACTTTTGTAGCTACTATGACGCAGCAAAGAAGGGACTCGATGGAGTTCTTATACAGCACAAAAATAGTTATCACCTATGCGTCCCGACAGCTTAAGCCCCATGAGCGGAACTATCCCACCCACGACTTAGAGCTCGACGCTATTTTCTTCACTCTCAAGGTTTGGAGGCACTATTTATATGGGCAGCGCTGTGAGATCTACTCGGATCAAAAAAGTCTCAAATGTATCTTCACTCAGAAGGAATTAAACATGCTTCAACAGCGATGGCTTGAGTTCGTTAAGGACTACGACTGTAAGATCAAGTACCATCCAGGTAGAGCCAATGTTGTTGCGGATGTCCTTAGCCGCAAGGAGGTAGTGACGAGCACGATATGTGAAGAAATGCCTCCTAGACTTCTGAGAGATTTTCAGGAGCTTGATATGCAAACGATCCCAGCACAGCTAAACGTGATATTAGCCAAGTTGACTTTGATGCCGTCCATTCTCGAGTAGATTAAGGAAGCTCAACAAGGCGATTCCGTATGTGTGGATTTCAGACTTAATCCTACCATGCCTGTATATCGGAACTATTCGGTGACTGTTGATGGCACGATCAAATATGACAATCGGTGGTATGTGCCGAATGGTGATTCTCTACGAGGAAGGATCTTACGTGAGGCCCATACTTCTAATTTCTCAATTCATCCTAATTGTAACAAGATGTATCAGGATCTCAAGACTCATTATTACTAGCCAAATATGAAGTACAACATTGCCGACTATGTGGCTTCATGCTATGTGTGCCAATGGGTGAAGGTCGAACACCAACAACCTGGTGGACTTCTCCAACCATTGCAAATTCCGGAATGGAAGTGGGAACACATCACTATGGGTTTCGTAACCTGTTTGCCCATGACAGCTAGAGGTTTTGATGCAATCTGGGTGATCGTGGACCGATTGACTAAGGTGGCACACTTTCTGCTAGTGGCTATGACATATAAGATGAACCAGTTCACTTATTTATATGTCAAGGAAATCATCTACTTGCACGGTGTTATAGTTTCTATAGTATCAGATCGGGACCCGCGATTTACGTCAGTATTCTGGAAGAGTCTCAACAAGGCCATGGGCACAGAGTTAAAGTTTAGCACGATATTTCACCCCCAGACGGATGGCCAGAGCGAACGGACAATCCAAATGCTCGACATGCTTCAGGCTTGCATATTAGAATTTCAGGTTGGGTGGAGCAGGATGCTGGCTGAATTTGCCTATAATAACAGCTTCAAGGCTGTTATAGGGATGACACCCTACGAAACTCTATATGGGAGAAAGTGCAAATCCCCCTTACACTGGGATGATGCAGGTGAAGCTACACTCTATGGCCTTGAGATAGTACAGAAAAAGGCCAAGTCTGTGGCCCTAATTAAGCATAGGATGTTAACAGCCCAAAGGCGTCAAATGAGCTACACAGATAATTGACGACAAGCCCTAGAATTTGATGACGGAGACAGTGTGTTCTTGAAGATATCTCGTTTCAAGGGCATTGTTCATTTTGAAAGGAGGGGAAAGGTCAACCCTAGATATGTAGGGCCCTTTATAATCACAAAGAAGGTAGGACCTGTAGCTTAGCAGCTACAGTTGCCAAACTCTATGATGGGCATACACAATGTCATCCACGTGTCCATGCTCAAAAAGCGTCTGGGCAATGCAACTGTATGAGCCATTTTGATAATATCGATGTACAACCCAACCTGAGCTACAACGAAAGACCTGTTCAAATCCTTGACTCAAGAGTTAAGGAGTTACGACGCAAGCAAATTCCATTAGTCCAGATGTTATGGCAGAATCACACCCACGAAGAGGCCACTTGGGAGAAGGAAGACGACATGAGTGTCATATATCCCGATTCATTCAGTAGCTAAATTTTGGGGACCAAAATTTTTGTAAGGGGGGAAATATGTAATACCCCGATACTATTTTTCTTTGTATGCACAATGTAATCAAACTTTGAAGATAATTATATATTACATTGCATATCTACACTTGTTAAATTATGACAAGTATTTATGGGAAAAATATTATGGGATAAAAGTTTGATGAAAAAATGCGAAGAAAATGGAAATCTGGCATATTCGGACACCTATGGACGACATGGGGATGAGGTTTGGCGTCTGCAGCATCAGATTATTCTTGGGGATGAATGCAGGATGAATTCTCGCGTCCTAAACTAATCCTGTCTCTATTTGGATGAAACGCGGACGATGCAGACGAGACGGGGTGCGTCCGCATTGAATCTGTTCAATTTTGGACACATTCGGACAAAACATGGATGATGCAGATGAGGACGGGGTGCGTTCGCATTGAATCTGTCCAGTTTTTGGACACCTTCGGATGATACAGACACTGCACGCGGAAGCCATATCACGTCCGAATGCGACATTCGGACGGTATGGACAAGACGAGGATGTCATTTCTCGTCTGTAAGCCTTAGGAATTTTACACATGCAGAAAAATGCGGATGAGACCATCACGTCTGTACTCAACCGAAAGATCGCGGATCTGCATCAGAGAATGATTTGAAATCAGGAAAAAATGGGCGTGTAACCAATTAAAACCCGATCCCTTAACACGAATCTATCTCCAGGACCAACCAGCAGGAGTTGCCCTCCTGCATCCTTCCTGCTAGGTGTACGACCTGTCTCCACGAGGTAAGCCCTTCTATTTAGCATCAACCAATGCCTCTCCCCTGCGTCTCACCTTCTTCCTTGTTCAGTTCCTCGCTTCTGGAGAAAAATTTCCTATGCGAAGGGTGGTCTTGGGAGAGGGAGGTTGGTTGTCCGTGAGTAGATTTCTTTAGCTAGGTAAGGTTTTTGGTGTATCTTGGCCTGTGGAGGCCCTACCCACAAGTAAAGGTGTGTGTGCGTGAAGATTTTTAGTTGTAGTTAACCTCTCCATGATGATTTGTGCTCGAAGTTAAATCTCTGTGAATTCCTTAGATGCCTTAAACTCTTGTATTTTCCTTTAGATGCTTTATTTGTTGTTACGTTACATTTTCCTGCTTAATGTTGGATTCCATTTATTGGATGTTGCGCTTGATAATTTGTTTTTACATTTCATTTCTTGCTTAACCTTGGAGTTTACTTATTGGATGTAAGCTTAATAATGTTAGGTCTCGTTTGATGGTAAGCTGGTTGAATGAAATGATGAATCAAGGATCTCATACTGATTGCTAAGTAGAAATGATGATTTGCAGAACGCTATTCGTCAATGCTTGTTTATAGTTTCCCCTGAGTTTATAGTGTCGTGCACCTTAGTAAATTGTTCTGAAGGATGACATTGTCCTTCCAAATTATTCTAAACTATGAAATGGTTCTAAAACATGTCTTGTCTTACCTTCAGATAGTTTACTCTCTATATTGTTCGTCGTTTATTCCCTATAAGCATTTTCATTTGAATACCTTTGTTGTTGTTACATTGTTAAAAGCACGTATGTTCATTTTTTTGTCATACTTAATATTTGCTGTCAAGTCGTTAAGCATGCTTGTTCGCTTTCGTTGCTATCATATTTCATATTCGCTGCCAAGATATAAAGCATGTATGTCCACTTCTAATCTTCTGTTATACGTTGTTATTAACTCGCTGTTATATGTTGTTATGTTATGTCAAAAAGTTCAGCGTGTTAACACATTTCATTTACTCTATATTCGCTATTATTCACCGTTGAAAAGCATGATATGTTCGCTGGTATTTGCCGTTGAAAAGCATGATCTGTAGTTCTATTTCGGACATATTATGCTGCTGTTTTTATTTGTCGTTAAAAAGCATGATCTATAGTTCTATTCCGTACGTATTATGTTGTTGTTTTAATTGCCATTAGAAAGCATGATATGTAGTTCTATTTCATTTGTATTATGCTGCTTTTTTTATTTGTCGTTGAAAAGCATGATCTGTAGTTCTATTCTGTATGTATTATGCTCCTGTTTTAATTGTCGTTGAAAAGCATGATCTATAGTTCTATTTCATTCTCATTATGCTGCTAGTTTATTTGTCGTTTGAAAGCATATTCTGCAGTTCTACTTCATTTGTTATACACTATTGTATGTTCGTCGTTCGATAGCATATCCTGTTGGTTGATTTATTCGAATGTTAAGAGCATGATTAAACTACTTCATTTTATTGTACGCTGCTGTTATGTTCGTCGTTAGAAACAGGTTTTATTGCTTAATTAATGAGTTTGAGTGTGTTTAAATCTTCAAGCATGTTAAATTACTGTTATTCTTGAAGCATGCAATAACCATTATAATTCTGTGATGCCTGCTTAGTTCGTTAACTTACAAATTTAAGTATAATCTCCATTTAGTAACATGTTCGATTTCCCTTTCTATGCATTTCTTTTATAGTTGCCCTATATTTATCCAATCTTGCCTTTGTTCTCCTTGTGTGTGTTAAATGCTATCGTTTAATTATTGAATGTTATTTCTTTAAATTATTGTCATTTACTTCCCATATATGCGTTATTTAATTGTCATGATGCATCTTGCTAATTGAAACAAATTAGGGAGTGCCACCTTGGGGTTGTACTCACATGCATTATGTGAAAAAAAATGTTAAAAGAAGAAAAAGAGAAAAAGAAAAGGGAGTTGGGGTAAATGGGTTGTTTGGATCTAGCCTAGCAGCTAGGATAGACCCCTACCTTATCGGGAAAAGGGACTAGTGTGCACACAGAAGGTTAGAAGCCGATTAAGCTATGCCATTTCAAAGGATAACCTCCAATCTTTTGCTCGAAGTAAGAGTAAAGAACAAATGAATGAATGACGTAAAGAAAGGATTGTTTTGGGGTGATACCCTTTCCGACAAGAACTAAAGAAAGGCATAAGCATAACGCATAAACCCAATTTCCGCACTAGGCCTTCAGTCTCACGTCCTTACTTGTGGTGTAAGTAATGAGATGGTTGTGCCATGAGCAGAAGAGGATGCCTTTTCCATGGAGCCTGCGGTCTATTCGGAGGAAACGCAAGTAGAGTAGAGGCATGGCTCAAGTAAAAAAAAAGTATCTATTTTGTAAGGGTTAAACGACAAACATGTTTTGTAAAATGTTAACTATTGCTCTAACCCTTGTTTTGAGTAGGTTACGCTTTTAACCTTGAACCTTGTTAAATGCTTTAAGTAATACTTTAGGTTACGCTTCTGTTGATTTTATAGACTGTAGTTTTCCACTATTTTATTATTGTTGCAATGGGTTTAAGTGATGATCGGATTTTTAAGAAAACTCTAACACTATTCCCAAAAGATTTTTAAATAACGACTTTAGTATAAAGATTTTGTGCCGTTTATCAAGCTTTTAAATTTAACGTATTTTCAAAGAAATAAATAATTAAATGAAAAATTCGGGTCGTTACAGCATTAGCTCATTCGTTGCCAAATTTTATTACGTGGCCAAGTACTCCAACATGTTAGGAACATTTTTTCTTCGATAAGTTTTTCCAAATTCGCAATCAAAAGCTCAATTTAAAGTCTTTCACCAAAATAGTACCGTTTTTAACTAAAATTCACTTGTCTACTTCAATCTTGCATAATTTTTGTTGCACACATCCAAATCCTTTCAATCTAAAATCATTCTCTTCATTTTTTGGTCTACTTTAACACAGAAAAAATTTCAAAATAATACAATCACTACAACAATTGATAGAGCGGTTATACTAACATATGTTCCATTGAAATAATTTTCACTTTTGCCACTTAATCACATTTAATTATTTTAAACATGATCATTATAGTTAATTCTAGTCCAAGTCATTTGAGAGAGAAGAGACCAAGTGAGATTTTTGTCAATCTTTCATTTAATTTGTGATTCTGATGTGTCGAACTTCAAGTTCTAGCAATGGTCTTCAAGAGGAACTCGGATCTAACTGTCGTTTTCATTCATTTTCTCAACTATATTTCCGTTAGTTTTCAAATTTGGATTTTGAGCTTGGAAACTTGAAATATTTGTTTTTTTTTTTGTATTATATCGGTTGATCTATAACAACTTATGTAAGATTTTAGATCAATTGGAGGTGAAAATCAACAAGGATGGCGGATTTTTTGTGAGATCCATAGCTTAAAATGTCTTTCTAACACATGTAATACCCTAACATTTTATAATGGAATTTAATAAGGACAATTAGAAAGTAAATAATCAGATTATTTAAATATTTATCGGGATATTACCAAGGATGTAACCGTTAAATAATAATTTAATGAAATTTATTAGATTTTAATTAGGGTTAAAGTAATGAAATATAAATGGGGGATTAGTTGTAATTAAAATATAAGAAGATAATTACTGAGAGTAATTAATGGAGTTTAAAATGAAATTAAATGGGAGAAGAGGAGCTGAATCGGTTCAGCTTGTGAACCAGTTCATGCTAGTCCGATTTGGTTTAGCAATTAAGGGGAGGAAAAATTAGGTTTGTAATTTTTGTGAAGTGAAGAGGGAGAAAGGGGGAAATCGTGAGGGAGGCAAGGGAGAGCTCCACGAGCAATTTCTCCTTCGAGCGATGGCTCGCGGAGATGGAAGAAATGGACGCGAGCTTGGAAAGAGCTCGACCATTGGGCGTCGATGCAAGAAGGGAGTGCGAACGGAACCCGCAAAGTGGGCGTTGGAGAAACGCTCGAGCTACGAATTTGCAGCGCCAAGCCAAGGTAAGTCAAGGCATTGTCGATTTTATAGGGCTTATTGTTATGTAATTTCTTCTCCTTGGCGTTTCTTTTGTTGGACAATTCGGCATTTCGTTGTGGCCATGAATTAAAGGTTGAAGTGTTGGAAGGACTGTGTGGAGCGGCTGGCGTTGGGTTAGCATTGGACCGGTCTTGCTGGTACACAAAAATGTGTTGAACCGGCTCAATTGTTTTGCCGACATAAAAGATGCACGTTACTCCTTTACAGAATACAGATGACAGCCATTATGTGTGATACAGATGCTCATCTTCAAGAGGTTGTCGAGGGAGTAGTTGAGTTAAGAAATAATTGAGTTGCAGAAGAAAATAAAGAGTGTTGTTAGGTGAGGAGAAATAAGGAGGGAAGAAGCTTGCTGGTTAAATGAAAAAGACAGAGAGATACTCTCTCTGGAGAAGAAAGGGGTCGAGAGAATGAGAAGCAAGGGAGTTCTCGGGTGTTCTTCTGGTAGGGGATTTCCTTCACTCTTCTATGGATTTTATGTGATGATTGTTCTGTTATTACTGCTTTGTTGGGTATGGTTGTTGGACGTGGAGATTGTACTGATGATAGGGTAGAATAGTATGCTCTGTAAATTGGAAATGAGTTGTTAATCTGCTATTTGATTTTGGCTCTTTGTTGAGTGGTTAACCATTGCTCTATCAATTATTTAAAATGCTAAGTCAAGAAGCCTATTGAGCTATGGAATGTGTTATTTGCCCTATTGATGATATGTCAAGAATATATGGTAGGAATTAAGAGAATTATGGGTGTTGTATACTTTCTGTTTGGTTTAATGCATCATTCTTCTGATTTCATTTTACCTTTGGTTTAATTATGCAATTGTGGGTACTTTTGTATGTTAATAAAGCTCTCTGCATTTTATCAATGGAACGTTAATATGTTGTTGGATGATTCCCTCCCTTGGTTCTGTCGTGTAGTTCCGTGATGAATGCCTCAATATATGCTCTTTGTGTGTACTGTTTGGTTTTGTGAAGTAAAAATGTTATGTACGTTGGATTGAAGTTTGGGTCAACACTCTGTTTAGCTTGGATATGTTCTGCATCTTTATGTACTTAGGTTAATGATTGGTTGAGCAAGGATATTGGGATGGGTGTGTTCCGTTTAGGGAGTTCGCGGGTCCCTAGAATTGCTAAGTGAGCAGTTGAATTTAGATTGCGAAATTCTACTAAGTAGTAATGTATAAGAATTAAGGATAGGAAAAGATGATGAGATTGATAAGTTGATTAATTTATTAGATTCATGATTAAATGTTTTTAATTGTGAAGGTATTGAAAAGAAGAAGAAAGATAATGATTCAATGCTGATATGCGTTAAATCTTCGAGGTAAGAATTAGGATTGAGTCTTGGCCAATGGAGGCCCTACACCACAAGTAGTGTCTACTTTGATTTATTTGTTAGCATTGCTGCTTTATTTATTGTGCTCATGTTTGTTGCACATTATTAATTTAATTACCAAGCATGTTTAGCGTTATGAGTTTAGATGTTCTTTCCTTTAATTATTAAGCATGATTAGGATGTTAGGATTTTGTTATTATTTACTTTAAGTTTCCAAGCACGTTTTAGTGTATATTTCCATGTATAGCATGTTGTTAGAATTCTATGTCATGCGTTATTCCTAGTTCTCTATTTAAGAT
Organism: Begonia loranthoides; assembly: GCA_022433065.1. Classification (NCBI taxonomy): domain Eukaryota; kingdom Viridiplantae; phylum Streptophyta; class Magnoliopsida; order Cucurbitales; family Begoniaceae; genus Begonia; species Begonia loranthoides. Next base: position 18,753,100 of record CM039474.1, read on the forward strand.
TATGCCATGTAAAATGCCTATGTTAGTTCTTCATTGTTTAGTTCATTAATTTTAATTAATTGCTTCTCGCTCATATCGTCTTCTTGTTAATTATTGTGATGATTGTTTCATATTGACATGTATCATGACAATAGAAACACGTAAGAATGCCACATTTGAGTGGTATTCATATGCAATTATGTGAGGAAAAATGAATAAAGTAAATGAATGTAAAAAAGGGATTTGGAGTTTGGGAGGTGGTTCGGATCGTAACTAGGTAGACTTGAGATTATACCTTTCCCTTGGTGGGATGCGAGAGTCTGTCTGCAGTAACGGGAGACTTGAGATTATACTCTTCTCTTATCGGGTCGCAAGAGCCTATCTACCCAAGGGTCAGATACCGAATAGCGGCCACTCTCCCCAGGATGGATCCTCTAATGTCCCAGCTCAATGTATGAGTTGATGTTATATGTAATCATGAGTAAAGAACAATTTGGGTGGATTCCATTCTGACATAATCAATTATAGGCATATATTGTTTTGCATCTCTTTCCTTGCTGGGCGTTAGCTCATGTTTGCTTTGTGGTGTACGTTATTGTGATGACGTCAGTACCCTATGGAGGAATAGTTGATGAAGGATTTGCATGCGCAAATGTTGTGGCTGGGTAGGCTAAAGAATATGAAAGAAAAAAAGAGATTTTGTAAATAACACGTAATAGGATGTTTAGCATTCATTTAATTAATTAATTATGCTTCCGCTATGTTTTAAGAAAAATGATTTTATTCCACTTCTAATTTATAATAGCATTTTAAGAAAATACTATGATTTATTATTGCTAATAAATTGGGCAAAGGTTTTAACGATCGGTTTTAAGAAAAATAATTCTATTTATAGTTATGTTTTTATGAAAGAAAAGACTTAAGCTTTAAAAAAAAAAATTGGGTCGTTACAGTTGGTATCAGAGCAATTGTGTTTTAAAATCGGTTCTGTCGATTGTCTGGCAGCATAAGCTTTAACGTGGAATACTCCATTAACTGCAAGTAAGTTACAATTATTTTGTTCTACAATGTATGGATATCATGGTTAGAGGGAAATTGTAAATAATGTTCTAGTTATAGATAAAGAGATGACTCTATCTAAGTTAGTGTATTGATGTATATGATAGGAGATAGAGAATACTGAAGTTGCTTGGGATTTTGTGCAGGATGCATGAAATATAGCTTTGGGGAGTAAAGAAACAAGGGAGACTCTGTTGAAATTTTTATAAATTGAAAAGACGATAGATAAAATCAATTCTAGTATAAACCATGTTAAGTAAACAATTAGGCGGGATTGCCTATGTTGTAAAGGATTAGATGGAGACGTTTATGAGAATAATTGTGCATAGAAATGAAACGGATATTAAATGGTAATGAAACACAAATGAATACGTTACGAGATGAGACTATGTCAAAAAGGGCTTGGGAATGAATGCGTTAGAGGATGAGGCTGGGTGTCAAAAGGCCTGGGAACATAGGAGTTTTGAGATGAGACGATGTGTCGAAAGGCTTGGGAACGTATATAAATGGAAAAAGAAATATAAAGACAAAAGCATACAAGAAAGATAACAACGAAAGTGTAAAAGATAAAAGGCAAAGGAAAAATGAAGAGAGAAACTTCCTACAGATACGAAAACGGACATGGACACAGATACAGAAACAGACATGGACTAAGATACAGAAACGGAAATGGACATAGATACGGAAACAGAAACGGACACAGATACAGATACAAAAAAAACACAGATACAGATACAAATACAGAAACGGATACAAAAACAGACACAGATACAGATACAGAAATAGAAATGGGAATGGGAATGGAAACAGAAACAAACACAGATACGAATACGAAAATAGGTACGAAAAAGGATACAAACATGAAAACGGATACGGATACGGACACATATAGAAACACGGAAATGGAAATAGAAACGGAAACATAAACAAATTTCTAGAAACGGATACAGATACAGATACAGAGATGAAAATGGAAACAGAAACAGATATGGAGATAGATACGGAAATGGATACGGAGACGGAAATGGAAACAAAAATATCAACGGAGACAGAAACAGACATGGATACGGACACGGATACGGATACGAATACAGACACAGAAATGAAAACAAATATGTGAATAGATATAGATACAGATACAAATACACAAACGGAGATGGAGACGGAGACAGAAATGGAGACAAATGGATACGGATACAAAAACAAAAACGGAAATAGGAACGAAAACGGGTACGGATACGAAAAGGGAAACAAGATGGAATAGGGATCCAGGAGGCAAATTGAATTGTAGACTTACAAAAGTGTGGAAGCGTCCGACTCAAACTATGGAGCGAGATAACAATTTAAATGGACGCAGAAATAAACAAAGAGTGGTTCCTGAAGGTTATAAGTGCAAAGGGTTTTGACGACTGATGTCGTCATCAATTGGAGGAGATAATTGTGATCTTATAAACGTGAAAGGAAAAATACGAAGGGTGAAGATTATTTTGGAAGTGTTAAGGCCAAAGAACAAGAGGAAGATGTGTGTACCAAGTTTCAAACTGTGGAATTCAAAAAGGATGATAGGAAAGGAGTATAGGAAATACAACCTCAACAGCTTATGGAAGGTCGACCAGAGAACTGACGATTAGAAAAACCTTTCATTATAGGTTAGTTGTTCTTTTTTAGGTTCCCTCGCATGGCAGAATTATCGATGTTTACAACAACGGTAACATTTGTAACCTATATATATCATGAAAAACAATTTTAACATAAAAATAAAATAGATCGATGTTATAATATATTAATAATAATATGCATTTAAAAATATTTATTTAGATCTAATCTAAATGATTAACAAATTGTACCTTTGTAGCTTACTTCACACGAGTACAAAATCAACCTTCGATCTTCTCCGTCAATCCTCCTCACCTCGAATAAACACGTGTGGGCGTGATGAATGTAGTAAAATTACACTCAATTTATGATAGATCGTATTCTCAACACATGAGACGATCTATTTGGATTTAGAAAACGCTTCCCTAAAGCCAACACGGAAGACTCACAAATTTGCTCTCAAAATGGATTCCTTAATCTCAAAGATTTCAACCTCTTAATAATGCAGTTGGACCTCTATTTATAGTGGAATAGCTCTATAATGGCCATTATGGCATTGAGAGAAAACCACTACAAATTACTCATTTAAGTTACAATTGATTTCATACATTTATAACAAAAATGTTATGAAAATCAAAAGGACTTGTCACCATATCTCAACACTTGGCACTATGACATTAACTCAAATTTGACAAAATCTATTTTAAAAAATTACTTTATATTTGTTAATTAATTGAATAATCAATAATTCAATTATTTCATTTAATGAAATATAACAAACATATTAATTATGAAAACTTTTGCCATTTTCTCTTAATTAATTGAATAATCAATAATTCAATTATTTCATATAATGAAAAATAATAAACTTATTATTGAGTGTATTAAATAATTAATTCATAATTAATTATTTAATCTTCTTTGTTCATTTTTTCTATTATTCGAATACTGATAGAAGTGACAAAGGGACCGATGGACCTATAGTTTTAAGCTCAAATAATATTTTGTTAATTAATATAAACTCTTTATATTAATTAACAGAATTATTAACTCTAAAGTAATTCCACTAAATACTTAGAGTTGCACTCTCAAAACTATAGAGTATATTTACTCAAAGTAATGTCCATTGATATAGTCATTACATATGTATTAACCCTCTATTTAGATTTGCAAAAGAGCTAGGTTTATAATCCGTTAACCTATCATATTGCGTCTTTATCCTTGACTACCATTAGTTTTTTATTGAATAATTAATTCATAATGATTATGAATTGCGCGCTAATTATTAGATCCTTGAACTAACAAACATGGGAATCTATAGAAATGGATTTCATTGTATCGATATTAACATTCCCAGCTATTCATTTTAATTCATTTTAAGGTATACAAATCGTAACACGTACAAAACTTTATAGAGTAAATCAAAGAATAAATTAAAGTAAAATAGGAGTTTGTTAAATATATTGAATTAAGATAATGCATATATGACCATCATTATAATAAATTAATTGTTCTATATTTAACAAAAATTATTATAACATTATAATTTTTCGTGGTTCAGTCCTATATAATCATATTATATAAAACATAATTATTTTATGTCACTACATATATAGTCAGGATATGACTATACATTCTTAATGAGATAAACTATGTTTATGACTATGAACTATTTAAAGATTCCATACTTCAAATATAAGTCATGGACATATTTTGGTTATTATTCTTTATATTTTATCCCATATATATACAATATATATGTTAATATAAAGTTAGCATAAATAACCAAAGAATTTTCTATGAATTTTATAAAACATAATCTAAAATGTTAACATAATATCAATCAATATAAATTTATTTATATATTACAAAATTGTTCTATTACATTTGCTTGTTGAGTACATTACTCCCAACATTCATCACAAGGAAATAAGGAACTTACCCATGAAAACATGTCGCTTCAAAGTGGAAATGTTATGTCTTCATGGGTTGAGTAACGTTAAATATGTAGAAGAAGTTATTTTGGAAAATGTTTTGTTGGCTCAAGGCAATGTTTTAAACAAAGTGTGAGCCAAAGATTATCCAGTCTGGGCTCAGGGGATAGAAAATAGTGGTACTAGAGATGTTTTCTTTGGGGGAAGACGCAATGTGTTGGATACATAACTCGTGGTATGGTATACGGAATTGGTATTTTGCTGTATAAAGTTATTCAGGACGAGGTGTGTAGAAGATGTGACGTACGATTAGGGTTAGTGAAGTTGGTTATATTGCAAAAGTTGCTTCACGCTGTCTAACAAAGAGAAAGAAGTTTTGGAGAAGGCTCTTCTTTGTGATAAATGTGGTTGAAATTCGGATGTCTTGAATGCTAGTTTGTGCTTTGCTAACTTATTATATTTTGCTAAAGTAGAAACAGTGCAACCTTTCAAAAGTTTGGAAATGGGTATAAAAGTGTAGTATAAGAAGAATGGCAGTTATTTTGGTTACTAGGCTGAAGGAGCGTTTACGATAAGCTAAATTTTGAGGACGAAGTTTATATAAGGGGGAGAAATGTAATACCCCAACTTTTTATAACGGAATTTAATAAGGATAATTAGAAAGTAAATAATCAGATTATTTGGATATTTATAGGGATATTACCAAGGATGTAACCATTAAGTAATAATTTAATGAAATTTATTAGATTTTAATTAGGGTGAAAGTAATATAATATAAATGAGGGATTAGTTGTAATTAAAATATAAGAAGATAATTAATGAGAGTAATTAATGAGATTTAAAATGAATTAAATGGGAGAAAAGGAGCTGAACCGGTTCAACTTGTGAACCGGTTCATGCTGGTCCGATTTGGTTTAGCAATTAAGGGGAGGAAAAATTAGGTTTGTAATTTTTTGTGAAGTAAAGAGAGAGAATCGAGAGGGAGAAAGGGGGAAATTGCGAGGGAGGCAGGGGAGAGCGCCGTGGGCGATTTCACCTTCGAGCGATGGCTCACGGAGAGGGAAGAAATAGAGGCCAGCTCGAAAAGAGCTAGACCACTGGGCGTCGATGCGAGGAGGGGGTGCAAATGGAACCCGCGGGGTTGGCGTCAGAGAAACACCCAAGCTGCACGCGAATCGTGCACTACGAATTTGCACCACCAAGTCGAGGTAAGTCAAGGCGTTGTTGGTTTATATGGCTTTCTATTCTCTAATTTCTTCTCCCTGGCATTTCTGTTGTTGGACGATTCGGCATATTGGTGTGGCCGTGAATTACAGGGTGAAGTGTTGGAAGGACTGCGTGGAGCGACTGGCATCGGGTCAGCATTGGACCGATCCTGCTGGTTCGCAAAAAATGTGTTGAATCGGTTCAATTGTTCTACCGACACAAAAGATGCACATTACTCCTTTACAGAATACAGATGATAGCCATTATGTGGGATACGGATGCTCATCTTCAAGAGGTTGTCAAGGGAGTAGTTGAGCTGAGAAATAATAGAGTTGCAGAAGAAAATAAAGAGTGTTGTCGGCTGAGGATAAATAAAGAAGGAAGAAGCTTGCTGGTTAAATGAAAAAGACAGAGAGATACTCTCTCTGGAGAAGAAAGGGGCTGAGAGAATGAGAAGGAGGGAAGCTCTCAGGTGTTCTTCTAGTGAGAGATTTCCTTCGCTCTTCTATGGATTTTATGTGAAGATTATTATATTATTACTACCTTGTTGGGTATGGTTGTTGGACATGGAGATTATACTGATGATATGGTAGAATAGTATGCTCTGTAAATTAGAAATGAGTTGTTAATCTGCTATTTGATTTTGGCTCTTTGTTGAGTGGTTAACCATTGCTCTGTCAATTATTTAAAATGCTAAGTCAAGAAGCATGTTCAGCTATGGAATGTGTTATTTGCCCTATTGATGATATGTCAAGAATATATGGTAGGAAGCAAGAGAATTATGGGCGCCATATACTTGTTGTTTGGCTTAATGCATCATTCTACTGATTTCATTTCAGCCTTTGGTTTGATTTTGCAACTGTAGGTACTTCTGTATGTTAATAAAGCTCTTTGCATTTTGTCAATGGAATTTTAATATGTTGGATTTGGGTTGTTAATTTGTTGTTGGATGATACCCTCCCTTGGTTCTATCGTGTAGTTTCATGATGAATGCCTCAATATATGCTCTTTGCTTGTATTGTTTGGTTTTGTGAAGTAAAAATGTTATGTACGTTGGATTCAAGTTTGGGTCTATGCTTTGTTAGGCTTGGATATGTTATGCATCTTTATGTACTTAGGTTAATGATTGATTAAGCATGGATATTGGGATGGGTGTGTTCTGTTTAGGGAGTTTGCGGGTCCCTAGAATTGCTAAGTGAGCAGTTGAATTTAGATTGTGAAATTCTACTAAGTAATGTATAAGAATTAAGGATAGGAAAAGACGATGAGATTGATATGTTGATTAATTGATTAGATTCATGATTAAATGTTTTTTATTATGAAGGTATTGAAAAGGAGAAGAATGATAATGATTAAATGCTGATATGCATTAAAGCTTCTAGGTAAGAATTGGGATTGAGTCTAGGCAAGTGGAAGCCTTACACCACAAGCAATGTCTACTTGATTTATTTGTTAGCATTTCTATTATGTTGCTTTATTTATTATACTCATGTTCGTTGCACGTTATTAATTTAATTACCAAGCATGTTTAGCATTACGAGTGTAGATGTTGTTTCCTTTAATTATTAAGCATGATTAGGATGTTAGTATTTCGTTATTATATCTTTTAAATTGCCAAGCACGTTTTAGTGTATATTTTAATGTATAGCATGTTGTTAGAATTCTATGTCATGCGTTATTCCTAATTCTCTATTTAAGATTATGCCGTGTAAAATGCCTATGTTAGCTCTTCATTGTTTAGTTCATTAATTTTAATTAATTGCTTCTCTCTCGTATCGTCTTCTTGTTAATTATTGTGATATGCTATTGTGATGATTGTTTCATATTGACATGTATCATGATAATAGAAACACGTAAGAATGTCATGTTTGAGTGGTATTTATATGCAATTATGTGAGGAAAAAATGAATAAAGTAAATGAATGTAGAAAGGGGAATTGGAGTTTGGGAGGTGGTTCGGATCTTAACTAGGTAGACTTGAGATTATACTCATCTCTTGGTGGGATGCAAGAGCTTGTCTGCCCTAACGGGAGACTTGAGATTATACCCTTCTCTTATTAGGTCGCAAGAGCCTATCTACCCAAGAGTTAGATATCGACTAACGGCCACTCTCCACAGGATGGATCCTCTAATGTCCCACCTCATTGTATGAGTTGATGTTATATGTAATCGTGAGTAAAGAACGATTTGGGTGGATTTCATTCTGACATAATCAGTTATAGGCATATATTGTTTTGCATATTTTTTCTTGCTAGGAGTTAGATCACATTTGCTTTTTTGTGTAGGTTATTGTAATGACATCAGTACCCTATGGAGGAACATTTGATGAAGGATTTGCACGCGCGAATGTTGTGGCTGGCTAGACTGAAGAATATGAAAGAAAAAAAAAAGAGATTTTGTAAATAACACGTAACAAGATGTTAACATTCATTTAATTAATTAATTATGCTTCCGCACAATGCCCTGCATTGAAAATTTGCTTCTTCACCTCGGTGAATTTGTAGTTGTTTGTCCTATCATGTACGTTAAGGTTCCTATTCCCACTATAGGAAACAACCTTTATCTCTAATGTTTTGGAAGAGATTTGACATCTGGTTTATAGTTGGTTCAAATGAAAGCCAACTGCCATTTCTTTAACTATAATCACATGTGCATTATGGTTTTCAAAAGCCTTCCTTTTGTGATATTTCACATTTATAACTTGACATGTCCTATTGAACAACATGTTAGTTTTTATAACATATATACGTTGGTTTTACACGTCTATTTTATACACTTGTTGTTTTTCATATTATATTAAAAACGAACCTTCCAGATATTTGAGCTCGTGATCTAAGCCACTTGTTTGATTACACACCTTCTGCTTCATGAAGATATTTTGTTTGCATGCGCGATATAGTAATGTGATAGCGTTGATGTCGTGTGCTTGTGTTTTTGTTATGTTTCCTTACACGTTGAGTGGTCTTTGGATAGTCATTCTTATTCTCCTTGCGCACCTACAAGCATACAATATGCAAAGGTCCTAACTTTATTTTCACTAGGGATTGTTTTACGTGGAATACAGTGGTGCATTATTTTCCATATAGCTACGTTATAGTATGTAGCAAAGGATTTCAAACTTTGCCTCCTTAACAACTTGTGAAGCCTATTTTAAAATGGTTAAAAAGCCTTTTGCGATTGTAAATGTATGGATGCATTTTTTCTTAACTAATTCATGTTTTAAAAATTGATAAAATAATAAAACCAATTTTCTCTTGTCTTGGATATAGTTTTAGGATCCTTACTAAGTTTAATGACTCACCCCAAAAGACTATCATATTATTCCCAAGCAAGAACTGTGGAAATTAGGCGTAGCATCTTCTTGAGCTTTCCTTTCATTTCCCTTTTGTTCAAGAGTTTATTTAATTTTGTGAGAATTTTGGATATTTTCTTCTTTATTTTGGTCTATATAATTATATAGTGTGTTGTATGTTTCCTCTTTTCTGCAAAATATTTCCTTTGTTGTATTTTATTACCTTATTTTTATTATGTAGTCCCTGAGCATCAACACATCTCATGTAGGATATGACTTAGTAATTGATTAAATCTTTCATTGCATACCATGGACCATGCCTTAGGCTGGGTGGTCGGGTCCTCTACGAGAGTCAGGTTCTTCAACCCGGTGTTTTTGTCTTGACCAGCCTCCAAGTCGTGACACTTGATCCTAGCAACCATAGTTCTTTCTTGAAAAAAATAAGCAGTCTTTTGAGGTAAACAAACAAAACTCAATACAGAGAAAATTAATTTCACCATTTATTAGTTATAAGTATGACCTGGAAAAATGAATGCATGCTTGGATTTATATTCAAAACTTTTTATCATTTTAAAAATTGATTCCATGAACTATCGATGGGGTAAGTGTCAAAAGCAATACTACATACTATATTTCAATTACACAGAAAATAATGGCACCACTATTTTTCATTAGAAAACAATCCGAATGAAAATAAGATCAATTTACGAACCTCTCTACAACGGTACCTAAAGACATAGGGAAGCGACTGCTTAGGGACCAATCCTCATGTAAACAAACACCTATTTAGATTTAGAGATTCTCACTCAGGAATATGGCATCATAAGTTGTCCTAATACGTATTGCAAGTAACATGCAAACACCTACTCTTTCAAAGAAGGTGTATAATAAATAAATGGCAAAGATCTACCTAAAACAACTAGAAACTGAGTTCGAAATACAAAGTGAAATATCATGCATGTCAAAAATTAACATGAAAACTCGATATAAATAAACATAAAAACTAACATGTTGTAAGACATAACATATCAAGATTTTCAATAGGATAAATTATAAAATAAGGATTTTGAAAACCATAATGCGTGTGCAAGTATAGTAAAGGAAACTCCTCTTAGTCTAATAGACACTAGGTTTAATTGTTTTTATGAAAGATTAATTTTATTATAAGTAGTTTATCATTTATATATATTGAATTTGTTATCATTATGTTTTTATATGATCTTCATTGGAAATACCTTCTATCAAGGGTATTTAGATTAGCTAATATCTTTGTTTAAGTTCATGTAGTTAAAGGATAGATAGTTTGGACTTAGAAGCTTGAATATGTGCAAAACACAAAGTGTAGGTCGACCTATATAAGAGAAGCAGTCGACCAGATTCCTAAAGAAAGCAAAATAGCAGGGTGCGGTTGATCAAAGATGGATTTGAGGTTGACCAAAAATATTATAGATTGCTTGACATATTCTAAAATGTAGAAGAGCGGTCGACTGGGATGAATAGCGGTCAATCAGAAATTAGACAGTGCCAAGCCAATTCTTGAAATGCATGCAAATATTGTGTATATTTGCATAAATTTGTTATATTTCCTTGTTATATTTATTATGTCGTTCAATATGCATGTTAAAGGTTAATCCATTACTACACCTCCATTTTTTATGGTATTGATTATACATATTGGAAGTCTAGGATGATGATATTTATTCAATCTATGAATTACGATTTATGGAACATAATTGAAAATGGATCATATGTTCCAATTAAAATTGAAAATGGTATAGATGTTCCCAAATTATATGATGAATATAGTGAGATTGATAACGAAAACTATGCATGAATGTTAAGGCTATAAACATGTTATATTGTGCATTAAATATGGATGAATTTAATAGAGTGCAAACATATGATAATGAATATTAAATTTGGAGATTACTTGAAGTTACACATAAGGGCACTAACCAAGTAAAGGAAAATAAAATGAGCATGCTTATACATGATTATGAATAGTTTTGCATAGATAAGGATGAAACTATTAGTCATAGGTTTACTCGTTTCAATAAAAATTTTTATAGTTTGAAAGCTCTTAGAAGAACTTATCCCAATGAAGAGTTGGTGAGGAAAATTCTTAGGTGTCTACCAAGAACTTGGCAACCGAAGGTAACGGCGATCCAAGAGGCACGTGATCTCAAGGTATTAAAATGGAGGAACTCATCTGTTCCCTAATGATATATGAGATCACAATGATGGACAATGAAAAAGAGAAGCAAAAGGAGAAGGAAATCTCCAAATCAAAGCGCATTGCCCTCAACGCCTCTTCGAACAACCAAGTTGATTATGAGGAAGAAGATGAAGAGATTAAGTTTCTGACTCCGAAATTCAGCAAGAACCTCCAACGATGAAAGAGGAAAGAGGAGAAAGGCATGCTTTGGTTTGGCTGCGGAAAACCCAGTCACACCAAAACCGATTGCCCAAAAGCAACCAAGACACAAAGGGCCTCTAAGAAGAAAGCTATGTTGGCCACATGGGATGATAGTGAAGAAGAGTCTTCATCCATATGTGAAGAAGTGGCAAGCATTTGGTTCATGGCCAAGGAGCATAATGATGCACCATAGTGCCCCGTCACTAGAGCCTAGGCCAAGAAGCTTATTAACCTCTTCACTAATTCTTATTTTGCAGGTGGAGTTACATTAGATAACTTGGAATATGAACCAAACCTTAAAGACAAGGAAAGACCAAAGCAATTGATCACTTGGAAACTTCATACAACACACACGGCTCCAACTCCATCAGAACGCAAGGTTTTCATTCACAATTATGTGCCTTTTGAGAACAGCTAAAGATATGGCTAACTAATGTGATTCAATGCATTATATGTAACGACCCGAATTTTTCCTTACTTTGAAAATCGCTTAAAATTAAAATTTTTCTTTTCTTTTGTAAAACAGTGAAAAACCTTTTTAAATTGTGATCAGAGTTCTTTTCTAAAAAGTCAGACTGTTAAAAATCCTTTTTCTTAAACACGTTATAAGCAGCGGAAAACTATAATTATAAAATACTTTTCTCAAAATGTAGTGGAAGCATAAATAATTCATTTAACAAACTGTTATTAGTTAATTACAAAACACTTTTCTCTTTTACTTTCTTTAGCCTAGCCTAGCCAGCCACAAGTCCTGCCTGTGTAAATCCTTCATCAACTGCTCCTTCACCTATTCTCATGTGCCTACCTACACCACAAGCAAACTGTGAGCCCTAAGGCCCAGTAAGAAATGAGATATGCATTATGATGTATGCCTCTAACTCATTACGTCAGAATGGGATCCGCTCAAACTGTTCTTTACTTTCTGTTACATACATTACTCGTACATCGAGCTAAGACATTGGAGGAATCCGTGGCAGAGAGAGTAGTCTCTTTGTCGGCTTCTAACTACCTAGGGTAGACAAGCTCTCGGAACCCGACAAGGGAAGGGCAAAATTCTTCGAGTCTACCTGGTTAGATCCGAACTACCTTTCCATCCTCCAACTCCCCGTTTTCATTCATTTTCTTTATCCATTTTCCTCATGTAAATGCATATGAATATCCACCCAAGCATGGCACTCCTACTTGTTTCTATTATGGTGATGCATGTTAATGAGAAGTAGTAATCACAACAATATAAAAGCATGAGACATGGGAAATCTACTAACACACTATACATGGCGATATACTCTAAAACATACTTGGCAATTAAAAGGAAACAATAACAATATAGGCATTGCTTGGCAATTTAAAAGAAAAAATAATAATATAGGCATGTTTGGCAATTTAAAGGAAACAATAACAATATAGGCATGCTTGGCAACTTAAAGGAACAATAATAACATAAGCATGCTTGGCAATTTAAAGGAAAAATAATAATATAGGCATGCTTGGCAATTTAAAGAAAATAGTAATAATATAAGCATGCTTGGCAATTTAAAGGAAACAATAATAATATAGGCATGCTTGGCAATTTAAAGGAAACAATAACAATATAGGCATGCTTGGCAATTTAAAGGAAACAATAACGATATAGGCATGTTTGGTAATTAAAAGAAACAACCACTATATAGGCATGCTGGGTAATTTAAAGGAAACAATGACAATATAGGCATGTTTGGCAGTTTAAAGGAAATAATAACGATGTGCTAACATCCTAACCATGCGCAGAGAATAAATTAATAACATGAGATAAGCATAGGCATAATAAATAAGGCAGCATAGTAGAAACACTAACAAACAATCAAAGGAAGACACTGCTTGTGGTGTAGGGCCTCCACTAGCCACAACTCAATCCCAATTCTTACCTCGAAGCTTAATGCGTATTAGCACTAAATCATTATCCTTCTTCTCCATTGCAATACCTTCACGATTAAAACATTTACTCATTAATAACCATCTACGGAGTTCCATTTTAGCACAACAATATCCCTTAACAATGAACTATCCTTAATAATATCTTTCTATCCATCAAACGGTAACAAAATAGGGAACAACACCCCAACCGTATACATGCACATCCCAAGAAATAATTACAAGGAGTATAATTCAACAACAGAGTACAATCCCACCAACAACTTCACAGTTCCACTTTATAACTACAGGCAATAATTATTCACCAACAACCATCAACAGAGAGTAATCCATAACTTTAACGTCCAATTAACAATATAACAACAGGGCTCAACAAAAAGAAACAGAGCCCCTCTCTTAATCCTATCTCTTCTTCTTTAACATAAATCTTCACATAAAATCTATAAAACTAGGAAGCACCATCGGGTATATATATATCACAACCAAAAACATAAGCCAAATTGAGCAACACCAAATCCCAATATCCATTTAATTCTTTATCTCCTACATTTATTCAACATAAAATCCATAAAGAAGTGAAGGAATATCTCTCAGTGAACAACACTCGAGAGAACCTTGCTTCTCCTTTCTCTTCTTCTTTATTTCTCCTCGGTCATTCCGTTAGTGACAGCAGCTCACTCTCTCTCTCTCACATTTCTCTTCTCTGTATTTCAATTTCATCCAGAGGCTCACAACCTCACAATTTCTCCAGAAGCACTCACTGCTCTGTCTCGATTTCTCTCTTAGCTCAGCTCACCCGAGAGCTTCCTTCTCTCAGGCTTTCCCTTCCTCTGCGTTTCTAATTCACCATAGAGGCACACCTCGCCATGCCTCTACCACCCACACCATGCCAAGCCATACCCTAACTCAACACTATTTCTCACGCACGTCCACGCGCTCGCCCATTCCAGAGCAAGAACCAGCAAGGACGAACCGGTTCAGACCAAATCGCCAGCCAGACCAAAGGTCCTTTAGTCGTTCCAACACAAACCGTCATCCCTGCCATTGTCGTGCCTCGGCCGTTCCTCCGCCAACACAAAAATGGCGACCATACATCAGCAGAACCTAGGAGGAGAAATTGCTAAACAAAATTAACATCTTGACTTACCTCAGCCAAAACATTTGCAGCATCGCTGGGAGCTCCAATTCATCTCGAGGAATTCATTCCTCGAATCCGAGTGCCTGAGCTCGAGCTCCACAACCCATCGTTCCCCCAATCGCCACCGTCTACTAGCCGGACCGCAGCACCAGTGCCACACTCCTCTTCACGTCGCGAGAGAAAATCGCCTGAGACCTCCTCCCGAGTTCTCCCTCTCGCCTCTCCTCTCTTTCTATTCTCTCTGTTCTCAGAATAGCCTGTGGCCATTCCATCCCTTTTTCCTTCAACCAAACCAGTTCACAGGTGAACCAGTTTGCTTCTCCCCCTCATCTCATAATTTCTTCTTTTATTTTAATTCCATTTTAATCCTTCATTAATTACTCTCTAAATTTCCAATTCCACTATTCTTCCATTTCTTTTTCTTCCTTTAACTAAAAACTGAGTACTCATTTATTTCGGACCGAGCTGAACCAAACTGGTTCAGTCCACATTTCTCTCCTTTGATTTATCCCATTTTTCGGTCGAGAACTTTCGACCAACATGCGACCGCATATCGACTGCAAGGTCACTGAAATTGGACAGATTCAAATCCTCCACGTCCGCAACTCAACCTCCCATCGACTGAAAACCCACAAGCAGACAGAGGTGCATTTTTGGATGCAAGTCGTCGACCCAACCTTGACCCAAAACACCAGGAGTCACTCGAAATGGAATTCAGTCGAGACACTCATCCTAGTCTCGACCGCAGGTCGACCGAAAATCTGAATTGTATAATTTCCATTAAAATTTTGCACCGTAATTACACCCAACAATTTCCCATACGTTCACACATATTAATCCAATAAAATATTGTCCCGCAATATAATATATTTATTTTCTCAAAATTCATCACATTATATAAACGGGGAAAATTATTAGGATATTACATTATAATTCCTTGGTTGATGGTATGAATGCATGTATTACCTTTTTAGATTTATTAATGTTAAATTGGATAATGTTGTTGTTCGGTGTTCTTGGCTAGGTGTGTTAGCTGAGAACCATATGTTATGTTTGTTTTATTTTAAGGTTATTTTTTGTAATTGTTACATAAGGGCAAACCTTGTGGGGGGTTTTTATATGCTCATTAAGGGTTGTCTGGAAGTAAAATTGAGAATTTTGAGCTACTACTAAACCTTGTGTTTTGGAGTTTCCTCCATTGCATTTCGGGCCTCCATTTTCTAGGTGTAAGAGAGTGTGTCACCCATTATTCCACCAAGCTTCTTGGCTTGTCTTCGAGTAGATTTCTTAAGCTAGTCTTTCCATCATCTCTTTCCAGAGGTGAACATCTAGAGAGGAAGACTAGAAGACTTGCTATGAACCAAGTTGGTGAGGTTTCTTGAAGGAATCCATTGAAGTCAAGGGGTGTTGCCATAGCATCTCTTTGGACAAACTTGTAAGTGTCTGTTTATGGTTTCTTTTCCTGGAGAAATTGGACTCTCATTTTTGGAGGGTCTTCTGTACGCAAGTAAATGAGAGTGTGGTCAAAATTTGTGTCATTTGGTTTAGAGACGAGTAAGTTGTGATTCTCTCTTTTTCAGATTACAAACTACTTTGTTGGTACCCTTTCAGGGGAGTAAATTTTGCAAATGCATATCTTTGTCTTCTTTTGAAAATTTTGGGTAAATTTTGGCGAGCACATTCTATTTTAGATATATTGATTTTGGTTTAAATTTGGTATTGATTGAATTGCTAGAGAGTAAGTTACGCAAGTAGAAAATTGGTGTTCTATTTTCAAAATTCGACAACTGCCCTCTCCCAAGTGCTTCTTCAAGAAGTTACACCCCTTGGTGCATTAGATAAGGTACACAATTCTTCTAGAAATTTTATTGAAAATGTCGATGATAATGATAATGAATTGCTAGATTCATTTGAAGAATTGTATGAGCAATTTAACATGCAAAAATCCAAATATAAATTGTTGAAAAAGGAAAATGACTATTTGGTGAAAAAACCTGTTAATATTGTTCAAGCTTTTGAAAAAGATCTTAGCATGTTGAAATCTAAAAATTATGATCTAAATGTTACTATCAAATCACTTGAGAATGATATTTGTAAATTGAAAGTGAAAAATGATGATTTGAACTCTATTGTATTGAAATTCACAGATGGTAGCAAAACTTTTGACTTGCTATTAGGTAAAAAATGGTTACCTTTCATAAAACCAGAATTGGCTATCGATCCTTTCAAAGGAAGAAAAATTATGAAAATCCTTTTGTTTGTCCTTCTACTTGTTATACTTATAATTGTATAGGACATAAATCTTTTAGTTGCCCATTAAAATTAAATGATACATGAGCAACTTCTAAATTTATTTGTGTTCCTAAAGGAACCAAACCCAAAGGTCAAGAACCCAAAAGATTTGGGTTCCTAAGAAAATCACTTAAGCCTTGACTAGGGTTGGATGTTCTCACTTATAGTATAAATGATTTGGATTAAACTTTTTGTTATAATTCTTTTTGAGTTTGATAAAATTTTTTTGAATATTTACAATTTGTATAATTGACTTCAATGTATGCATTTTTTTGTATCATGGAATTTGATATCTTTAATCCAAAATGTTTACAATTATAACAAAATGTTTACAATTTTGTTATAATTCTTTTTGAGTTTGATAAAAATATTTTGAATGTTTACAATTTGTATAATTGACTTCAATGTATGCATTTTTTTTTTGTATGATGGAATTAGATATCTTTAATCCAACAATTGATATATTTAATCTTTCCATTGATATCAATCATATATTTAGTATCAATAATTTGTTTATTAGATTTTTTTTTATAATTGTCTTGATGAACTATCCCCTCATTGATTTGTTTTGATATAATGACAATGGGCGAAGAATTTCTCTTTCATTTTTTTATTACTCTCCTTGAATTTCATGCTGAATAATATTTATAGGGGGAGAGACATTTTTGTAAGTGCTATTTTTCTCCAAGGAATATTTTTTATAAAAAAGAGGGAGAGATAAGTTATGGTTCTATTAATAAGTTTTTCCCATTAATTTGTCTATTGATAGAGGGGAAGAAACTTTATTAGATGTTTTGATGATTTTACAATCCACATTGATTTTTTTTAGTGTATTGATATCAAAGGGAGAGAGAAAAGTGAAATATATTTTTTGATCTTGATATAGGGGGAGAAGCTTTATTGAATTGCTTTGATTTCTCCTTTTACCCCCAATTATGTATTTTTGGATAATGTCAAAGAGGGAGTAATATTTTTAAATGTTGAACAAAATTGTGATTTTGATTTTGATTGTTTCTTTCCCTCCTTAAATTCTTTTTGATAATGCCTGAGAGGGAGAAGAAAGTGATATTAAGTTATGTTACATAGAATAGCATGAATTACATGAACAAAGGGAAATACAAATTGCATAGACTAAGGGGGAGAGATTAAATTATGCAATATTACATACTCATGCTTAGGGGGAGTAATAAACAACTTAACATATATTTTCATCATCAAAAAGGGGAAGATTGTTCGCCTAATAGACATTAGGTTTAATTGTTTTGAGGATGAATAATTAATTTGATTATAAGTTGTTTATCATTTGTATATATTCAATTTGTTATCATTATGTTTTTATATGATCTCCATTGGAAATACCCTCTTTCAAGGCTATTTAGATTAGCTAATATATTTATTTAAGTCCATGTAGTTAAATGATAGATCGTTTGGACTTAGAAGCTTGAATATGTGCAAAACACGGAGTATAGGTCAACTTGTGTAAGAGAAGGGGTCGACTAGATTGCTTTAGAGAGCAGAACAGCAGGGTGTGGTCGACCGGAGAAGGATATGCGGTTGATCGAAAATATTACAGATAGCTCGACATATGCTGAAGTGTAGAAGAGCGGTTGACTGAGATGAATGGTGGTCGACCAAAAATTAGACAATACCAAGCCAATTCCTGAAATTTGTGGAAGAGGACAACTGGAGATGAAGAAGCGGGCTACCAGACCGATAGAATTATAATGGCTACATTTCAACAGTCAAGAAGTGGTTGATCGAACAAGTTGGGTGTCGATCACTAAACAGATTATTATATATAGAAGCACTTACAATTGGAAGAAATAAGAAGAGAAACCATAGCGAAGTGATGCAAAATTTATCCTAGATATTTCCCTTCATAATTAAGTGCTTAACCTAACTCTCTCATTCCCAAACTTGAGAGTTATATTTGGAGAGCTTAGACCATAGATTATTTCATTTTCCATTGTACCTAAACTTGCAACCTCTTGTGAAGAGGAGACAAAAGGGTGATGCCTCACAACAGTCAAAGAGAAAAAAGTGACTCCCCGTGAACAGTTATTGTACAACTTAATTGACCCTCATGAAGTTCAATCAAATATAACCAGGGAGGTTATAGTTAAGGAATCTTCAAGGGGAGCCTTGAAGCGTGGAGTTAGGTAAGGTTGGCCAAACCACGTTAGCAAATCGGTGTTAACTTTTTATCTCTTACTTTTTATATTTGTTATTGCTTACATATTTGTTTTGTGAAAAAACACTAAAAGAATAGAATTATAATATTGCACAAAAAAAGTTAGATAGTCTAATTCAGCCCTCCCCCAAAACATAATCCACTAACTAATGTTATAGTCAAATGAAATCCATAAGAAAAATGAAGCTCGAGGAATGATATTAACGTGAAAACCCTATCAAGTAAAATAATCATGAGCAAATGAAAGAAATTTATGGTGCATAATAAATTTTCTATTTAAGGTAAAATAAAATCTAAAAAAAAAAATTTGGACAAAAATATGAAATAAATGTGATCTCGAGCTTATCAGCATGATCTTTTCCCTAGAATCACAAACCCTTAAGAAACTCATTATTTTGGTCAATCTCTTTTGTGAACCGTGAGATTTTTGGTCAAGGCTAAACAAAATTCGAGTTGCCAAAACTCTAATAAGTAATTACATAATCCCACAATTTTTTTGAGAGACAACCAAGGGAAAATAATAAGAAAACCATTAAATATAGTAAATGTGTTATAAATAATAAACTAATCAATAAAAAATAAAAAATAGTAAAAAACATCCAAATATATTTCATAATTCTTTCTTAATTCTCCATATTCCACAAAAAAAAATACAAAAAACTAATATAACTAATCAATGAACTTAAATTGGTTGAATCCTTCCATGATAATACAAGCTCCAAAAAGCTACTAAAGATCCTTGAAGAACATTTTTACTAGACCAAAAAATAATAATGATGAATAAATAATTAATAACCCAATATTAAGCAACCAATAATCAAAATTCAAAATATCTTATCGTTATCAATGATTCATTTTTTGGTATATTTTGATTTAACATTTATATATTATTTATTTATTAGCATAAATAGTTAAATGTAATTTGAAAGTCTAAAATTAAAGTACAAATACATTATTATACTTAATGACGATTATAAATATAATAAACTATGTGTTTAAATTTGGGGAGGCATGCATCTTTTCACTCATTTATGATGAAGATTGTTGAACCAAAATAGAGAATTCAAAGTTAAGGATAACTAGCATACAAGACATACTTACAATAATAGTACTAACCCAAAAATCATTATCATAAAAACTTATCTATAATGTTCAAAAATATTTTTTTTCTTTGTCCAAAATCGATGAAGGAAGGTCCTCGCGCATGCATAAAAAATGCAAAACTGTCAGGGTCTGCAAATCTCCATAAGAATTCCAACAAAAATGGTCCAAAACCAAATCTCTAGTGGCAGGATGAAGCTCAATTTCAAAAAGTGTTAAGTTTGTGAATGACATGGAGTCATTGCATACGAAATGCATCAACGAGCTCTTGACATCATAAGTTCCTCGAATGTGGAGTTGTAAAAATCACAAATTTTATAATAATAAATTTCAGTGTAGATTTTTGTATTATATTCAGTCAAGGTATTTGGAGTCGATTTGTTTGTCATGTAGCGGTCACATGGGAAGTTTTAGCCAGTTGGAAAAACCAATGGAAGTTGTGAGTTACCACGTAGTGATATTTAAGAGTGATGTTCAATAAGTAGAAATTACCACGAATCAAGTTAGATAACATTGAGACTCAAAATGATTGAACCTGAAGATTTATTTAGTATGTAATATATTAATTTATAATATAGATAAATGTGTTTTATCAATATGAATGGTGAAATCTCTTTCCTATTTTTGATTAGGCCAATACCACAAGAAGAGAGAGAGATAGGTGGAAACAAACTTCACAAAGTGAGCCTTCGACGTCAGAATTGCGTGTGCGACACTCTCAACTTCAATCTTTGTGGAGGCTCTTCCAAGGTACGTCAACTTTAACCTCATTTCTTGGTTAGTTTCCATTTAGGTTGGATTTAGATTTTGAGCTTGGAAACTCAAAACCTTGGCTTGTTTTTTGCATTATTCTTGTCAATTAGAGTTTACGTAGGGTATTGCATCGATGGGGAGTTGAAATTGATAAAAACAAAAATGGCATGTTTTCCTCACAATTTCGCTTTCCAAATGTTGTGATGACCAGGATTAAAATTAACCATAATAATCAAGTTTTGTATACTTGAATATGATTAAGTGATAATAAGTTATGAGATAATTTTGAGAAGAAAATTGACCAATCAATTGAGGATATTTTTTCAAAGTAAAAAATAGGCATAATAGTAGATACCTTAGATTTTGAAATGATGATAAAATTAGATCAATTGAATGTATGTTTATTAATATATGAATTTCTGCACAAAAATTAATAAATGTGCTATAAATTAGTATAATTACTATTTAAGGTAAATTGAAGAGGTTATGGTGATTGAAAATTTATACAATTTAGAGGTCATAAAATAGACACATAAATGAAGTGTGTGTTTTGGATTGAAGGGATTTAGATGCATGCATAAAAGTTATGTAAGTTTGAAGTTGGATGAGTCTAAAAATTCATTATTTTGGAATATGTCTATAAATTGAACTTTAGATTTGGAATTTGGAGAAGCTTATAAAAGGAAAAATGTTTCTAACACATTGAAGTATGTGGTTATATAATAAAATTGGCTAACCAATGGGGTTGTACCACGAATGACCTAGAGGTTAGTGACTAAGTAGGTGATTAAGGTGTAATTAAGAGATGATTAATGTTAATTAATCATAATTAATTATGATGATCATGGGGATTGGCTTAGAAGTAATCTATATTAATTAGTTTAAGCTAAGAGTGCTTAAGGATAATTAACTATGTCGTTTTTATGAATTTTCATAGTTGAAAGAGTAAAATGATAAAATTTGAACGAAAAGATGGATAAATGAGTAAATTCACCTCTCTAAGTTATTCTATAACATAATGACATGATAAGTGTCCTTAGAACATGTTGGAAGAAGCAAATTTGTGCTAAACTAGAGAGGGTGAAGAGAGAAAAGAAGAAAATTCCAAAGAGATAAGAACCCTAACTTAAGTGCTTCCACAACAGATGTGTAACTTTTCGCAAGTGGATGTGTTGGCAGCCACAGATTAAGTTAGTGCAATGTCTAAAAAATGAATAACAATTTTATGATGTTTGGAAAGGACGTTCAAACCTTGTTATTTAAGAATATTTTCTTTAGGTTTTAAACCATTTATTTAACTATTGCATAAGTCCTTCGAGGATAGTTTGAGACATAAATAGATAGTATTTAGATAGATGTGCGATATCATTTCATGCATAATTCCTGTATGCATAATAATAAGATTTACATGGTTCATATTACATGCATTATTATTATGTATCATATGAATTCAATGTATGCATAACATGGATGCCAAATTATGCATTATGGAAATATTTACATGTATGAAAGATATTATCTAGGTGGTATGATTGGTCCTCGAGGAACCCAATATACCTCGCTAGGCTATGTATTTGTATTATGTATGTAAAGGGGGATATAGAAGAGGAATGATTATGGGTCCCCTTTGGGTTGTAAATTCCTAGCCAACCGGAGGTTTATTTGAACATTGACACACCTATTTGAAATAGTGGTCAATATAGTAGGGTTTCATGATGTGTACGACTTTACATATGATAGTGTTTGATCATATATATGTTGACAAACATGTTAATATGGTCCTTGTTACATGACATCACCATTTAATATAAAATGGAACATTGCATTGATTCACATTATCATTGCATAGGTGTGACAAAAAGAGTCAATGTGTGATGAACATATTGCATAATCATATGTGCATTGTCATGGTTCTTCATATATAGGACAAGAGTAAAGAGTGAATGACATATGAAATTGAGAATAATAACATCTAGGCAATGATCATAATATAATGTGTCTAGGCATATTCTTATATGCATTATAAAGGTCCTTCATTTAGAGGATCATAATAAATATGGTGAAATGGATATGTGAATTAGAATGTTGTGGTATCTAAGCTATGATTTCTAATATCATGAGTCTAGACATATTCATCATGTGCATCAAAGGTTCTTTCATATATAGGATTTATTTGAGATAGACAATAATTAAAAATGCCTAGAGATGGTTTGAAATTATACATACATTACAAATGTCTAGATAGCTTGGGATTAGACATACATTACAAATGTCTAGATATCTTGGGTTCAGACATGCATTAGAGATGTTTAGCGTTGGTGATAAATAAACTATAAAAAAAAAACATGAGATGTGATTGAGATTATACATTAATTAGAAATGCCTAAATAGTTTGTAGTTAGACATACATTAGAAATGTCTACATAGTGTTGGTTATAAATCAACTAGTAAGAGTGGGAAACGGTTCGGTCTGAACCGAGTAACCGGACCGAACAGAGCTAAATTGCTCGGTTCGGTTCGGTTGTAACACAGTTTTTTAATGTTCATGACCGAACTGGAACCGAACCGAGCATATTCGGTTCGGTTGTTGGTTTCCTATTTGGAAAACCGGGTAACCTGATAAACCGATATTTGAGTGGCTTCTTGAAGAAGTCTTCTTCTTCTTCTTCTTCAACTGCGACTGCGAGCGGGGACTGCGAGCGAGTGCGACGGCGACTCTATTCTTTCAGTCATGGTGAGTCTCACCTCTCAACTCTCAAGTGATCAAGTCTTTCATCAAGACTTTTCTTTACATTCTCAACTGTCAATCTCACCGACGATTTGAAAACAGGAAAAAAAAAAAAGACAAACAAAAGGTTTGGCCACTTTGAAGGTCTGTTGTTCCTTGCTCAAACCTCACCGATGGGCCACTTTCAAGGTCTGAAATTTCAACAAACAGGACCAACAGTTATTGCTATGTAATGTTAAACCTGTTAATTATGCATTTGATATGTAATGTTAAACCTGTTATGCATGTTTGCAACAAGTATGCAATTTTTACTTGGTTGTCTCTGTCTGAAAATATTTGCAATAGTAAAAGTTTTCATTTTTCATTATAGGATGGAAAATGAGATGACTCATAGAAAGAAAAAAACCAAAACTTTGTGAAGCTTGGAATTATTTTACAAAAGTCGAACCAATCAACTTGGACAACCCTAGAGCAACTTGCAATTATTGTGGAAGCTCGTATGCTTGTCATCCAATAAAAAATGGGACTTCCAATTTAAACAAGCATGTTAGCAATTGTAAGAAGTTGTTAGCCAGTTTAGATGCAACTTAGAAAACAATATTATTTCGAAAAAAAGATGTTGTAGGATCAAGTGAGGTTGGTTCTTTGGCACTAAAATCATTTAGCGCTGAAAGATGTCGCAATACATTGGCTAGAATGATTGTAATTGATGAGTTACCTTTCAATATTGTTGATGGGAAAGGTTTTATCGAATACTCAAATGAGTTGGAGCCCAAATTTAAGGTTCCTTGTCGAAAAACTGTATGAAATGATATTTT
This sequence comes from Begonia loranthoides, assembly GCA_022433065.1. Taxonomy (NCBI): domain Eukaryota; kingdom Viridiplantae; phylum Streptophyta; class Magnoliopsida; order Cucurbitales; family Begoniaceae; genus Begonia; species Begonia loranthoides. The sequence goes on from CM039474.1 coordinate 18,777,513, forward strand.
CAAGATTTATATATAAGAAAAGATTAATTTGAAGGTCTTCTTTTCACAATTACCCGGAAGAATATGTTTGACAACCGATACATGGACTTTAATACAAAACATAAATTATATGGTTGTTACTACTCATTTCATTGGTTCAAGTATATCTTTGCAAAAGAAGATTATCAATTTTTGTATAATACCTAATCATAAAAGCAAAAACTATTGCTATGATTTTGGAATGTTTACTGGATTGGGGGATATAATAGTTTTGACAGTCACCGTAGACAATGCTTCTGCTAATGAAGCTGCTTTGAAACAGTTGGCTAAAACAATTAAACATTGGAATGGTTTGATATTTGAGGAAGATCTTTTACATATAAGATGTTTTGCTCATATTGTAAATTTAATTGTTTGCAATGGTTTGAAAGAGCATGATGATTTTATTAGAAAGATACGTAAAGCTGTTAAATATGTTTGGTCTTCTCCTTCAAGAATGCAAAAGTTTAAAGCGTGTGTTGATAGTGCAAAAATTACATGCAAAAGCACTATGTGTCTTGATGTTCCAACTCGATGGAACTCAACATACTTGATGTTGGATACTGCTGAAAATTTTGAAAAAGCATTTAAAAAGTTAGAAGAATATGACACTCAATATTTATATGAATTTCTTGAAGATGATACTATGAACAGTCCTCCCTCTGATGAAGATTGGTGTGCCATTCATCAATTCATAGTATTTTTCAAAGTATTTTATGATGTAACCTTGAAAGTTTCGTCTACTTTACATATTACTACCAGTGTGTTTTTCTAAGAAGTATGTAAACTTCATAGAGTTATCAAAACATTTGTTGGAAGTGATAACTCTTCATTAAGATCCATGGCACTTAATATGCAAATTAAATAGAAATATTGGGGAGATTTCAGTAAAATCAATCATTTGATGTATGTTGCTGTAGTTCTTAGTCCACAACATAAGTTGAAGTATGTCAACTATTGTCTTTGGAAAGTGCATGGATTTGAGAAGACAAATGACTTGATAATCGAACTAGAACATACAATTAAAAGATTGTATTCTGAATACAAAATGAGTTCATCAACAAATAGAATGGAGCAAGTTTCTACTTCTAGGTACGTAGTTGACATTACTCGAGACAATTTAGACAACGATGACTTTGATAAGGCATTTTATGAAGAATGTAATGATGAAGATCAGCTTGCCAATGATAATGAAGTTGAAAATTATTTGTCTGCGAAACTGGAGAGTTTTTTCATCTGAGATTGATATATTGAGTTGGTGGAGAATGCACACTAAAGAGTATCCAATTTTGAGTAAAATAGCAAGAGATGTATTTGTTATTCCCATTTCAATAGTTGCCTCAGAATCGGCATTCAGCTGCGGTGGTCGAGTGTTAGATTCTTTTCAAAGTTCCTTAGCTCCAAAAACGGTTGAAAGTCTTATTTGTCTTCAAAGTTGGATTCGTGATGATAAAGGACCTTCAGATAATATGTATGAATCATTGGAAAAAGTTACGCAATATGAAAAAGGTATAATTACATAAATTGTGGTCTATTTAATATTAGGGATTTAAATGTCATTATTATAATTACTAATTTAATTTCTTTTTTGTAGATTTGGAGAATTTTATAACAGCTTCGAACGAAGATTGATATTCTCTCATTCTCAGGTGGTATTGTTTATTATGATCTGAAATGTTAAACCTATTATGCATTTGATATGTAATGTTAAGCTTGTTATTTATGTTTGCAACAAGTATGCAATTTTAAATTTACTTGGTTGTCTGAAAATAGGGTAAATGACAAATCAACCATCGTGGTTGGATGTGGTATATGATGCGGTCTCTTGCCAAGACGCAGTCTCTCGCACCAGGAGACCGCGTAAAATGCGGTCTCTCACATCTCTCGGCATGAGGAGCTCGCACCAGGAGAGATCGTTAAATCGAGCGAAATAATCGAAGGAAAGATCGATTTTGATAATCACAATTTAACAAAAAACTGAACCAAATACTTAATAATCGGTCTTATACAAAAACCAAAAAGCAAACCAAAAACCAAACTGAATATAACTGAACCAAATACTTCGGTTTTTGTTCGGTTTACCATGTGGTTCGGTTCATTTTTGGTCTTTCAAAAAAAATCGAACCTAATAGGTTCGGTTTGAATTTAAGCAAAAACCGAACCGAACCAAACCGTTTCCACCCCTATTAACTAATAAGGAGTATTAAGATTAATGATATAGATAATCATGTTATATATAAGAATGATATATATGGAGCAAATTGTTCATTAAGTTGGGGTGGTATAGCACATGAGATTTGTGATGGAGGTATTTAATATATATACACATATGAGATTAAATTGTGCATGAAGAGTAATTGCATAAAGAGGTGTGACATATAAATATGATATTAATGAGAAATATGTATAGTTTTTGAATAACACAGACCATGGGATGTGTGATATTGAAAGTTGATCATAAGTTAAAAATTGAAGCTAAGGTTTTGAGCACTAATCATGTTGGGCTTAATACATGGTTAGTTGTAATATTCGTATAGTTTATTTGATCCCTAGACTAGGATTGTTATTGAGCTAAAAAAACTCATGATTCTATTTCTTATATTTTTCAAAAACAGATAATAGCAGCTCAAAGACAAAAAGGTAAAGATTTGTTGGACTGAAGAAAAGCACAACATAGGACTACTAGTGTAATTTGAGTTTTATTTTGTTGTATATAATTTTAGTTCGGCCCATGTTTATAAAGTAAATTCGGATAAATTTTTGTAACCAAATAAATAATGTCTATAACTTTCCTGTTTCGGTTGGATTTTATATTTGTGTGGCCCAATTATGCAGATGTATGTTCATTGAGTGCTTCTATTGTGAGTTGTGAACATTCTCCAGGCGGAGATTCTAGTTTACTACACAGTTGTCGAGGGGATCGGGGGCCAGGTCATGACAAACATCATCCCTGGGTAACTACTAGTCGATTGCGGGAGTATCTTTTGGATCACAGGATAGCAATGTGGAATGGATCATTCACACTTGGACCAGACGTCCGCGGCAGACACTGAGCGTCCGTACGTGTCATTTGCATTTGAATTGAGCATCTGCGGCAAACCCCAGGCATCCGTGCAGGTCGTTTGCACTTGGACCATGGGCCCGCATGAGTTAATTGCACTTGGATTGTTCATCTACGGCAAACCCCGAGCCTCTTCACGAGTTGTCCGCACTTGGACCGGACGTCTGTGGTAGAACCCATGTAATACCCCAAATTTTTATATTGGAATTTATTAAAGATAATTGGAAAGTAATTGAGGCTATTGGGATTAACTGGATAATTATCGAGGTATTACTAAATACGTAATCGGCAATTATTATCATCGAGCGATATTTGGAATAAATCAATAATTGGAATTGGGTTGAGAATAACTTAATTAAATGAAGGATTTAATTAAATTATTAAAGAACAAATTATTAAGTGATAATTAGTATTAATTTAAGAGGAAAAATATAGATTGAATCGTTCGACTAGATCCGAAAATATGGAGTGCTCGGTTATTTGCTAAGAGAAGAATTTAATTAAGAGAGGGATTAATTAGAGATTTAGGAAAGATTAAATTGAGGAATTAGAATTAGTTAGAATTGAAGAAATAAATTAAATTAAATTAAATAAAAGGGGATTAGTTAGCAATTAAAAGGAAAATTTGATGGGGATTTAAGGACTGAACCGATTCAGCTTATGAACCGATTCACACTTATTAATGGTCTGGTTCAAAATCAAAAGAAAGAGGGCAGTTTTGTGAAGGTGAAATCACAAAACAGAATCGAAGGGAGAGAGAGATCGATCTGGAGAGAAAGAGAAACCGAGAGTGAGCGATCGGGAGATTTGGGGAGCGACGGAGACGATGACAAACTGTGGGGCTCAGCTCGGGTGTGCATCTGGTAGTGCTCAATTTCTAGCGTGGTGATGGGAGCTCGGGCGTCGGGTTTTGCGGGTTAGGTTAACGGAGCTCTAGGTCGAGGTTTGTTGCATTTGATCAATGTTCGTCGGTTTTGGTTGATTGATGACATCTGGTAACGAGGAAATGATGATGGCCAAGGGGGGCTACGATCGACGTGAAGGAACGACTGGATAGGGGGCTTCGGTTCACAGGGCAGCTGTTGGTTCGGTTTGCTCGCGATTAGATCGAGTCGGTCCACTGGTTCATGCCTGTGAAGGACGAAAACTTGCAGCTCAAGTTGTGGCCGAAGAATCTGTACCATCGCTGAAATCGTGGGATAAGTTATGCATTTCAAATTTTCATTTGTATAAAGTGGGATAGTGTGTGTGTGTGTGTGTGTGTGTGTATGTTCTGTTGATTTCTCCCTTCGGTGAGGTGCGAGTTGGACAGATGATGATTGACAGGGAGTGTGGAAGAACTATAGATGGACTGATGGCCGAAAGGATGATGTCGGCGAGGGGTTGAGCAGGCTGTGGTGCTCTAGTGTCCTCTTTGGGTCTTCGGATGTTCTTCACAGTAAGGTGGAATCTTTGTTGTTTGTTTTGGATAATGTGTGTGCATACCCTGTTTATTGTTCTGTGTCTGTGAGGTTATGCAAATTCAGATATTGTCAATATTCAAGGTATAGAATGTGTTTGGTTTGCCTGGACATTAGACTTTGCATCACATGGTATAGAATTGAATGATTGTATTATGTTTTCATCACCGTGTGAAAGTTTGATGAAAATAATCTGGCTTGGCATTGTTGAGGAATTGATGTCATGCCAATAAGCATTTTTTTTAATTTGAAACTGGTGCTCTAGCTCTGTCTGCATTTTTGACAAACAGATGTAGGAGCAGCTGACGAAGGATTTGCACGGACGAGACTTGCGACTGGTTAGGCTAATTAACGTAAAGGGTAACTGAGAAGAGCAATTGTAAAATATAAAGTAACGATTCAATTAACTATCTGTACATAAACTATTTTACACTTCCGCAATGTTTTCAAATATTTTTAAATACATTATTTACGCTTCCATTATGTTTTTAAAGAAAAAGTAATTTATGCTTCCACTAGATTTTATAACTATAGTTTTCAAAAAAATCATCACGATTTTTAATAACGAGTCAAAGTAAAGTAAAATGATTTTAACGGTCTAGTTATAAGAAGCGCACTCTGATTTCACATTAAAAAGGTTTTGAATAAAGATTTCAGTCACTTCAAGAAAATTTTAAATTTCACGTATTTTTAAAAGGTGATGAAAAACTGAGTCGTTACACCCTAGGCGTACATGCCCTTCGTCTACGGCAGCCCTTTTGAGTCAAATTTTTGTTGTCGAGGCGCTTTACAACCATGACTTCTTTCCTTTTGGTTGGGGTTCCTTGTCCTAGTATGGGACTCATGCCCTATTTTTGCCTTGCGTTTGGATAGAAACTTATTATGGTTGGCTCTATTAGGTTTAGAAAATTTTGTGGATTATGAGCTTATTCTCGAAGAGGTTCTCACTCATGTCAGTAAGAAGAACTGTCACGACTAGGAGGTTGGCCTAACAAAAATGGCAAGTCAAGGGACCCAATCCTCAGAGATGATCCATTTACCTAGCCCAAGGCTAGGTTTTCAGCAAAAGTCTTAATCTAAAATTAAGGTCAAAAATAAAAAAAAAATTTAGGCTAAGGTCAAGAAAGTGATCAACAAGAGTCAAAGATAGCGTAAAATAAACAAAGAGATAAAAAAAAAATACCATGCAGGAAATGAAATCATTCAACATCATACGTACATTTTACAAACTAATACAAGAAAACTAAATCATCATCTAGGGCAACAAGGTGAAACCAAGAGGAAACCCAAATTCGAAGTAACCACACCTCGAACACCACCTTTGACTACAACGATCTAAACCTAGGATGGAGGGGTTATTAGGGTGAGCAACTAACTCAGTAAGAAAATTTATACTATATGCAATGTATTAGAAAACTAGTTTTACATTTCTTTTAGAAAATTCATGGTTTAATGCTTCTTATTATCGTACATGGGTTTTCAAGTCATTAAAAAAAACATCTTCACCCTTTAATTTAAATCTGGCTCTATGAGCCACTGATGAGACTTTTATCAAAATGTATAGTATATATAGACAGCTATATCACAAAAATAGACATGCATAATTTTTCATTCAAAAATGGCCTTAGTGAAATAGGAGTGTCAAACAAGAACCACTCCAACACACAACATAGAAAGGTGGAATCCGTCAATAGTAACACCTCATGAGTCCAAAGGAAAAAGGTGTCCACAGTTCAAAGACCAAAGAACGACACCATCCATAAAATCAAGTAATGGATAAGATGGCCAATGACAATTTAATTAACGACTAGCTACCCATTAGATCTAAATTGACAAGGGTTGCCAATGAGTGAAGCTCTGCAACGACACAGCCGCTCATCAAATGGAAATGTACTTAGTGAGTAAAACTTAGCAACTAACAATCTTCAACCCATGTGACTAAAACTTTGGCTAGGTTTACGGATTCGAAACCCAATGAGTGTCATCACCACCCTATTACCCATTTCACTTTAGGGATTCAAAAGACAAGAACATTTCACTAAGGCCCTATTACCCATTTCGCATGTGCACACAAACAATCCTTGCATAGTAGAAGATGCATGGTGATAGCCTCGTGATCTTTTCGTACCAAAACTACTCAAAACATCAAGAGGATCCATCCACCAGAGTATACATATAGTACAAAAGAATTAAATATCATGTGCGATAAATTAAACATGAGAAAACATACGTACATATGTGTAAAATAAACGTACTGTCACGACCCGAAGGGAGGCCGAATAGAACTGTCAGGTCAGACGACCTGATTCTCAGAGAGAACCCGATTACCAAGCCCAAGGCGTGAATTTTTATACAGATACTTAACGGGAATAATACAAAGCCGAAGCCCAAATTACATGGGTTGGGGCCTACAGAGTGATCAAATAGAGACATGATAGCATAATAAAGGAAAATACTGTGTAGGAATTAAATCAAACAGCACCAAAACTAAAAATACCAACATACCAGGAATGGAGGGATTGAACCGATGAACCTCTACCCATCCACGTGGAGATTGATGCCCTTTAGGGAACACCAGCTTCACCCAATTACCACACGCACAACCCGTGTATCAAACCTACACCTAACTTGGGGAAAAATATAGTCTAAAGGGTGAGTGACTATTTTAGTAAGGAAATCTATACTAAATGCAATGCATGCTATAACTATTTTCTTCATTCTTAGAAAAACCTTTTATGCTTATCATTTACCGTACATGAAAATTTAAAGATTTAAAACCTCTTTATCATTTTATAAATCTAGCCCATGGCCCTCGATGTAGCTTCATTAAAATATGTTGTATACATAGACAGCTATAAATGTAAAATATGCCAACATTGTTTTCGTACGAAAACGTCATCAGTGAAAAGGAATGGCTACTCAAGGACCATCTGCCACTCAAGTGGTATGATCTCTTGGATGTGCCGACAGGCCGTAGCCACCACTGATACGATCCAAAGATTCAGCGCATTACCTGAGTTGTTGGTGAACCAATCAGCGACGACACAACTCATGTAACCGCCCAGTACCAGCCACAGAAAGGTGGCTATCTACCAATAGCAACACCTCATGAGGCAGGAAAAAACCAATGACGGCGATCCGTAGATCCAAAATGTCACCCAAGTTGCTAGCGAACCATTCAGTGATGACACAACTCGTATAATCATAGTAACGGATGAGGTTGGCCCACGATAGACCCCTTCTCACTAGAAACTCGGTGTCCCAAATTGACGAGGGTTGCCGACGAGCAAGCTCAAGTCATCAGCCAACTCGCCGAATGGAACAATACTGTGATAGGATAATCCTCGTGACTGACAACACTGCCAACCTGTGTGACAATACCCTGGCCAGGTTTAGGGGCTTGCAACAGAAGGAGGCGTCATCACCCTCCCATCTGAATTTCCCACTTTTAGGACTTGCAACCTAAGGACACGTCACTAATGATCCATCCTCTTTTCTTTCACTTATGAGAAAATGTCATGAATGCCCCATCGTATTTCGCACATAACGACCAATCTTCACGTAAAAGAAGATTGCACGGGGATAGCCTCGTGATGCTTTAGCGTTAGAGTGCCTAAAGCATCAAGAGGATTCATCCTCCCCACATAACAGATGTCAAACCTTCTAGCAGTCAAAGGTTGATGGGATAGCCTCGTGATGCTAGTGCCTAAAGCATCAAGAGGATTCATCCCCCAAATACAAGCACAGAAATCACATCATCAATATATATGCAAATATCAGTAGTAAACCATGTACGGAATGTAAACATGAGAAAACATACTAATAATAAAAATTGACGTGTTGTTGAATAGTCCTCGTCGGGTTTTCATGTGTGGTAGTTCACAAAATAGTATTTTTGAAAACCATGATGCAAATGCAGTGCAAAAAGTATAAATATCCCTACCTCAAAGGCGACCACAACACCGTTACCAAGAATCAGCTCCACGCGCTGTCATAAGCGAAAGGTCGAACATCTTTTTCCTTCAGAACCTACAACAAGGTCAGTGTCAACATCTCAATAAACAGACGAGGTATAACAAACAAGTCTTAAACAATAATAGAATCTAAAACGGTTTCTAGGGACAACCATGAGTCCCAAATCGGGAATCGAAACTAGGAATCCCAATAAAATTCCCGACTTCATCACTCAACAACCTATCACTCAACAACCTAAGCTAGGTCCCAAAACTAAACTTAACTCCTCAGGTGTTCCCAACAGACAACAATTTAATTTAGCCATCAAATCTAAGTATTAATCAAAACAATATTCTTCAAAGATCTAACAAGGGATTGGAATTCGCAGAGAAAGCAATGACACAAATCATCAGAGCAACTATACTCAATTAATAGAATCAACAATATCAACCAGGGATCAACGTAAATCACAGTTCAACAATAACAAAGCAGGAGTGCAATTCATTCAGTTAAATCAGGCAAAACTGGGAGCAAAATCACAATACAATCCCCCCACAATAGGACACACTCATCGGGAGTCCTTCAACCCAAAACAATAGAAGAATCCACAACCATTTTCTCAACTAAAATCATGATAAACAGGGCCTACCAAAGACAACAACCATTCCCTCAAATTTCACAAGTGAACCCCTCTGGCAGAAAACACAAAAAAAAAAAAAAAAAGAACCGAACTCGACCAAAAATGCAGGACCAAACTCAAACCAAGGACTTAACCAAACCAGCTACGATCTTCAACTCTCATCAACCAATAGAGAAAAATTGAGAATTTCAACAATGTAGAGCAGTGGTGATTTCAGGACAAATCGGCTGAAGCCCAAACAGGAATCGAAACAACAAAAATGCAGAATTTATCGACAATAGGGTAACCATAATTGAAAATGATTGAACACTCTGCTTTAATCACCGAAATCGAAGAAAAGGCAAGAGAAAATGCAGGAGCCGAGAAGCCCTAACTCCGAGCCCCCTGGCTCTTAAGAAGCTCTCAGTCAAAGCTTCACCGTCACGGTTCCACCGTCGCCCTCGATTGATAGTGTCCCCTAGCTTGCCTCGGCGACGGTCCTCTCCTCGCGAAGTCGCTTCCAACATCGCACTCCTCTCGCCCGCAGTATCTACTTCGGGGTAGAAGAAGGCATATCATAAGAAGCTTTGCTCCTTCTACACACTTTCTACTCTAAAAAATTTTTAATGGAATTGACAAATCAACCATCATCCTTTACTATTGGTGACAAACCAACCACTAATGTTTTTTCTCCTAACAAATTAACCACTGGCCTATGGGAAACTGACACGAGACGACCTGCAAAAGGAAGTACGTGTTAGCAACTCACGAAGAATGACAGGGACGGAGATGTAGACCTTTGATCGGATCCGGGAACTATCTAACGTTAGGTTCACGGATTCTAGATTTTCGAAGAAAATCTACCGATCGCGGGCAATGGTTCGGTTTTCCCTCGCTCAAACTCCCAATGGAAGTTTGAAAAGGGAAAACTTACGAGTTAGCTCAAGCACCACGAGCTTGCTAACAAGGAAGTCCTCTACTTCGTCTCGGATTCGAAGATCCGGGGCGGCCGCTCGACGGAGTCGGAATCTCCTCACAGGGAAGGGAAATAGTAATATATTAATCTCGTCAAAAATTGTCTTTCAATGCGTCTAACCATGGAAATTTATAACCTAGGTGATGATGAGTAGGGGTGATGGACGGTCGAGATGAGGCAGATGATGGACGGCCAAGATGAGGCATGTGGGTGGCAATATGCAGGCTCTTGGATGAATGTGGAATGAATGGCCGAGATTAAAGCTGGTGGAAGAACATGCATGGCGTACACGTGGCAGCTCCTTGATGTTTTCTTTGGGCTTGCTCTTTCCTTGGGCTTGAAAAGGATTGGACTTAGCCCATAACTCAATCATCACCATCTAACCTAACCAACAATCTAAATGCATGAATGGGTAAAGCTTATAACCATGCTTTACCCTCACAAAATAGGCTCAATGTTTGCCATGAAAATAAAAATAAGAAATAAATAAAAATATGCAGAATTGAAAGGTTACACGTTTGGGATGCCGGGAAGACAAATTCCCGTCTGATGAAGCTCATAACAATCACGTGTGTCCCAAGTCAAGACATGCACAGGTTGCTCCTTATCCGTTGGGACAACATCCCAAATAGAATCATCCTCGAAGTTAATACCTGCAAAAGAAATAAGATCATCAGTAATTTGGCTAAGTGACAGTAAGGACCTTGTTTGCGATCGAGTAATAGGCCTCGGCCCCCGAGGCATGTCAGAAACTGTCAAATCCAACATCGCTGTCATGTTTGCCGTTACACGTGGTGATGTGGCGCCGCGGCGGTTCGTCGACAAACCGCCGCAACTCTATAGTTTTTAAAAACTATGCGAAGACTTGTGATAAACCACGGTGGTTCAACTAGGAACCGCAGCGGTGTGAAGCCGCCGCAATGTCTTGAAACACCGCTGCGGCGTCTTGACACATCGCTGCGGCGTCTCGACACATCGCTGCGGCGTCTCATAAACCACAACAGTTTATTGAGACACTGCTGCGGCGTCAGACTAAATCGTAGCGGTTTACTGATAATTGTATAAATGCACAGAAAAATTCTCACGATTTTCTCTGAAAATTTGTCAACGATTAGCGCACCTTAGAGAATTATGAGTGCAAAAGTGAACCACATTTTGGGGAAGTTGAAGAATTTGTTAAAAAGCAATGGCGTCTTGGAGTGTTGAGGAATCTGTTATTAACCGTCAAGTTGAAGTGGGGTACGCAGCCACATTTTTAGCCAATCAAGTACGTGAAATTGGAGATGAAGCTGCAATAGTGTTGCACTCCGTCTCAGCAAATCTACACGAGGAGGATGGGGAGGACCTCCGTTCATTATGCCAATCCACTAGTGACGAAGACATGGACATGAGACATCATGAAAGACTTCAACGTCAACATCACACCCAGTCTTGCTAGAAGGGCTAAAAATGCGGCCAAAAAAATTAACGAAGGGGATGGCAATGAGCAATACAAGCTCATATGGTCCTATGCCGAGGAGATTCGAAGATCTAATATTGGAAGCTCGGTGCGTGTTGACCTAGAGATGAGTGCATTTAAAAGAGTGTACATGTGTTTGCCTCCATGCAATATGGTCGTGCTGAACTATGGTAAACCGGTTATTTGTTTGGACGGTTGCCACTTAAAGGGAGCGACTCTGAGCCAGCTGCTCACTGCTATCACCATCGACAAGAATGATAGAATGTATTCGATTGCTGTAGCAGTGGTTGAAGAAAAAAATAGGGCTTCTTGGAGCTGGTTTGTGGAATTGTTGCTCGACGATCTAAACACCCCATCTGGCAATGGATAGACAATCATTTCTAACCGACAAAAGGTGCAGTTGATTGCTTTTGCCTTCTATGTTTATGTTATGCATTTTGTACCAATGTCTGACTCATACTATGAATCTTTGCATGGGCTAGTGCCAGCTGTCAGAGGGGTGGCAGGGCAAGCAGATCATCAGTTTTGCATCCGACACCTAGATGCAATGTGGGCCGCATCTAGATCCACAACAGTGAGGCAGTTTGAGAGAGAGATGAGGAAGTTATTTTTGCTTCACCCAGTGGCCCACAACTATCTACAAGGAATATATGTGAGATGTTGGGCCAAACATGCCTTCTGCTCCATCCCCAAATGTGACCTAAGCCTCAATAAACTCAGTGAGTCCTTCAACGCCTGCATCCTACCAGCCCAAGACAAACCGATTCTAAGTATATTCGAGATCATAAAAAAGGGAATTATGGGTGGAATCGTGAATAAAATGAAAAGATGGCTCGCTCGACAGACCTTTTGTGTCGGTAGATCAACAACCAGCTCGCCAAACAACAACTTGCTAGTCAAAATTGGAGCCCCCAATTTTTAGGAGCTGCCCAGTTTGAGGTCAGCAACGGTAACAAATAGTACTCTGTCGATTTAGACATGCGTACTTGTACCTGTTACTAGTGGGAGTTGACCAACATCCTATGTGTCCATGCAGTTCCGTGCATTCGCTTCACGAAGAGGTCTCCTGAGGAATTTATGCATGCGTGATACCACCGGGAAACATATATGGCGATGTACTCCTACTATGTCCGCCCCGTCAATGGACAAATGGAGTGGCCTCCTGTGACGCATCTTGATCCAATTATCCCACCGCCATTTAAAAGGCTTCTAGGAAAGCCGTGAAAACGTAAAATACGTGATGTGGACGAGACCCTAAGCTGGACAGTGCAGCCCAGAAGACATATGAACATGACCTGTGCCCGGTGTGGGACACAATTCCCACACATACAAAGGTGGAGGCGAGTCTAGTATAGGGGCCGACAAAGGCGATAGAGGCAAAGGCAGAGCCAGAGCCAGAGGCAGAGGCGGCAGAGGAAGGTCGGAGGGTACATTTACGGGTTTCAGAGTCCCCGAGACAATTCCTTCCATAGTCCACAAGACAGTTCCCGAGAGAGTTGCTGAGACAGTTCCAGACATAGTTCCTGAGACACAGATGAGCCCATGATCACATTTACGTTATCAAGTGTTATTTAAACTATCCTAATGTCATTTGCAATGTGTTTTGCAGGAGAATGATGCGCAAGGTCAACAAACACAAATATACACAAATGTAGACCTTAACCTTCCTTGAAACACTAGTTTGATAAAGTAGGTTTGATATATATATATATATATATATATATATATATATATATATATATATATATGCGATTGTAATGGACATTATCGTTATAAAATTTGAATTGGTAAATTTGAATTGCTTTGTTAAATTGGAAATGATATGTTGGTTCCATACATTTGGTTGCTGAGGGTGAATGGAAATTGATTAGTATGTTAATGTCTAGGTACCAATTGTGAAGTTGAATATGTTTTTCAGAGCTATGACGAGCCACTACGGTTTTTTTGAAGCGCCGCAGTAGCTTGCTAACAAACAGCGGCGGCGTGTTTGCAAAGCCGCATCGGCTTGCTAACAAACCGCAATGGCCTGCCAGCAAAGCTGTAACACCCCGTTCATTTAAAAACATTTTTCTCGTTTTAGAAATACGTCATATACAAAATTTTTCTTTTAAATTGGTTAACATATGAAAGTTCATTCGGAAGAAAACATATCAGAGTAAACTAAACGGGTTAATTAGAGGAAATTCAAAACATAGTTTCCAAGTGTTCTTAACAAAACTCCCAAAGTCCCTAGTTACAAAGGTTCTTAATATTCAAAATACTACAACACTGAATTACCAAAATACCCTTTTTCAAAATACTAATAAGTCCCAACCACGTGAGCCACATCCAGCAGGTCAAATCAGTTAATAACACGAGGGGTTATCTGGAAACGCCTCCTCCACAACTGGAATGTCATCATCAAAATAATCACCTACATTACGGGGAAAACAATGAGACTAAGGCCTAGCAAGAATCAAAATTTAAATGCAATGCGAATTATGCGTGACCACACAATGCATTACAGAAGAGAACTATTTCTCTTCTGGAAGTTAAGATGGAATACTCCCTTGTGGCCTAACCAGTCACTCCGACGAGGAGATATATCCATCGGGGATGTTTCCACAAGCAGGTATCCGCACTTTTGTTGAAGACGTTGGGGGTTTCAAAACGGAGTAATTGTGAACCCCAGAATCCATGTAACTAACTTTTAAACCTACCACTCCCTACATGGGAGGAATCTACCATATGGAAAGTCACAATTCACCCGAACCCCCACACGCCTATTTACGTATTTTAGGATGACATACATCATGTAAACAATTCATAAACCCTAAGATGATGCGTGAATGCCACGAAATAAACATAAGAACAATGCACGAAAGAAATACAATTATTCCAATTAGAATTCATGAAACTGTAAAGCAACACAATTTAAAGGCAATGTATGAATTTCATTATCATTTCATACTATTAACTAGCTTTAGTGTTTGGCAAGCATATAAGTCCTTGAGACATTCTTTTAACCATTACGAACAAGGAAACGCGGTCAAGGAATTTAATTGTTGGACATACACAAGGTAACAATCCTAACTATAAGCATAAGGACAGTCTACAACATTTGGATCTACAATGCTTAGTTTACGATTCATAGATGACAGCAATTCAAACTTCCATATTTGATCTAAGCAGAAAATCCCAAGGTAAACTCAACCATATCAAAATTCATGCTTATATGTAACCCAGGGTATGTCAGCTACTCAATTCATCATCAAGAACTTCATACTATCTACTCAGTTACAAAACATATTAGCGTTGATCTCTAGTAATTAACAGTTCCAGTCTAGATAATATCCATTTCTATTTCTCATGCTAGAGACAAAATCCAAGTAATGACAGTACAATAGAAGCAAAGCAACCCAACTACTAGTGATTTCACAAACTCATCTTTTAAGCAAGCAATTCACAGCATATCGAAATCATTCAAACCCGTAACGTAGGGCCTCCTTTGGCCAACCAAAATTCTAATCCTTGCCTTAAGCTTTTCCAATAGCTAAAATTAAGCAAAACAGTAGCCAATTGCTAAAGAACACGGCAGCCAAAATATATTCTCACTCCTTTAAGTCTCCAATTATTCCCTAAGCAAATTTAGCAGTTAGATTCAACATCTATCATCAATTAGGCCTAATCCAGCAATCCAAAAGTATGAGACCAAAATTTCCAAATAGCTTCTTACCTTCTCGCTGGAAATCCCTTTACTACAATACTCAAGAGTAACAATATTGTCCAACACACTTCACACTCACACCACGTTCACAAGGCACTCACTCAACACTTCAGTTTCATCCTAAGAGCAGAGCACAGAGGAGAAGCCTTACCTTAAATAGATGAAGGAGAGAAGAGAGAAGGCTGCAACAGGGAAGAATTCTGCAGAGGATAAGCTGAAATCTGCAGAAAGGGCTGCCAATTGCCCAATCCAAGAGAGAGTGGTCCATGGAGGAAGAGGCACGTGGAAAAGCTTCCACATCCTCAGGGAAAGCTGGTCGTCGTCGCAACACTCTGGGGAGAGAGAGTTTTGGTGAGGGAGACACGAAATCAGAAGAGAGAAAATGTAATTTAAATGGGTTTCTTGGATATTTTTGACTTTTCAAACGATATAAGTCGTCCGAGATAGATTTCAGACGAGAAGGAGACGTCCGAAAACTCACAAAATTTGGTACAAATTCGTTTCCATCTCATCTGTATCATCCGCGCCAGATTTCAGACGAGACAGATGCGTCCGAAATGTTCCTAAAAATTGTACATATTCATTCATCCACGTCCGCGCTGTCCGAGCCCTCGTCCGAAAACGCACCAACATTGTACATATTCATTTCTACAACACTTAGATAATTTTTAACATTAACCCTATACTTTCCAGGCATAATTCAATGCGTTTCATTACGAAATATGATATGATATGCATATATATTAACCATCCAATTTAATACATCGACAAACGGGGAAAATATATTTTTGGAGTGTTACAAAAGCCCCAGCGGCTTTATGACGAGCCGCATCGGCTTGTCAACAAAGCCACAGTGGCTCGTCAGAAACCGCTGCGGCGTGTCCAAAAAGACGCAGCAGTTTGTCATTATTAGTATGTCTTGTATGTTTCGGTGTTATGCACATCTTACTGAAAGTGTTGCAATGAATGCAATGACCATGCTTACTTAATTGTTCATGATGAATAGAATCGATTGAGTCATTTTCACTCTAAAAAGATTAAAAAATTTGCAAGATTTTTGCTTATTTTTAAGTCTATCCCCCTTGCAACATCATATATGCATTTCCCAACCAGACCAGATATTATCCAAACTAACTATAAACAGAAAAAGTAAACATGTCAAGCGTCAAAAACAGTTTTCTATAAAAATCGACGAACCGCCATGGCGCCACATTATCACGTTTAACGACAAACGTGACAGTGATGTTGGATTTGACAATTTCCTATAGGTAAGTGGTTAATTTGATAGGAAAAAAATGTTAGTGGTTGGTTCGTCACCAACAGCAAAGGATGATGGTTGATTTGCCATTTTCCCAAATTTTAATTAACTTATTAATTATAATTATAATATATATATATATATATATATATATATTAAGACCATATATTTTACTTCACATTACCCCCGTTTAAATCTGACTCGTTTGAAACGCCAACTAAAATTATTTCATTAGTCAAAATAATTTTACCAAAACATGTTTCCAAAAACAAATTTAAGCTTAGATGAAACCAAATTTGACTATTTGCCTGAAAAATGTACACGTCACCATTACTCAACATAACAGGTTAAGTTTTCCACATTTGACCAAAATTTCGTAAAAAATTTACACATAGCATTTTAAAATTATTTAAAAATCTCAGATTTTACATGTGCTGTCGAATAGTCCCCATCGGATATTCATGTGTCAGCCAACAAAATAATAGTTTGAAAGCCATAAGGCAATGCAAAACATAAAGTATAAAAATTCCTATCTGGATGACGACAGAAGCTCAATCAACCAGCCGCACATGCTGTCAGATATAGGCACCAAAATCGAGGATGTTATCAAAACCTAAAAGCAAACGGCATCAAAGCCCCAAACCAAAACTAGAGGCAAAACACGAGTCCCAAACCAAAATTCGAAACCAAACCGGAAACAAGACATGACTAAGGAAGCCTAGTGAAGATTACCAAATCCAAACCCTATGAAACACACCACGCAGTCGACCAAGCATAATAGCGGTCGATCAAGCACATCATGAGGACACTATTAATAGATTAACAGCCATTGTGGAACATCTTATTGAGCGAGATAATGGCAACCATTATGCAATTGTAATTCACGAAGATGTCGGCTGGGAAAGATTTAGACGACTCAAACCTCACACTTTTAACGACATTGTTGCTGATATTACTGGAGCTGAGGAATGGATTCGTTCCTTGAAAGATATGTTCGAATATTCAAAAGTTCAGGTGACTGAAAAAGTTACTTGTGCTACTTATTTACTTACTCATGATGCCAGCTTTTGTGGGATACTGTTAAGGTTGCACGTGACATCCAAACTCTAACCTGAAAAAATTTCAAGGAGCTGTTTTATGGAAAATATTTTAATTCTATGGCGAAAGCTCAAAAGCTGGAGGAATTTATGAGGCTACGACAAATAGGAACAACGCCAAATATATCTGAAAGTTTGATGCACTGTCAAGATTTGCACCTGATCTTATAAACAATAATGACAACAAGGTTCACCTTTTTGTTCGCTGCCTAAAAATGGAGATTATGAAGGGAGTGAGACTCATGGATACTCAAGGAGTTCCTTACGAGCAAGTCATTGCAAAAGTCCTGGAAGTGGAAGACATTGAGTCATTGGCAGCTCGACAGTGTGAGTTAAATCAGCGGAACTGGCCTAACAACCAAAACCAACCACAGCGTGGTGCTCCGCTAGCAAATCGTGGGGGCAAAAGGCCAATGGAAGGATGTGCACAACAAATGAATGAAAAACGTCCCACAACAAGACCAAATGCCAATCAACTGAACTAATGCCCAAATGCCTAAAGTTTCATCGTGGACAATGTAATGCAGGCTATGGGAGATGTTTCAAATGTGATAAACCAGGACATGTGGCCAGGAACTATCCTACTCTGATTGGAGGACCTAGTGGTGTAGCTCCACGTGCTTTCTCGCTTTATGGAAATGAAGCGACGAAACACAAACTTACCATACATAATCCCACAATTTTGGGTAGTTGGGGAACATGGAACACACTAGTTGACCATTGATTGAACAGTTCACACATAGCCAAAACCCACAACAAGCGTGAAAGGCCTAGTCAACACAAAAAAATTTAATCTCAATTAAAGCAAAAAATTTACTCATAAAAATATAAAATCCAAAAAAAATTATGGATTTTATAAGAACAACCATCGTCAAAGTAATTATTTTGTACTTTGTTGCACTACATCACATCATGGTTTTCAAAACTTTATTTTGTGGGTTGCCCACATATGAAAACCCTACGGGAACTGTTTAATGACACGTCATTTTTACACTACATATGAATACGTGAATTTTACACATTTATTTTCACATGCATGGTATTTCATTATTGTTTTCTTATGTATATGGAGGGATGAATCCTCTTGATACTTTGGACAATCACGATGTCAAAGTATCATGAGGCTATCCAAGTACATCTTCTACTACGTAAAGATGTTTTATTTGGGCGCTCTATGAAAATGGGTAATAGGGTGGTGATGACACGCTTGTTAGGTTTTGAATCTCCATACCTAATCAGGTTATATTTGTTGGTTTATTTTACAGGTTGTGTTGTCATTGACATTGTTTGCTAGTAACCCATGTGACACTATCGGGTCTTCAGATCACCGTCTTTCTATAATACTGTGTTAGAGGGGTCCTTGAGCGACATGTGTTTTTCACTAGAAATAGTTTCTTTAAAAAGTAAAAGCAATGTAGGCTTATTTTTAGTATATTTTGTCTATGTATATAGCAGGATTTGATAATTACCTCACCAATGACTTGTGAAATCTATTGTAATTAAACCGTTAAAGACGTTTTTGAATGATTTTAAAAACTCATGCACGATAACATAAATGGATTTAATCACTTTTTTGAAAAAATTTTAAATCAGTTTTAGATGCCATTGCATTTAGTATAACCGGCCCACTAAGTTAGTCACTCACCCCAATGACCCTTTCCTTCCAAGTAAGGACAAGAGTTGTTAGGAGTATCGTGTTGTGGTGTTTTCTTCTGTTCATATTATCTTTCTGAGTGATTTAATTTTGTTTCTTGGTGAGAACATTTATATTCATTTGAGTATGTATAAGATGACAAGATATTTGAGATTCGATGCACAGTGTTTTATATGTTTATGCTATTATTTCTCGTTATCATTATATGAACCTAGGCTCATCTCATGTGGGCTATAACTTTGGTTTTGTTTAAGTTTTTTATTGTGAACCAGGCCTTGGGCTGAGAGATCATGTCCTCTTCGAGGATGGGGTCGTCCAACTTGGTGTTCCTATTAGGCTCACCTCCGAGTTATGACTGGAGTAACTAACATTGGACACTAACACTTCGGATGTGTGATTCTTACATCCTTTGATCAAGCAATAGTATTGGTCAATAATAATTGGATTTCGAACATAATCCATTTGATTGTTCTTAAATGTAAAATGTAACTCTTTTTACTTTTCTATATCCTTCATGTCTCGTCTTTATTAAAACTACATTGTAAGAAAATTTTATATTTGAATCTCGAATCATAACATTGGAAACACATGTTCTTGATTTGTGAGAGCTTAAACTTCCAATGCTAGATGAAAGGAAAAAAAGAAAAAAAAAATTGTTCATAAACTTTTGTTTCAAACAATTGAAGACTATCTGGTGCCAGATTTATTAAGATTAACACGTTTAGTAACTTCTTGTTGTATACTTGATTCCATGACTAGGCCCGCATGTGATGTTTTTAAAGAAGGATTGATTAAAAAGATTGATGCGGAGGACGGTATTTTCTAGCTAACCATTGGAAACAACTGAATTATACATTTCAACACCATTTGTATTCTCAATGTGAATTCCTTTAGTATTTGGACTCAAAGGCGGAGACGATATGTTAACATTTTTTATATGAACTTTTTGGCAATTCTTGAATCTGAAGTGGAATCGAGGGGGGTTTGTAATTAAAAGTTCTCGTAAAGTCAAAGTTAGAGCACATAAAGAATCTAATGGCCTGAAAGATATTAAATTTGCAGACAAAATACTAAATTGTCAGATAGAGAGACTTCATATAGTGAGTAGGAGACTTACAGTTGGATTGTCACACGGTTTGGGTGATGATCCTCTTTTGATTCCTTATCATGAAATTATTGGACAGAAAATATTATTGTAATAACCAAAAATTTGGAATAATAAAATATGTTTTTCTTCTATGAATACTATAACACCCGAGGAATTTAGTAATATTATTAATAAAATAAAATTAGATAATTATTATTTAATGGGAGTAAATTAGAATTTTATGAAGAAATGAAGTGAAAACGCAAGGGAATATGAGTGAAGATTTTGGATGTTGTTTTGGTATTAAATAATTATTGGTGTGGATGGTAATAACTTGTTAAGCTTTAGAGGTAAAGTAGGGAAAAACAAGGTTTTATGATGGCGCAGATGACTCGGGTTTAAAGTGCGGTCGTCCAAACATGGTTATCTCTCAGATGTTTTGGAGGAGTAGGTGTCCGTGGATGCAAGTGTAACAACCCGGTTTTTTTTACTTTTTAAAATACGTGAAATTTAAAACTTTTTCTTTTCTTTTTATAAAACAATAGTGAAAAATATTTTAAATCAACATCATAGTTCTTTTCTGAAAACCAAATCGTTAAAATCTCTTTTACTTTGACTTGTTACTAAAATCGTTATAAACAGTGGAAGATTGTAATTATAAAATCTTTTTTCTTAAAACGTAACGAAAGCATAAACGATTCATTTAAATAAATAAACTATTTACATTAAATGTACAAAGCTTTTTTCTCGTTAATCCACTTAGCCTAGCTAGCCACAAGTCTCGCCCGTGCAAATCTTTCATCGACTGCTCCTTAATCTGTTCTTCATTTTCTCTCGTGTTTGTACCTACATCGCAAGTCATAAATTATGAGTCTAATACTCAATAAGTGATAATACCTAATATGCTACATGCACATGTTGTGTCATTTTAAAATCATGTGAAGTTTCTCTTTTCGTTCTCTTTCTTTTATCTTTTATCTTTTCTCGCTTATGTACTTTCTTTTGTTTCTATTTTCGTTCCTGTTTCTGTATCCATTTCGGTATCCGTGATCGTACGCGTTTTCGTATTTGTTCCCATGTCTGTTTCTGTATCTGTATTTGTATCTGTTTCCATTTATAGAAACTTGTTTATGTTTCCGTTTCTGTTCCCATTTCTGTTTCGATATCTGTGTTCGTACCGTTTCCGTTTTCGTTCCTGTATCCGTATCCGTTTCTCTTTTCATAATTTTTTCTTTTATTTTCTTCTCTTTACTTGTCTTTTCTTTTCTTTTCTTTTATTTCTGTGTCGGGCTTGTCCTATCGATCCATAAAAACTTTTATATTTTCTTTATCTTTTGTCCATGTGACGGGCTTGTCCTACCGGTCCACTAGAACCTTTTTCTTTATCTTTCTTAATCAATCGTTTGTGCTTTGTTTCGTTTTTGTTTTCGTTTCGTTTTCAAAACTCTGCATGAAAACTATTTTCAGAATCTTTGAAAATCGTGATACATGATGCTCATGAATGCATACAATTTCTAACGTATAAATAAAGACTATAAATAAACACTCGATGTGCAATTCACATAATGTACTATAAAACTGTAGACATGCTGTAAAAATAGTAAACAACGAAGCGTGCTATAAACAACTGTAAACATGCTTTAAAAATAGTAGACAATAAAACATACTATTAAAAACTATAGACATATTTAGAAAGCGGTAAACAACGAAACATGCATATCCTATTCTTGCGATGTAGGGCCCGAAGACCAAAACACACACGTATCATTTACCTCGTTTCCTTAAAGCGCTCAACGCTTAATCGTTATGTTTTTCTTCCTTCTTTAGTACCTTCACAATTTAATAACACTTAATCATTAATCTAATCAATTAATTAACTTATTAATTTCAACGTCTTTTCCTGGTTTTTCTAATTTCAACCAACTGCATAATAATTCTAGGAACTCGAGACTACCCCAAAATACCAACATCCAACATTAATATCCCAATAGATTATATAGCTCCAAAAATACCAACGTAACAGATAACATAACACAACCATCTGATACTCCAAAGAATATTTCCATCACTTAAATAAGAAGCATACAGTAATTCGATCCAATGGTTTATCGATAAAGTAATTGAACAGAGAGAAATTATCAAGAGTCATTTATAGCACTGCAATATATAT
Organism: Begonia loranthoides; assembly: GCA_022433065.1. NCBI lineage: Eukaryota > Viridiplantae > Streptophyta > Magnoliopsida > Cucurbitales > Begoniaceae > Begonia > Begonia loranthoides. Next base: position 18,800,032 of record CM039474.1, read on the forward strand.
CCTCAACCAATCACCAACAATATAGAACAACTATTCATCCGTGCATAATTCCTTTTCACTGACCCAAATGCAAAACCACTAAACAATTCGCTTCTAAAAGTATATATATATATCTCTATTGATCATAACTAATAACTAGCAAAATATAACTATCGCAGCAATGATTCGTTCTCACATCCAATAACAGCGTACAACGGTCATAATCCTTTCATCGCTTACTATCATCATACTCACAAAAATTCATAAAATTTCGTAACGTACAAACAAAGGTTCACCAATATAAATATCCAAACTTACCGAACTCAACTTCCATGAACATGGTATATTTATCAAACAGAGAGCATTATCCTTGGTAATTTCCATCAATACAATAAAATCAACAGGGTGTTAACCACATATCTCAACGTCCAAAACTCCATAAGACCAAGGGAGAATTTTCCTTACCTAGAAGAATGCCCGAAACTGTAGTTCACAACCAATACCAAAACCCAGTAGCTTGAACAGAGAGTAATCACACAACCGAGTCTAATTCTGCAGCAAAGGCCAACAACAAGCCGAACATTTTGTCACAACCAACAGAAATCAACAATAATGGAGGCCGAAAATCCAACTTTGCAGAAGACTTACCTCCAACCGTTGTTGCCTGAGGATACCCGAGAAGTATTTCTCCTTCTATTTCTTCCCTCACCATCTTCTTCTTTTCTGTAATTGAAAATCCAGAATGCTTCTCCCTTATTTGTATACAAACGACTAAATTTGAAACGCTGTAACAACCATTTGCAGATTATCCCATGATTTCAGTGACAAATACAGATATTTAAGATCTTATCTTCTTCGTTCACGCCTTGCAATTGAACCACACTCTGTCGTCCTTCACTAGGTAGGAACCAGCGGACTGGTTCGGACCAAACGGCAGCCAACCTCCAGCCGATTCCATCCTGAACCGAAGCCTTGTCTCCATCGCCAGCCACCCCTGCCGATCATGCCAAACCGAGAAATGTCGAGCAACAGAATGCCAATGAGAGAACACAACAGAAACAATCGACTTACCAACCTGGAGTTCGCAGCATCGTCAAGGGTTCTAATCCCAAGCCCTAGACATCTGTGATCGTCGCTCTGCAAGCCGCGACTAGCAGCTCGCCCGCCGTAGTCACAAGCAGCCGCTGCGAAGAAGCACTAGCCGAACCTCCAGCTCCCTCACGTCACGATGCTTTCTCCTGATTCGGTCTCTCAAGCGCGTCGCCCCATCGCTCCCCATCGCTCTCTCTTCTGTCTGAAAATGGCCAAGCTTAATCAACCCAATTTTTCTGATTCTAAACCGAGCTAGCAGAATAGCCCAAACTGGTTCACCAGCTGAACCGGTTCGCCACTCCATACTCCATTAATTTCCATTATTTTTAATTCCTCACTAAATCCCCATTTAATTATCCTCCTATATTTTAATTCCACTAATCTCATTTTCTTTTCTTCTTTAATCAACCATCCCCCAATTATACCTAACTATTTAACCTAATTATCATCCACTAAATTATAGTAATTTATAATCAACTAAATACGTCATTGGTAATACCCTAATAAATATCTAATTATCTGAATACTGTCAATTACTCTTTAATTATTCTTATTAAATCCCATTATGAAAAGTCGGGGTATTACAGCAAGGGTGTCCATGGATGAATGTGAACATCCGAATGATAGTCCAAAATTTTAGAAGTTGCTCTCAGGTGGTTTTGTGGTCCACCGAAGTTCAAGTTGCAGTCAACTAGGTTAGGGAAAATCATAAGAGAAAAAGAAGAAGTAAAAATATTGGTGTCCACAGAAGGGAGGAAAAGAGTGAACAAGGTATAGATCGTTGGATTAAAGGAGAGATTTGACTGTTTGATAAGAATAGCAGAATGAGAACCTGATGATGTGTATACGCAGAAGAAGGAAAAATAAATAAATGGAATGTTGTTGTTTAGCTTAAAGATCAGCGAAAAGGAAAAATGCTTATGCAGATAGGATAGATGTCAAACAGGCCTAACAGAACTGCCAGATAAGGCAACCCAATTCTCGGAGAGAACCCAATTACCCAGCTCAAGGCATGAATTATTAGTGGAAGACTTAACGGGAAAATATCAAGCCCAACCCAAATCACATGGGTTGGGGTCCATAGAGTAATCAACTAGAGACATGATAGCATAAATAATGAAACATACTATGTAGGAACTAAATCAAACAACACCAAAGCAAAAACCCCAAACGTACCCAATACTGAGGGATTGAAATCACGAACATCCACCCATGCGCAGGGAGATCGAGACACCCACAAGAGGACACCAACATCACCCTGCTGTCACACATGTAAAACTAGTGCACCGAACCTACACCCTAACCTGAGAAAAAATATAGTCTAAGGGGTGAGTGACAAAGTCAGTATGGAAGTCAATACTAAATACAATGCATGCTAAAAAATCGTTTTCTTCATCTTTTGAAAATCATTTCATGTTTCTTATTTACCATACATAGATTTAAATTATTAAAACTTCTTTATCATTTTATAAATCCGGCGCATGGTCCTCGATGTGGCTTTATCAAGAACTCGTTGTATATATAGATAGTTATATCACAAAATATGTCAACATCGTTTTTTCGTATGAAAACATCATCAGTGAAGAGAAATGGTTACACAATGACCCATCCGTCACTCATCATAGAAAGGTGGCTATTTGTCAATAGCAACACTTCATGAGACAGAAGAGAATACCAATGACGGTGACCTGAGGATCCAGCACGTCACCCGAGTTGTTAGCGAGCAAATTCCGCGACGACCCAACTCGTATAATCACAGTAACGGATGAGGTTGTTGCTAATAGATTGTTTGTTAACTAAAATACCTCTAGGTTCCAAGTTGACGAAGGTTGCTAATGAGTAAACTCAAGGCGTCACGCCACCCGTCAAATGAAACGGTAGTAGAATAGGCAAAACTTAGCGATAAACAACTTACCCTCTCTGTGTGACAAATACCCTAGCCAAGTTTAAGGACTCGAAACCCAAGGAAGTATCATCACCTTCCCATCTCCATTTCCGACTTTCAATGCTCGAAACCTGAGGACATGTCACCAATCCCATCCCCAATTTCACTTCTAGAGCTCGAAACTTGAGGACATGTCATCAATGCCCCATCGTCATTTCGCACGCAAGCGACTAATCTTCTCGCAGCAGAAGATTGCACGGGGATAGCCTCGTGATGCTTCAGCGCTAGAGTGCCTAAAACATCAAGAGGATTCTCCTCCCAATGTACATAACAAACCTTCTCGGAGTATAAGATTTCATGGGATAGCCTCTTGATACTTTAGCACTAGAGTGCCTAAAGCATCAAGATGATTCATCTTTCCAACATATATGCAAAAATATATAAATCAAACCTTATACGAGATACAAACGTGAGAAAACATACGTATACGTAAAAACAAACGTGCTGTCAAAACAGTCCCCGTCAGATTGTCAAGTGTGGTATCCCACAAAATAGCAGTTTTGAAAACCATGATGCAATGCAGTGAAGAAGTATAGAGATCCCTACCTCGATGACGACCATGATATGCTTACCGACAAACCAGCTCCACGCACTGTGGTAAGAAAAAATTTGAATCATCTAACACCTCAAAAACCTATAACAAGACCGGTGTCAACATCCTACAAACATAACAGAGATAACAGACAAGTCTCACATAAGACTAGAATCCAAAACAGTTTCTAGGGACAACCACGAGCTCCAACTTGAAAACCGAAACTAGGAATCCCAACAAAATCCTCAACTTTATCACTCAATAACATAAACAAGGTTTTAACAAAAACTATTAGTTCCAGGAAAACAACATATACATTTTCTATTTTAGCTTACTCATCAGGACCAACAGAGCATCCACTTTATAGTGAACATTATCTCCCAACAAATAGCAACATCAAGTCTCACCTAAGCAAAAACTAAACAACAGCAAGCTACTACCCTTCAAAAAGTATCATCAAAATAGTTGTAGATTACAATCATTGGGATATCAATTTAAATAGAGAGAATAAAATGAACACTTTCTGCAGGGCACTGTTTCCACATTTTAAACCGTAGCAGAAGGAATAACACAGCTAACAGGGAATCCAAACCATCACAACAAGAAATTCATCAATCCAAATATTCCTCTCCTGCTATCATGCAACTACAACTTAACAACATCAAATAGTAGACAACATGCACCTCTCGGTGATAGCCGAAACCTAATTAACACTGCAACGCCCAAACCAGTGACCTAATACAGCAAGAAATCAGAAACTCCTCACTCAATGCCAAAACCCAAATAGAAAACGGAACACAGCAGCAAGCAAATATCATCCAAATCAGAAATCACAACAGAATCAATTTAATGTCAGTGAAAGACATTTCCAAAAAAAAAAAAGCAAACCATTACCGAAATTAAAACAATCACAGGGAATTCCGGCCGAGAGACCAAATCGAACGGGTCCTTACCTCAATCGAAGAAATTGCCCAGCCTTGGCGATACTAACCTTCCCGCACCTCGTCTCATCGGAAAGCCCCCAAACGGACCTTCAAAATCGCCGCAAATCCCGAATTTAAATCGACCGAGTGGTTGATATGCGTGGCACCCTCACTCCGTCGTTAAGGGTGCTCCCCTCTTCGAAGCCCTCAGACGCTCGCGGGTCACCGGAAATGGTGGCTCCTGCCTTCGCGAAATCGCTTTCTCTCCGGCTCGATCTCCTCTTTCTTGCCTGCAAGAGACCATGAAGAAGAGAGAAGATTGTCTTCTGTCATCTAAAGTCTGATTTTTATTTTAATAAAAATAATAATTTTATAAATTTATATAATATAAAATTTTTATATTACATAGATCCAACTCAAATTCCGTTTTAAAATACGATTCCCTTAAAACTTCGACCCAAAATAATTTCTTAACCAAAATAATTTACCAGAAATTTGACCATTTTACAGAAAAACGCACACGTCAGCGCTACGCGACAAAACAAATTAACTTTCAACCTTTGACCGAAAATTCGCAAAAACTTTACACGTGCCATTTAAAAATTATTTTAAAAATCTTAAATTTTACAATAGATGCCAAGAAAACGAGAGAGGAATAAGGACAGTTAAATTGAAGTAAAAGATGAAACATAAATCGTTGAATTTAAGGAAAGATGCTTTTGTAGAAAGGAAAGATTCTATGCAGAAAGGAAGGATGTCGCGTGGCAAAAGTTAAGTAAAATAAAAGTAAATGTCATTATTTTATGCTAAAGAAACATATTCGCAGTATTGAATGTGTCTGTGACAGCATATTAAAGAGAAAGAAATGTCATCATTTTATCTTCATGAGAGTGTCCACACAAGTGAATGCATCCGCGACAAATAACAAAAGAAAAGGAAACGTTGTCATTTTGGATAAGGGGAGTGCATTGAATAGTGGATTCGCGAAAGTCTAAACTTCTGCAGAAGTAATAAGCATCTGCAAGGGGAGTGTGTTGAACAGTGGGAACCGCGAGAGTGTAAGTGTCTGTGGATACTATAATGCGTGTATCTACAAAAACAAATGCATCCGCAGAAGTAAGAACGAAGGATAGAATGTCACTGTTTTGAATGCAGAATCTACAATGAGAAGTGGAGGTTGCAGAAGCATAGGTTGTAACATCCCTCATTTTATTCCCTTTATTTCTTTAATATTATAAAAATGGTTATAAAATTTTCGCTTTTTATTTTATAAAAACAAAAACAATATAAGTCATCAGAGTATCTATACAACTCTATGCACGATTCTCAAAACACTAGTATTTTATCAAAAAGTCTTTCAACAGTCCTTTTTACATTTTCAAGAGTTTATAACTTAACCTACTAATATTTTAGCAAAATATCCATAGATCCATTATATCACATGTCCCATACCAAAATACCCACTTCTAATTGGCAAAATACTATTGCCTCATATGTTCCATAACATATCATCAAAACACATCTGTGATGCACCACAACCGACAGGTCAATATCGCTGATAATCCAAAACATCATCATGGAGTACCTCCTCCACAACATTATTGTCATCCAAGTCATTACCTACATCACGGGGGAAAACAATGAGTCTAACGCTCAACAAGAATTAGAATGTAATGCAATGAATGCGATGTATGATCATACAATGCAATTTAATCCGAAGTACATACATGACAAACACCGTGGGGTCATGAGGAAGATGTGGCCAAGTAATTATAAACATTTCATGAGCTTCCTCATGCCGTATGTACTTTTTGTTCCGAGAGCGTTGGGGATTTCAGAAAGGGAGGCAATGAACACTCGATCAAATGTCTTTAATCTATTTTCTATCTCATCGTTTCATTTATATTTTCATTTTTTCCACATTTCATTGGAACACATGGGATGTCATTGTTATTCTCGAACCCCCACACGCCTATTTACATAAATTGATTTTATCATGCAATATGAGCACGTTCATAAATCATAAGTGATGCATGTACGTCCACAAAAATCATTGAAGAGAAGAGAACATTAATATCATTACAAGTGAAAATAATCAACATGGTGAACATACATTTTAATTAACACATAATCTATTAACACTATAAACTATTTGTCTTTGTAATTATTTATTCCAGCTTTTTATCTATTTCCAAACCAATTTGTTTCTAACATGGAAATTAACATGGGAATTGACTAACAAGGTGGCCTAAAGGAAAAACACATTTATCAGTATAATATATTGTAAAACTTATACCAAATTCTTTCATATGAAGTAAAAGCAATTCGTGGTTGGAAATAACGTGTCTACACAGAACATTCTATCATTTCTTTCATTTTCCATTTGTTAACTTCACAAATTATAAAATCCAACTCAACAAAGATAGAACCTATGCTATAATTCCATTCTTAAATTGTTATCTTCACAAATCACTTAGAGAATACTTAGAGAACACACCCAAATATCTACCATTGCTGTAATTCTATTACTTTGTCATTTCAATTATAAACCTCAATATCTATTTCAAGACAATCCTTTCATTTTAATAAGCACATCTTACTGAACTCATTATGTTAAGGTAATCCAGCAAGACTTAACAATTATTCATGTAGAAACTATTATCATCAACTAGAACAGTTTCAATATTAATCACAAAACAAGCAAACCCTGTGATTTAGACCTTCACAGGCCACACATCACTCCAATTATTATCTTTTTCTGAACTTCAATATTCGAACAGTATCCTTCCTTCCAGCAGTTCACTGTGCAACTTACAAAGCGAACAAACAAAATTCAATTATATCACAGGAACACCTTCATTCATATACACATCAAAAATCAACAACCACATACCACTTCTTTGACCTCTTCAAGTTGTTCTGCAACTTTGTTTCCCCTCCTCCAATGTCTCCTTCAAAGTCCTCCCATTCTCTTACTCAACAACTATTTTTATAAACAGGGGAGACCTAATGGAGTCGATTCCCATTTCAAGGGAAAGGGTCCAACCATTTAGGGACACTTCCCTCACCATCAACCGCTAGAGACGTGTCTATAGACAGAAATCAAAGAGGAGGAGCTGTCGATAACCTCCCAGACGTGTCTTCATAAGAAAAAGGGAAAGAGATCGAAGGACTTAAAAACAATGGCAGAAGAAAGCTTCAGATTTAAAAAAAAAAATTCAGACAATTTTAACCTTTTAGACGCGGTGTGTCGTCCGCGTCATGCCTCCATAGTCGTCTGCATCGTTCTAGAATTAAAACAGATTCATTCGGACGCCAATTCTTCACGTCCGCAATTGTCCGCATTGTCCAAATGTTCCCAGAAAATGGACAGATCCATTCGGACGACTCTATTATCGTCCGCTTTGACAGATCAGCATCCGCACTTCACAAATCAGCGTTTAGGACGCCAAATGTCGTCCCCATCGTCCTAAACTCCCAATTTGGCATTTTCTTTTAACTTTTTACACTACATTTTACTTACCATAGACTTTAGATTTTATTATTACATCATCAAATTTTATTATAATATAATATATGGATTTACACGGTATTTTGGGACATTACATAGGTGTCAGCAGAAAGGAACGCATCAACGACAAAAAGTGGAATGCGTGAAAATTGTCATTTGGATTAATATATGCGAGGATGTGAGGATCCAAGGAAGTGAATGGTTTCATGATGAATACGTAAAGTGTGAAATTTCATCATTTTGAAGGGAGTATCCACGATTAAAAGTGGGTGTTGCGGTAGCATAGGCATCCAAGGAAAGAAACACGTCTGCGAACCAAAGAAAACATTGTCGTTTGGATTGAGGATCTTTGGAGAACAGTGAGTATCACAGAAGTAAAGATGTCCATGGAAGGGAATGCATCCACGTGCAAAAGGAAAATGTTGTCATTTGGATCAAGGATCCATAAGGAATAGTAAATGTTGCAGGAGCAGAGGCATCTGCGGTGAGGAACGCATCAGCGAGAACGAAGAATGTCGTCGTTCTGGGACTCGTCCACACCCTAGCCACAACTATAAAAAGGGAGATTTATGAAGAACCCTAGCCACTATTTTATTGGAGTCAGCAAAGATAGCATCTTGTGAGCACCATTAAGGAAACCAAGACGCTAGAATGCGAGATGAAGGAAAATGGGTGACCATGTGCATTGTTAAACTCAAGGTTAGCAATGTTTGTGTATCGTTGGCCAATGGCCAACATCACAAAGATGCTAGGATTGTTTGATGTCTAATATCTATTGGGTTAGTGTTATATTGACTGATTTTATGATATTCAAGGATATTGCTTTGATGTATTGTTTGTTAGTTTATGTTTTTCTTGAATGGGATTACGAGGATATGTTGTATTGCATGATGGACTATTTGATAGAATATAAGGCTATCTTTGTAAATTTTGAGGGTGTATTATATTTTTGATGATAAGTTATGTTTTATTGAATTGAGGATAAGTTGTATGGTGTGATCGATTGTTTGATAGATTATAATTCTATCTTTGTAAATTTTGAGGGTGTATTATATAGTTATGTTTTATTGGACTGAGAATATGTTGTTATGTTATGTTTACCTCAAGGATTTGCTCTAATGTGTTATGCTTCGTTGTTTGAGAACATATTATGATGTTGTGACATAGGCATAAGATAGGTTGAGATATATGTATGCTGCATTGGTTTCATGTAACATGTTTTTTAGGAAAAGAATGAAAATGGTTTTTCAAACATACGTTTTTATGTAAGAAAGAGTTAAACAGAAATGAACATACGAATAGCCTTGTATGGTCTAGCCTTGAAAACACTTAATGTATGAGAACCTCACCAATGGTTACAAGGTAGATATGTATGAGAACCTCGATAAAGATTGAGAGGTAATTAATAGTTATGTAAAAGAACCTTGCCAAATGGTGCGAGGTCATCTCACAAAGAAGCCTTGTAGGAGCAGACTTGAAACTAAGTCATGTAAAAGGAACTCGTCAAAGGGCACGAGGTCATCTCACAAAGAATCCTTGTAAGGGTGGGGCTTGAGACTAAGTCATGTAAAAGGACTTTGACAAAGGTTGCCAGGTCATCACGTATAAGGATCTCGACAAAGGTTGTGAGATCGTTATGTTTGAAGATCTCGACAAAGGTTGTGAGATCGTGATGTATTGGGATCTCAACAGAGGTTACGAGATTGTCATGTAAAAGGCTCGACAAACATTACAAGTTCGTCTTGTATAAGGACCTCGACAAAGGTTGTGAGAGTAGCTTTGGGTGAGTCAATGGCCTCAATGATGATTATGTAGCTTTGGGAGAGCCAATGTCCTTGATGTTTAAGTATCTTTGGGTTAGCCAATGGCTCCAATGATTGTTATATTACTTTGGGTGAGCCGTGGGCCCCAATTATGAAAATGAGAAGAAATGAAACGAAATGGAATGAAAGAAAAGAAAATAAAAGAATGTAAAAAGAAAAGAATAAGAAAGAAAAGAACGCAAGAATGAAAAGAATAAGAACAAAAGAATGAAAAACTAAGAGAAAAAAATGAGATGTTTTCTTTGTAAACTGCATTTCATGTAGACATCTCTTACTGAGCATTACACTCATTAGTTAAAGTTTGTGATGTAGGTAAGGATGCTATTTAGGACATACTTGATGCTAGTGACGAGTAAAGATTTACGGTTAGAGAGAACGTTTCATGGTCAAGGTTGCAGTGTTGCCTATGTAACACCTTGTTTTTTTTTTAACTTTAACTTTAACGCATGATGCATAGCAAAAGACTTTCTTTTAAATTCATTTGCAATAAAAGTGAATGAAACACAAGTAACAAATTTTTCTTTCTTTTTTAAATTCTTTAAAGTTTACATTTTACGAAAACTTTCTATAAACAAAATAATATGTCTTTCATTTTTCGTTTTGCCCAACCAGTACAATATCTTCACTGTGTAAATCTTTCATCAGTTGCTCCTTTCTTTCTTCCTTTAGGATGGTTACCTACATTACAAGAAGTAAATTAATGCTTAGTAAAGAATGAAATACAATATGAACATGAGATGCAATATACATAAAAAATTCTCATTTTAGTTTTTCTTCTTTTTTTTTTATCATTTTTATCTTTTATGGAAGAGTGGTGAACCTCAGCCAACTCAACCATTCTTAAAGTGTAAGAAAGAGTGGTGAACTTCAGCTAACTCAGATCGTTCTATTATTTAGGGAGAGTGGTGAACTTCAGCAAACTCAAACCTTTTTTATTACTTGGGAAAGAGTGGTGAACTTTGGCTATCTTAAATCCATCTTATTATTTAGGGATAAGTGGTGAACTTCAGCCAACTCACACCTTTCTTATTTTCTTTATGTACATTCATTTCAATTTCTTTTTTTTATACAAAAATATGTGGGTGTAAAATATTTTCATAGTCTTTCTTGAATAACCATGGTGCATAAACATGAATGCATACAAACTAATATATTATCCTACATCAATACACATATCCTCGAGTAAACATTGACCTAATTCTTGTAATGTAGCTGGAAGGCAAAATACTTACAAACATTCCTTACCTTAACATCTTGGCACTATGTCTTGCAACCTACGAAGTTATTTTCTTGATCTTCAATACCTTCAGTTAATAGAGAGAAAACCATAGCCCTTGAAGAACATCCTCCTTCCAAGTAAATTCTCACGGTTAAAGTTTTTTCTCCATTTAAGGTTAATTTCTTATATAATCCTCCAACTCCAATCATGAGGTGTCGTCCCCTTCAGCGTTTTAATGCTGAGTAATCAATTTTCTCCCTTCTTAAATCCTAACACGAAATCTATTTTCAGGTGACTTTTCGTATTCCTGGTCAACCATACCTTAACTCTGTTCAACTGTTCCCTTACATATCAAAGAAAATCCTTTGTCGAGCCTTCTGTCGTCGATGCTTAGCCTGCCATAGAAGCCTAACCTTCCATGGAAACTCATTAAACACTGGTTGCAAATGACCTCAACCTCATATCTAGTCCACCGCATTTCTACCTGATGCTAAATCCTTTCCATATGTCTTTAGTTCACTCGAACAAGCTCGACCACACCCTTAACCCGGTCAACCACAAAATGATCCGAGAGCTTCTAGACATACTTTCGCAGTCATCCACACTTTCGAGGATACTTGGAATTTCCTTGGATCCAGGTCAACCACACTCTTACTCCAGTCCACCTAAAACTTGTCGGGCGTCCACTCCAAAGAGCGTTTTAGACATACGGACGTTCACTACTTCCATACTTTTTCAGGGAGACTAACAACTGTCGTGTACCAATCGACCACTATTCACACCCTAGTCAACTGTAAATGCTCCTGAGAATAAACCAACTAAGACCTTAAGCACCTAACATCCATCCCTATTTTATCATCAATTAATCCTTAACAATCAACACTCTTAACAATCATAATTCAACCTCCACATAAACATTCATTAACCATGGTCTTATCACAATTAATATGATAAAATTCTGGGTGTTACATTCTTTCCTTCTTATAAAAGTTTTGTCCTCAAAATTTGCTTAGCATATATTTTACATTTTTATTTACAGAAAACAACCATTATTAATCACTTCATGAAACCGCAACATTTTAATCAAAAACTTCTCATAGCATAACTTAATCCAACATTACATATTATACATTGTTTTTGGTGCAATCTTTTCTTTCTCTTTGGTTGGTGTAGTGTAAATTTTGCAATATGTCCAAACCTCTTACATTTAAAATATTGTCCCGATCTAGACAAACACTCACTAGAATTAGTCTTTTTACATTTTGGACATTGGTTTCCTTGTGGTGAATAAACATTCATTCTCTCTACTAGGAGTTCTCCTTGCATGCGTTTCTCCCATCCTTGTTGTTCTCCACCTTTGAAATGTCTATTAAAACCCCTAAACTTTTGTTGTCCTTCTTCTCTTTGTTGTGATTGAAATTCTTTCACCATTTGTCTATTCTAATCTCTAAACTTTGCAACTTGATACTTAGCCTCTTCTACCTCAAGGGATTTTGTCACCACTTCTAAATTGGAGATTCCCGGGGTACTAGATATTTTTACGTCTTTATAAATTTCTATCTTCAGTCCTTGCACAAAATGATGCACTTTATGCTCATTAGTACTTACAAAGTGAGCAACAAAACAAGACAAAACTTCAAACTTGCGAACATAGTCCGCCACTGATCCTGTTTGTCGCAATCGAACGAACTCCATCAACTTATTGTTTTTGGTTGTATGGTTAAAATATTTCTCATAAAATACCTACTTAAATTGTTACCACCTAATCTCTTTTTCATTATGTGTTGTCTTCATTGTGTCCCACCAAAATTGTGCATCTTTAACCAACATGTAAACAACACAAGAAACTTTTTCCTCTTCCTCTAATTTAACATCACCAAACATATCTTCTATCATTCGAAACAATTTCTCAGCACTAGTTAGATCCAAAATATTCCCTTCAAAACTTGGTGAGTTCAGTCAATGGAATCGCTCACAACTCAATTCTGAATGCACAACTAGTTATAAGTTTCTCTGGTCTTCCCTTTCCATCGACCTTTCCATGTACTGAAATTGATGTTCTACCATGTTTGTTAATTGATCAATAACTTCATCCCTATTGCCCATATTTCTTCTTGGTTCTTTCACCATGTTACCCCTTCACCAATCAATCCCAACATATAAATAAAACAACATACTAATCAAATTAACTCAAAACACTTACAATTAATGAAATATTTCCTCATTAAGGCTTATGTTGGTAGGCAATCTACATAACCGTATTGACTCTGATACCATATTGTAATGCCCAATTTGCTTTTAACTCTAACTTTAAAGCATTGCATAGTGGAAGACTTTCTTTTAAATTCATTTGAAATAAAATTGAATGAAATACCGGTAATAATTTTTTTCTTTCTTCTTTAAATTCTATAAAGTTTACATTTTACAAAAACAATTCTATAAACAAAATAATATGTCTTTCATTTTACGTTTAGCTCGACCAGCACAATATCATCATCATGTAAATCCTTCATCAATTGCTCATTTCTTTCTTCTTTTAGGATGATTACCTACATCAAAAAAAGTAAACTATAAGACTAATACTTAGTAAGGAATGACATGCAATATGAACTTGAGATACTACATACATAAAACATTCTCATTTTAGTTTTCCTTCTTTTTCTTTATCATTTTTATCGTTTATGGAAGAGTGATGAACCTCAACCAACTCAACCATTCTTAGAGTGTAGGAAAGAGTGGTGAACTTCGGCCAACTCAAACTTTTTGATTATTTAGGGAGAGTGATAGACTTCAGCAATCTCAAACCATTCTTCTTACTTAGGAAAGAGTGGTAAACTTCGGCCATCTCAAATCCTTCTTATTATCAAGGGATGAGTGGTGAACTTCAGCCAACTCACACCGTTCTTATTTTTTTATGTCCATTCATTTCAATTTCTGTCTTTCTTATACATAAAAACATGAGCACTTAAAACATTTTTGTAGTCTTTCTTGAATAACCATGGTGCATAAACATGAATGCATACAAACTAACATATTATTCTACATCAATATACATATTCTTGAGTAAACAATAACTTAATTCTTGTGATGTAGCCCAAAGGAAAAACACATACAAAAATTCCTTACATTAACGTCTTGTATCTATGTCCTACAACCTAGAAAGTTATTTTATTGATCTTCAATACTTTTAGTTAATATAGAGAAAACGATAGCCCTTGAAGAACTTTCTCCTTCCAAGTAAATTCTCATGGTTAAAGCTTTTCCTAAACTCAAGGGTAATTCCTTATATAATCCTCCAGCTTCAAGCATGAGGTGTCGTCCTCTTCAGCATTTTATACTGAGTAATCAATTTTCTCCATTCTTAAATTGTGATGTGCAATCTATTTTCAGGTGACTTTTTGTATTCACGGTTGATCGCACCTCAACTCTAGTCGATCGCTCCATCACATATTAAAGAAAATCCTTTTCTGTTGTGGAAGCGTAGTCTACCGTTGACTCCTAACCTTCCACTACGGATGCCTAACCTTCATTGAGAGCTCATTAAACACTGGTTGAGGACAACCACAACCTCATATTTGGTCGACCGCATTTCTACCCGAGGCTAAATCCTTTCAATTTGTCTTTAGTCTGGTCAACCGCAAAATGATCCAAGAGCTTCCAAGGCATACTTTCATAGTCATCCACACTTCCATGGATACTTGGAATTTCCTTGGATCTTGGTCGATCGCACTCTTACTCCGGTCGATCGCAAACTTTCATGATATCCACTCTAGAGAGCGTTTTAGACATGCAGATGTCCACAACTTCCATACTTTTCTACGAACACCAACGTCGTGCACTGGTTGACTGCAATTCACACTTTAGTCAATCACAAATGCACTCGAGAATAAATACACTAAGTCCTTATGCATCTAACCTCCATCCCTATTTTATCATCAATTAATCCTTAACAATCATAATTCAACCTCCACAAATAAACACTCATTAACCATGGTCCTAGCATATTTAACACAATAAAATTCTAAGTGTTACAGATGTTGACTCGTGGGTGGCTCATGAGACGTAATTTGGTGTAAAAGGTGTAAATTTCGTAGATATGTTTTTGAACCATGGATGGATTTTATTTGATTTAAAGTAATGAATAGACATGTTAAGACTAAATTAAATGATTTTTCAAAAGTATGTTTTGATGTGCTTTAAAAGATTTCAACTTGGATTTATGAAAATTTTCGATAAAGACTTCCACTAATATATATATATATATATATATATATATATATATATGACCATTAACGCTTTAGAGCATTACAATTATGGTATCAGAGCACCTGGGTTAAAATAATTTTTGCAAACTATTGTACAATGCCAACTTTGACATGGAAATACTTCATCAACTGTAATTATGTTTAATTTAATTATAGGATTAGTTTTTAATTCCTTCCTTTAGTGGTTGTATTAGGATTTTCCCTAAGATATAGTATGGAAGGAGAAACTCAAAAATTCTATAGACCCTAAAGCTAAAATTATTGGACGATTATTGGAACTGGTAGACTATCAATTTTAGGGAGGAACAATTGGAGGCAAGAATAATTCTTTAGGGGAAACAACCTTAGTAGAATAAAGGAACGAAAAGGCCCTTTAATGAAGATGAACGACTGGGGAAAGGGAAGCATATTAAAAGAGGGCCAGTGGTTATCAGAGATGGTACTAAGATTCCTCAAGCTTGTCAATGCCTTAGGTGCAAGAAGAATCATATGGGCGAATGTAGACCTGGTACCGGACGGTGTTTCAAATGTAATGAGTTGGGCCACATAGCTAGGGATTGCTCAACAACCGTTGGAAAGCATAAGAGGGTTGCACTTAGAGTTCCATCTCTCATTGAAGACGATGAGGCAAGCAAGTTGCATCAGGTACCATGTCTATCCTATTTATGGCATTGTTGGTTCTGCCTGGATTGATGCTGGAGCAACGCACTTATTTGTGGCTCCTGTATTTTGTTTTAAACTTAATTGTCTTACTAGATGTAACACCCAAATTTTTCGTTCTCAAATTTTTAGCGATGTATTGGAACAATTGGATTTTAGTGGAGTGACACATGATACATTTTTATGCTTTGAATATTTATGAGTGCAATTTATATGTTAATTAGGTAGTTAGATAATTAATAAAATAAGAAAATTAGTCTTTTAATTTAATTGATTTCATAATTTGGGATGGGATCTGCTGGTTTGTGTACCATGCAAACATCTAGATCCTTAGCCGTTGGATTAAAATTTCGGGAGGAGGGAAGCCATGCTTCTAACTCCTTTCTCTCTTGTTGGGAATGACTTCCTGAGGTCATTCGCAAGCTAGTCGCAACAGTGAGCTGGTTTGGCAGAGTTCGGGGAAGTGGAAATCTCACGTTCAACCGGGTCATGTTGAAGCTCATGGGGGAAATCCTATTTCTGGCTACCTCGATCGTTTGTCTAGGGAGTCCTCTCCTCGCCCGGTGATCAAAGAACCTGTTCTCCTAGGATGAACTTTCGGGAATCGTAGGGAAACAGAGAGATCAACTATTTAAGATTTCTACTGTAGCATCAATATTGGGTAAGTGATGTACATTTTGTTTGGGCATTAGGCATACTTCACAGGGTTTAGAATTTGAATATGTGTTGCTATCTCCTCATCGTGCGATTGAAAATTTGATAGAATGGATTGTTTTTGTTAATATTTTGTTGTTGGGGATTGAGAAATCATAATATAAACTCAAGTTGCTTCCTGCTTATGACCATATGCTGAATAGATTTGAATACTGTCTAAGTTGGAACTTTAGACTCTGTAAAGGTTGGTAAATTGTTGTGGTTCTTGAATTAAATTAAGAAGGATCTGTTATCCATCCTCCGCCCAAAATTTTAGATTATAGGTTGAGTATTGTTTTCTTTTAAAACATAAGTTTGAAATTTGTGGATGTTTTACCAATTGAATCTGCCCCTAGACAGAATTAGGAATCCGTTTATGATTGGAAAACTATTGTCCATGTGTCAACTAGGGTTTTTGGCTTTGTATTTAGGTTATATGTCTATATAATGTACTAAACAAACCTGTGATTACTGTCTTTAAGCTGGAGATTAGTGTGTTATAATCGGGTGGCTGTTATCTATAAGTGAATTTGACCTTATATTCAGATTATAAATTTGCATAATGTGTTAAACAATGGGTGGAAATTTGAAGGTCTTGTTAGATTGACCTGTCTCTAGGTTTGGAGTTTAGAAATCTTTTTGGATGTTTGTATAGACTATTCTGTGATGTTTGATATTCTTGTTATGCTATAGAATTTAAAGTCCTCAATTATAGTTTAATATTTTAGAATATATATGTATTGTTTGCACGTCAAAGATTATAATAAAGTAGAAAATGTTGAATAATTTATTATGATGGGTCAATATATAGTTTCATGTTATTTTAACTTCCCATATAATTACATACAAGTAGCAAAATGTATGAGATTTCATTAAAAAACAAAACAAAAAGAAAATACATAACAACTATACAAACTTTAAAACGGGTATGAGTTGATTGTCTCGCATGAGGTGGACTTAATGATGTCAACTAAATAAATGTAAAGGATCGTTATGGGCTGGGTTCGAGTTGGCTATTCCGCATAAGGTGGATCAAATGGTGTCACTCTACCTTCGACTGATGTCCCACAACAATCGGACTGTAAATTGAAAGTAAAAAAAAATAAAATAAAAGAAAGTAAAAGAAAAAACATGAATTTTCGTGTTGTATTTCATAGTTATGTTTAGGTTACATGTTGTGTTTCATAGTCATATCTTATATTGCATCTTATATGTTATACGTTTTATGTTACACATTACTTACTGAGTGTTAGGTTCATAGGTGAACCTTCTGATGTAGGAAACGATGGAGATTAAAAAGTATGATGGAAAGGACTTGTGGATAATGCAGTTGAAGAGGAATTCTCATGGGTGAAGCTAGAGTGTTTTCGAAGCGAATTTAACTGTGAATGAGAGTTTAAGAAAAGATGAATTTTAACGATGTAAACTCTTGTTAGGATTTATGTTCATTTCTATTAGATTTAAAAAGAAACATTTATAAATGCTTTTGGTTATTTTAAAGATGAGTTTTACTACGGCTATTTCTAAATGAATTTTCATGAAATCTTCTACTGCATGGTTTTAAAAGAGTACGATAATATATTTAATAAAAGATGAGTTTTACTATGCTCTAATTTCGAAAGAGGTTTTCATAAAGACTTGCTTCGTAAGAGTTTGTAAAAGATCCAGTTTTCTATGATGACATAGTTTTATAAAAAAAAAAAAGGTTTAACGCTATGGGCGTGACACTAGATTTCCTGAGTATGTCTATAGAGTTAGAGTAGTGCTACCATCGAGGGAATGTGTAGACGCAGTGGGTGTTTTGAAGAAGTTGAAGTATTGGCTTGAAGGATGGTTTAATGCGGATGGATGAGTTTGAATTTAGAAGATATGTTTGACCATGTTAAGCTTAGGGAGGAAGAAGAGATTTCCTATGCAACTTACCCGTTAATGCGAGGATGCAAGGTTTGGTAGGATACAATGAGAATAACTAAGGAGGTATTGTAGGACAATTACTTCAACAATACTACAAGGGCAAATGAACTTATAGAATTTGTTCAAAAATGTTGAACTAAATAATTTACCTAAGATTCAAAAGTGTGAGAACTAGCAGGTTAGGGATCATGACCTTAAAAATTAGTTACCATTGGGATGTTGACGTCATGTACAAGAATGAAGAGGGATCGCTCTTAGGACAATAAGGAAAAGGTGGAAAACATTTTGAGGATTGTTGGGGACACCTAATATATATGATAAATAAGTACTTGTGCGAGATTACCACCTCAGCCAGACTAGAAAAGTAAGTGTCATACGTGAAAAATAGTACACGACAAGTTACCATGTCTAAGGTATAGGCTCAAGTGGACATACTAGAGGAGATTGAAACCTCAGTCAACATTGAGTTATGTGGAAGAGCCAATTTAGATTTTTGATTTTGGTAAAGGAACTACGGCATAAGGTACACAGAGTTATGTAACGACCGCAAATTTGGAATAATGAAAGATGTTTTTTCTCCGATGTAGACTATATAACACCCAAGGAATTTAGTAATATTGTTAATAAAATAAAGCTAGATAATTATTATTGAATGGGAGTAAATTGGAATTTTATAAAGAAATGAAGTGAAAGCCTAAGGGAATATGAGTGAAGACTTTGAATGTTGTTTTGGTATTAAATGATTGTTTGTGTACATAGTAATAACTTGGTAAGTTTTAGAGGTTGGAGTATGGAAAAGCAAGGTTTTGTGATGGTTCGAACTATCCAGGTTGATGTGTGATTGTCTGAACTTGGTTATCTCTTGGAAGTTTTGGAGGAGTACGTGTTCCTGAATGCAAGGTTGTTCTCAAATGAATGCGGATGTTCAAATGATAGTCCAAAATTTTAGAGGTTGCTCTCAGGTGGCATTAGAGTCGATCAAAGTTCAAGTTGCGGTCGATCGGATCAAGGAAAATCATAAGGGAAAAAGGAGAAGCAAAACTATTGGTGTACACGAAAGGTAGGAAAGGAGCAGACAAGGTATGGATTGTTGGATGAAAGAAGGATGAAAGATTTGATCGTTGAATGAGAAGAGCATAATGAGAAGTTGATGACATGTATATGCAGTAGAAGGAAAAAGAAAAATAAATGGAACTTTCTTGTTTAGCTAAAAGATTTGCGAAAAGAAAAAACGCTTCCGCGAAAAGGATAGATGTAATGCCCCATTGATTGAAAACCATTTTTCTCACTTTAAAAGACGTCATAAAAATTTTTCGATTTATTTATTCATCGTTTGAAATTCATTTTTGAAGAAAACGTAATCAGAGTAACCATTTGCAGAAATATTACAAAATAATAATAGCACGGGTTCAAAACATAGTTCAATGTCTTACCAAAAAGTCTCAAAGTCCCTATTACAAGATTAAAACATTTAAAATACTAACAATGGAAATTACCAAAATATCCCTCACTCAAAATACCATCACTTTCAAAAATACATGATTCGCACCCAGTAGGTCAAATGGGTTGATAACACGAGGGATCATCCTAGAACGCATCCTCCTCCACTTGAACAAATTCTTCATTAAAGTAATCACCTACATTACGGGGAAAACAATGAGCCCAACGCCCAGTAAGAATCATAATATAAAATGTAATGCATATGATGTATGATCATGTGATGCATTACAGAGGAGTTCCATATCTCGTCTGCTGTTTGGGGCGATGGGTAAGTCTAGGTCTTGTGGCTTAACCGTATTTCCAATGAGGAAACACACCAATAAGGGTGTCACCACGAGTCATACCCATACACTTTTGTTGAACAAATTGGGGATTTCAGAACAAAAGAATTGTGAATCTTATGATTCTCGTGGTTTAACCGTACCTCACCGCTCCCTAATTGGGAGTAGGCACTCCAATAGGGGTGTTACCACGAGAACCATTCCCAATCCTCCCGAACCCCCACATGTCTATTTACGTATATTAGGATGACATATAGCATGTGGACAGTTTTATAATTCCTAGGGTGATGCATGAGTGCTAGAAAATAAATCACAACAAGAACATACAAAGAATCACAATTTAACATGATTATCATTATCACTACTACTAGAAAGCAATTAAAACAAAGAAACTTTCATGTTTCTACAAGTCGGAATCGATCTCATTTATTATTTTATTTCTTGACAGTTATGAGCAAGAATGACGACTCTAACTCAATTTGCAATGTCTACTTCAACTATTTTTACACTACTTTGTGTGGGTTTCTCAATTTAATCCAAATAACCATATTACGGCATGCTTCCAATGTAGGGATGTTAAATGATCAAGAGAATAGTTTACTAAACTCTAAACCCATGCTTCACAGTGTTCAATTTAGGTCCATATTCAAAACAATCACATTTGCAAAAACTCTAACTATAGTAATAGCACACTTAAATCCTTTCTCTTGTGTTTTCCACAATCAAGTCCATAATTCATTTTCATTATTCAAAACAGGGTATAAGTTCATACTTAACAGTTCCGATTGCTAATAACTTAGACAGAATTCACAATCATGTTGGTAACAAATTTAAGAAGTGGATAGTTCAAGTCTCCAACCATACACCAAGTTCAGATTTCAATACAATAACTATCAATTTCTACTAAGCATCCTTTTCATCCAATCCACAAAATACACACACACAACCCGTAATGTAGGGTCATTCTTTTGGCCAAGACAATATTCTAATTCTTACCTCAATCCTTCAGCAGCTCAACCAATCTGCAATCAAAGCAGCAACCCAAAGAAGGTTCCCCAATTACCCTTCAACTCTTAATACTTCCTAAGCAGATATGACAATAGAGGTTAAGCTCAATATTCATAACGAACTTGACTTAATAGTTGAAGATTCATAACTAGACCAATAATCAATCCTTACCTTCTCGTGGACAATTCTTTGCAGCAATTTCTTCAAAGCAATACTCTAATCATACCACACACCCTCACACCTTATCACACCAAATCATTCACCCTCACAAATATACACCCACAAACTTCACTCACACTGGCAGAACAGAATACAGGGAAGAGGAATTGCCTCTTATAGACGAAAGAGAAGGGGAGAGCTACAGCAGGGGATAAGCTAGAGCTGCAAGTTGAAGGCTGACCATTGTGCAAACCAATGGAGGGGTGGTCCATTAAGACAAACCCACGTGGAAAGTTTCCAAAGTTATAGGAGAGGCCTGACCATTGCAGAGTAGTCTGAGGAGAGAGAGTTTATCGTATAAGTCAAGAAATCGGAAGAGTGAGAGTGATCTATATAAATGGGTTTCGCAGATTTCCAATTTTTTGGACTAGGCCAGTCGTCCGAATTCGTTTTCGGCCATCCGAAAACACCTAAAATTTGGTACATATTCAAATCGACAACATCTGCTTCGTCCGCGCCAGATTTCCGACGAGACAGGGGCATCCAAAAACACATGGAAAATTGTACAAATTCAAATCGACAACGTCCACGTCGTCTGCGCCAGATTGCGGATGAGATAGAGGCGTCCGAAAACTCATTGTACACAATTTTCTTAAATTCCATACTTAAATTACTTTCCAATATTATCCTTATTCGTTTTGAACATAATTTACGCATATCATCATGCCGTACGATATGATATGTATGTATTAACTATTCAAATTTAATACATCAATGAAAGGGGAAAAATATATTTTTGGGGTATTACAATAGATGTCGCTAGAATGCATGAAAAAGAAAGACCGTTAAATTGAATTAAAGGTTGAAATGTGAATCATTGGATTTAAGGAAAGATGTTTTTGTAGAAAGGAAAGATTTTGTGCAAAAAGGAAAGATTGCGCTACAAGAGTTAAGTAAAATAAAAGTATACATCATTATATTTTGCTAAAGGAAGCAAACATGTCCACACAGCATATTAAAGAGGAAGAAACATCGTTGTTTTATGTTAAAGAGAGTGTCCTCGTAAGCAAATATGTCTGTAGTAAATAAGAAAAGATAAGGAAACACTGTCATTTTGGATAAGGAGCATGCTTGAACTGTGGAATGGCAGGAGTAAAGGAATCTGCAAAAGGAACAAGCTTGAATATTTGACACATTTATCCATAGAAACGAATGCGTCGGTGGAAGTAAGAATGAAGGATGGAACGTTGTCATTTCAAATGTGAATCCGAGATGAGAAGTTGAAGTCACAAGAGTGTAGGCATCCGCAGAAAGGAACGCATTCATGGTGAATAGTGGAACACATTAAACACTGTTGTTTGATTAAAATACGCTGGGATGCAAGGATCCAGAGAAGTGAACACTTATGCGGAGAATGCATAAAGTGTGGAACATCATCATTTTGAAGGGAGTATCCATGATGAAAAGAAGTGTAGGCGTCCAAAACCAAAGGAATCATTGTCGTTTAGATAGAGGATCCATGGATAAAGGTGAGTATCACGGAAGCGTGGGCATCCGTGGAAGGGAATGCATCCGCGAACCAAAGAAAAACATTATTGTTTTGATCCAGAATCCATAAGGAACAGTAACTGTCACAAGATTAGAACAATAACTGCATCATGAGAGCGAAAGATATTGTCTTTTTGGGTCCCGTCCATGCCCTAGTCGCGACTATAAATTGGGAGATTTACGAAGAACCCTAGTCACTATTTTTTTGGTGTCGGCAAAGTGATGTGCCAAGGGTCCCACCCTAGCTTGTCATTTTATATTTATTTTATTTTTAATCATTTATTTCATAATTTTCAATTATTTATAGTTTTGTCATTAGGGTTCCTTATATAGTCAAGAATTAGTACTAGGACACATGTTTCTCAAGGTAAGCAATGATTATGTGTGATTGGCCTATGGCCTACATCAAAAAGACACTAGGATTTTTTGATTTCTGATATTTATTGGGTTAGTGTTATATTGACTGATTTTATGATATTTGAGGATATTGCTTTGATGTGTTGTTTGTTAGTCTATGTTTTTTTTAATGGAATTCTAAGGATATGTAGTATTGTGTGATGGACTGTTTGATAGAATATAATGCTATCTTTGTAAATTTTGAGGATGTTTTATATTGTTGATGATAGGTTATGTTTTCTTGGATTGAGGATATGTTGTATGGTGTGATGGATTGTTTGATAGAATATAATGCCATCTTTGTAAATTTTGAGGGTGTATTATATTGTTGATGATAGACTATGTTTTATTGAATTGAGGATATGTTGTTTGTTATGTTTACTTTAAGGATTTGCTATAATGTGCTATGTTTCGATATTTAAGGCTATATTATGATGTTGTGACATAAACATAAGATAGGTTGAGATGTATGTGTGTTGCATTGGTTTCATGCATCACGTTTTTTAGGAAAAGAACGAAAATGGTTTTTCAATCATACGTTTTCATGTAAGAAAGAGTTAAACAGAAACGAACATATGTAAATAGCCTTGTATGGGTGGGGCTTGAAAACACTTAATGTATGAGAACCTCACCAATGGTTGTGAGGTAGATATATATGATAACCTTGACAAAGATTATGAGGTAGTTAATAGTTATGTGCAATAACCTCTCCAAAGGGCGCAAGGTCATCTCACAAAGAAGCCTTGTATGGGCAAGGCTTTGAGGCTAAGTCATGGAAAAGGACCTCGTCAAAGGGCACGAGGTCGTCTCACAAAGAAGTCTTGTTTGGGTGGGGCTTGAGATTAAGTCATGTAAAAGGACGTTGACAAAAGTTGCAAAGACGTCACGTATAAGGATCTCGACAAAGGTTGCGAGATTGTTATGTATAACAATCTCAACAAAGGTTGCAAAATCATTATGTATGAGGATCTCAACCAAGGTTACGAAATTGTTATGTATGAGGATCTCGACAAAGGTTGCGAGATCCTGATATACCGAGATCTCAAAAGAAGTTATGAGATCGTCGCATAAAAGGAACCCAACAAAGGTTGTGTGGTCTTCTGATATAAGGACCACGACGAAAGTTGCAAGGGTAGCTTTGAGTGAGCCAATGGCACCAATGATAATTATGTAGTTTTGGGTGAGCCAATGACCCCAATGATATTTAAGTAGCTTTGGGTGGCTAATGACCCCATTAATAGTTATGTCGATTTGGGTGTGTCGTGGACCCCAATGATGAAAACAAGACGAAATGAAATGAAACGAAACGAATGAAAAGAAAAGAAAAGAATGTAAGAAATAAAATAATAAGAAATAAAGGAATGCAAGAACAAAATGAATTAGAACGAAAGAATGAAAAACTAAGAACAAAAAATGACATGTTTTCTTTATAAATTGTATTTCATCTTCATGATTTATAGGCATTTCTTAATGAGCATTAGGCTTATTAGTTGAAGTTTGTGATATAGGTAAGGATGCTATTGAGGACATACCAGACTCTAGCAACAAGTAAAGATTTGCGGTTGGAGAGGAATTTTCATGGTCAAGTTTGCAGCGTTATCAAAGCGATGTTGACCCCTGGGTGACTCATGAGACATATTTTTGTATAAAATGTGTATATTTAATAGATATGTTTTGTGAACCATGGATAGAGTTTATTCAATTTAAAGATGAATGAGACGTTTTAAGGATAAATTAAATGGTTTTTTAAAAGTATGTTTTAATACGCTTTGAAAGATTTCAACTTGGATTTATGAAAGTTTTTATAAAGACTTTCATTGATATTTTCAAAGAATGGTTACCAGTTTCCTATTTCAAAAAAAAATGATTAACACTTTAGGATGTTACACAGGATTATTACTGTAATATCAACAAAATCTTAGTTTACATAATACGTATAATGTAGAGATTAAGTTTATTAATAATATGATTTTGTGTTTATTGTGAATGGAAATAATGATTGTGGATTGGATTTTGTTGTGGAATGGATTTTTGTGATGAATTGAGTTATATGGACGTTGATGGATGGATGATATACATGTGCTTGGAATAAAAATTTTATTTAACATAGGTGCAGACGTCTGCATGTGTAAACATGCGTCTGGCGTGGACATCCAAGCTTGGTGATAATTTGGAAAAATGCAAATGTGGGATTCCACAAGGGAGGCGACGTTCGCATGTGTAAACACGCTTCTGGCGTGGATGACCATAAGGCAAAAATGCAATCTGGACCGAACAACCTGATTGTGAAGAAATTTTAAAGTTTTAACTCGATAGATTGCGGTCACCTGGAGCGGTCATCTGGAATGGCGATTTTACGGAAACGTGGTGAATCACCACTACCACACCTTGTCTGATAAACACCTCCAGCTTGAGGCTGGAGGGAAGAAGTTTAACTATGTAAAACACTTAGAAAACTTGGAGAATTAAGGATAAAATCAAAGAAAACTCTCAAGAAACTCACTCTCTCTCTCTCTCTCTCTCTTCCTCTTGAAAATTCAAGGGTATGAAGAGGTCTTTTTATGATTTTTAAGAATTCTATTAGCTTAGGAAAGCTTTGATGGGAGAAATATGTGAAAATGGAGTAGATATGTATAATCAGATAATTGGGTTGTTTGATGTTTGTTGACTATCTTAATGAGATTGTTAAGAAAAACTAATTTAATATGTTATTTTTGGCATCTTAAAGAAGAGAAAGGTTATGGAATTAACAAATTTGGTTAAGTATGAAGAAAGTTATGGATAATCAAATATAAGTGAAAAATTGGAAAAAAAAAAAACCCTAGAATGTATGCATTTTAGATTGAAGTTCTATAAGGTGTTGTCTTTATATCTATATGTGATGAACACTAAATGGTTAAGTAATATACACAATAGTGGAGAAGATTGTGTATATTCGGAATTATGCACACTTTAAGTTATATGCAATTGAATGGATATTGATGAAAGTTTTTGTAACGCCCTGTTAATTTAAAACTATTTTTCTCCTTTTAGAAATACGTCATAAAATTTTTCGCTTAATTTATTTAACATTTGAAATCCATTTTTAAAAGGAAATGAAATCAGAGTAAACATTGCGGAATAATATTAGAAATTTAAAACATAGTTTCCAAGTGTTTTCAACCAAAATTACCAAAGTTCTTATTACAACGTTTAAATATTCAAAACACTAATAGTAAAAATTACCAAAATACCCCTTCTTTATTAAAACACCAATACCAAAATACCAACAATTCCCAAATTATGCGAGTCACACCCATCAGGTCAAATCGATTGATAACACGAGGGGTCATCCTAGAACGCCTCCTCAACAAGTGGAACATTATCATCAAAATAATCACCTACATTATGGGGAAAACAATGAGCCTAACACCTAGCAAGAATCAGAATTTAAATGCAATGCAAATTATGAGTGACCACACAATGCATTACAGAAAAGAACCGTATCCTTTCTATTAGGCCAGAGTGTCGGATACTTCTGGTGGTCATGCAGCTTAACCGTAACTCTGACGAGGAGTTACTCCAATACGGGTATTACTGCATACCGTCACCGATCACTTTTGTTAAAGACATTGGGAATTTTAGTACAAGATAATTGAGAATCTAAAGGTACTCATGGCTTAACCGTACCTCACAGCCCCCTAAGTGGGAGTAGGCACTCCAATAGGGGGTGTTACCATGACAACCATTCCCAATCCTCCTGAACCCCCACATGACTATTTACATATATTTTAGGATGACATACAGCATGTGAACAGTTTTATATGTCCTAAGATGATGCAAGAATGCCATAAAATAAATCACAGAAATAACACACAATAGGAACACAATCGATTTAATTACAATTTCAGAAGGAACTTCACTTTCAAACCACTGTGTGTTTATCGTTCACATTATTACTGTTGGCAAAACAATACTAACAGGAACAGTTTTCGTATTGTAAGGGAGATATTAGTTATGGGTTCATTTAGAGACAATCATGAGCAAGGATCACAGCGTTAAATCTATTCACAGGCTTAATCCCAACTATTCCATTTCCAACTAAGTTGCTAGGCATGCTTTCAACTCAATAATACCGACTTAAGCAGAAACACAGTTTACAATATCCTAGCCCATACTTCACAATATTCGGATTAGATCCATATTCAAAACAGTCGCAATTGTAGGAACTTGGTTATGGTGCCAAGTAAAAGCATGATCTAACATTTAATAGTCAAGTAAAAGCATGGCAGTCATAATTTCCCAGCAACTTAAGTAGAACCTCACACCTATTCTTCAAGCTTATCGATAATCAACAGCAAGATCAGATTTACATTGGACTTTCTATTCATTTATACTACTCATGCTTTCCACAGTTCAGTAACAAACTCATAATTTCTATCCAACATGCTCTTCAGAAAATCAACAATTTAAACACAACAAACCCGTAATGTAGGGCCTCCCTATAGCCAAAACAATATTCTAATTCTTACCTCAAGTTTCTCCAGCAGCTTTACCAAGCAACCAAGCAAAACAGTAGTCAAAATTTCATAAACAAGAGCCAAATGGATATCCACAATCCTTCCAACTCCCAACGGTTCCTCTGTCTCAGCTCACGGATGGATAACAGGGGAAATCCTTCACACGACCCTTCACTCCTGAATCACCACTCACCTCTCATTTCACCGCAAGATTCACTTCCTCACACACACAACACTTCACAACCTCCAAGTAACAGACACAGAGGAGAAGTCCTACCTCTTATAGATGGACAAGGGAGAGAGCTGCAACAGCGGATAAGCTGGAGCTGCAGACTGGAGGCTGACACTTGTGCAAACCAACCAAGGGTGGTCCATTGAGACAAACCCACATGGAAAGCCTTCCAATCTGTAGGGGAGGACTAGATGGGTTGCAGGGAGATAGTAGGAGAGAGATCTTGCTGGCTGCAGCAAGAAATTGAAAGAGAGAGAATGTTTTATAAATGGGTTTCTCAGAGATCCTCGATAGTTCGGACGAATCTAGTCATCCGTAACCTCGTCCGCAACTCAATTTGGGATGAGAAAATGCCCCCCCCCCCCCCCCCCTCAGCCTTCGTCCGTACCGTCCGCAGGCAACATGCGGACGCAATTTCTCATCCGCACGTAGCGTCCGAAATCGTCTGAAATGTCCAGAAATTATTACAGATTCAATTTGGACGCCAGCCTTCTTCGTCTGCTTCGTCTGCAAGTCGTCTGAATTGTCCTAGAATTGTACAGATTCAATGTGAACACGAGTCTCTTCGTCCGCTTCGTCCGCAAACCGTTTGAATCTCTCTGTACACATTTTTCCTAAGTTTTTCACACTTAGATTATTTTTCTCAATATTAACCCTATACATTTCAAGCACATTTTAACACGTATCGTCACATAATAGAATGCACTATTGATATATTAAAATTATCCAAATTTAATACATCCTCAAAAAGGGAAAACATTTTCGGGGTATTACAGTTTTACTATGTTTAGGTTTTGTCATACAAGAAGATATTCTAAGTGTTGGAACCATAGTAAGGACCTAAGGTAAGAGATATATATGTCTTTGGCCTTTTGGCCTATATCAAAAGATGTTATGATTGTATTGTTTTGTTGACATTGTTTGTTGTGTTGAATATAGTAGGATGTTAGTATAATGTGATAGGATAAATTGTATATTCTCACATGTTTGATGTGTTAGGAGTTTAGATGATAATGATTCATTGTGTAGAATAGTTTTAAGTAATGGTTGGAATGGTATGCACTCATGTCTTGTATCATGATTTCAAGCAAAGAAACGAAAATTTTTACATGCATATATGTTTACAATGAAATTGAAAAATTGATAGAATAAACGCAAATAAGTGTTGTGAGATGGGGTTGAGTGACTGTTCTACTCAGGAGAACCTGAGGATATATCTTATCATTGGAGGGATTGAGTGACTGTAGCGACCTACGCTAATTTTTAAAACTTTTTCCTTTTTAAATAACCATGTAAAATTTTCCTTTTTATTTATTCAATCATACGAGAGTGAATTGTTAAAGTAAACGAGACAATTTTAAAATACATAAATAAATCAAAGTCAAAGCAAAAACATAATTAAATCCAAAATAAGGTTTGACAATCAAAACGTGAGTAAATAGATTTACAAAAATGTTTATAAATTATCAACCTATTTCAAAATAACATTTTCATCTTATGCGAGCCATAACCCGCTCAGATTAATTCGGCTGAGTAATCCAGGTGCTCAGCTGGTAATGCCTTCTCATCCACTCCTGGAGTAACCATATCCAAACATTCACCTACACCACAAGCAAACTATGACCCTAAGCCTAGCAAGAAATAAGATATGTAATGTGATGTATGCCTCTAACTCATTATGTCAAAATGTGATATGCCGAAACTGTTCTTTACTCACGGTTGCATACGTTAACTCATACATTGAGCTTGGGATATTGGAGGTTTTCGTCGCAGGGAGAATAACTGCTATTCCACATCTAACCTTCTTGTAGACAGGCTCTCGCGACCCGACAAGGGAAGGGTATAATCTTGAGTCTCCCGTTAGGGTAGACAGACTCTCGCATCCCACTGAGGGAAGGGTATAATCTCGAGTCTACCTAGTTACGATCCGAACCTCCTCTCCACCTCCAATTCCCCTTATATTTATTTTCTTTATCTTTTTCCTCACACCAATGAATACCAACCTACACGTGGTATTTTTTAATTGTTTCTATTATCATGATGCATGTCAATGAAATACTAGAATTACAATAATAACCAATTCAATCCACTCAGCAAGAATTCAAAATTCTATATCACCAAGGGATTTCCAAATTATTTGAGAACAACACCGACATTCAACGTATTATCATACTTAAAATTTGGTAGAAAAATGATAACGAACTATAGCAAAATTACATCAAAAGGAGACGTGCAAATCATCCTTAGTTTTCGATAGAAAGAAATAGTGAAACATGCTAGATTTTCATCAAAATAAATCGTACAAATCATGCTTAGTTTTCGATAGAAAATAACAGCAAAATAGGCTAAATATTCAACGAAATAAAACGTGCAAATCATGCTTAGTTTTTTATAGAAAATAACAGCGAATACATGAAGAATATACAATGATATGCAAGGTACTATCATGCTTAAAATTGAATGGAAAGATAGCAGTGAAACGGATGTTTAACATGTTCGATAATTGAAGGAAATACAACGAGAATTAATATCCTAACATACTTGGATTTTAACGGAAACACGGTAGTAACGTTCCACATGCCAGATACATTTGGCAGCAAATAAAAAACATGAAATAATCATGGACATATTCGACGTATGGCAGTGTAATATCTAGTAACGAAAATAGCAAAACAAAATATGATAGAGCGCTATATTTGACAGCAGAAAATCGAACAATGAAGTTGTCAGCAAACTCCAAAATCAAGCTGAAACCAACAATAAACCTATTATTTACAGAGTAGCATGTTAACAACCAAGACCACCAAAAAACTAAACTAATAGATTGGCCATGTAACAGGAGATGAAATTATGCAGGGTTATTAACAGAGAGTAATAAAATCCAAGTGTCCTAACAGCAACAAGGTTCTCCAACATTGACTAAGAGATAATAAGGATTCACTGGAAATCAAGAACAGAAAACTCAACCAACAATTTATAGTTCTAATTTGATAGAGAGCAACGTCCACGTTCACAATATTATGCAGTGATTAAACAAGAGAGTCTATACAGAAAACCCATCACTATCTACTATCTACATATCAATGAAGGCAATAGGGTCCATTCACAACAATGTATATTAGTAACTCATTAGGAAATTTCAATCGAACTAATGTCAACAATCCAAGGAATATTCCAAGAAGACAATCCAGAAAACAACCCAAGAAAACAATCCAAGAAAACAACAAAGACTCTACTTGTGGTGTAGGGCCTCCACTAGCCAACGAATTACTCATTTTCTTGCCTCACGATCATTGAAGACTCACAATGCTAGAAACAAGGCAGCAAATGGAAATGTTAGAAGCTAGGCACGCAGTACACCCATGGTTCACCCTCACGAGAAACACAAAATCGAATGCTTAACACGCCCACAGTAGAATTCTTGCCAGAAGAAAACAATCTCAACCATCGCAGCTCTCACCAAGGAGGGTTACATAACCCAAGCCTGCATCCATCAATCCCTTGAAGCAGAGAAGGTGCCAACAGACGTGAGAGGCCGATGGGCAACTGCCAATTTCAAAGAAGAGCATCCAATGAAGAAAAGCCATATCGATAAGTTGATATCTTCTCGGGGAGGAAGAAACGATTTTTTGTAGGGAAGAAGAGAATTTCGTGGGATGAGAAGAGAAATGGCCGAGAGAAAACAGATTTCTTGCTTTAAGTTGGTTTTTCGGTCGAGGGAGGCGTCCAAAATCCTTGACCACATATTGACCGAAATGTTGAAAATACAAGCAGAGGTGGATTTCCGTTGAGAACTCTCGACCAAAACATGGGACCGCACATTGACCGCAAAATCAACAAATTTGACATATTCAAATCCTTCACGACCACAACTCAACCGCAATTCGTCCGCAGTGCGACCGAAAACCCAAAATGCAGACAGAAGTGCATTTTGAAGGCAAATAACCTTGACCTTAGTAAGACCAAAAATGTAGGTGTGACCCATAACATATTTCGAACACGGACCACAACCACGTTGTCGATCGCAATTCGACCAAAAATCTGATTTGTACAATTTCCATTAAAATTTCGCACCATAATCACACTCAACAATTCCCCATACGTTTACACAGTATTAATCCAACAAAATACCGCCCCGCAATATAATATATTTGTAATGACCCAGTTTTTCATCACCTTTTAAAAATGCGTGAAATTTAAAATTTTCTTAAAGCGACTGAAATCTTTATTCAAAACCTTTTTAATGTGAAATCAAGTGCGCTTCTTATAACCAAACTGTTAAAATATTTTTTCTTTACTTTGACTCGTTATTAAAAATCATGATGATATTGTAGAAAACTATAGTTATAAAATCTAGTGGAAGCGTAAATTACTTTATCTTTGTAAACATAGTGG
Source organism: Begonia loranthoides (assembly GCA_022433065.1). Classification (NCBI taxonomy): domain Eukaryota; kingdom Viridiplantae; phylum Streptophyta; class Magnoliopsida; order Cucurbitales; family Begoniaceae; genus Begonia; species Begonia loranthoides. The sequence goes on from CM039474.1 coordinate 18,832,606, forward strand.
AAGCGTAAATAATGCATTTTAAAATATTTGAAAATGTAGCAGAAGCGTAAAATAGTTCATTTACAGATAGTTAATTCAATCGTTGCTTTATATTTTACAATTGCTCTTCTCAGTTACCCTTTACATTAATTAGCCTAACCAGTTGCAAGTTTCGTCCGTGCAAATCCTTCATCAGCTGCTCCTACATCTGTTAGTCAATGCTCTCTCGTACTTGTGCCTACATCGCAAGTAGTAACCTATGAGCCTAAGGCTTAATAAGTGATAATACCTATCATGCTATAATACTACATGTAGTTTTAGTTATCTTCTTTTTCATTATCTTCTTATCTTTTACGTTTTAATAATTGTTTTCATCGTTTTCTTCTTATCTTTTTATCCTTTGCGTTTAAATCATCATTTTTGTCTTTTTCTCCTTATCTTTTGTTTGTTACATCTTAATTATTATCTTTCATTGGTCATTCTTTTCATCATTGACCTCCGATATAGCAGCGATGGCATAATCCAAAAGCCTGCTAATCATTGGCCGTTTGTCTCAACATAATATAGGGACCTTGCAACAGATACGAGCAGCAATGGCATAATCTGAAAGCTTGCTAGTGATGATTTAATAATCTGAAAGCTCGCTAGTGGCCGTGTCCACAAAGGACTTAAACGGCCTCACATCATATCATTGCCGTTCTCTTTTCTTTACTTTATTATGACTTATTATTCGTTCGTTATCGTTTTCTTCGTTCGTGATTTGTTTCTTCATTCGCTATTTGTTTCATCGTTCGCTTCATTACTTTTTATGCTTATGATTCGTCCGTTATTTGTATCTATTTCGTTTGATGTTCGTGAATGCATGCTATTTCTTAAAGTATAAATAAACATCGAAACGTGCTGTAAAAGCAGTAAACAACGAAACGTGTGAATAATAAATATAAGCAACGAAACATGCTATTAAAACTGTAAACATCGAAACATGCTATTACATACTCTAGACATGCTCAATAATCTACTAATAAAGTTATAAACAATGAAACATACTGTAAACAATGAAACGTGCATATCCTATTCTTACAATGTAGGGCCTGAAGACCAAAAATACATGCATATCACTTACCTCAGTTGCTTAAAGCGTTCACGCTCAAACATTATCTTTTCTTCCTTCTTTAGTACCTTCACAATTTAATAATGTTTAATCATTAGTCTAATCAATTAATCAACTTATTAATCTCACCATCTTTTATATTCTAAATCCTTATACGTTTCTTACTTAAGTTTCCTAAATAAAACCACTTCATTATTATAACTCAGCCTAATAAATTAATCTCTATTGATAGCGTTTAGAAAACTAAATGTGACACATGGCAAGACCAACGTAATTCCACCCATATATTATAAACCCATATATCAAACGACCAATAACAATATCTGAATCAAGGTGTGAAATTACATTTACCTACCAAGTAGCACACAATGACTTAATCCAATTTCCAGAATATATTTTAATCCAATTAGCAAACCAAAACCAAACCAATAGATAACCCAATAATGCACAACACATAACCGAGCAGCAGTACACGATAACTCCAGATTTGGCAACCAATATCATTTCCCGAACCAACAGAGTACAAATCCGCGACAAAATTAAATCCAACATATTCATACTCAAACAATCACCAACAAAGGCATATATCTAAAATAATCTTGAATAAGCTACCATCATACAACCAAGAGAACCATATCCAACATGCTTCACAGAATAATAACAGGTTATCACAGTACATCCAAACGTACAGGGTATATGTTTTATAATCCATTCAAACAATAATCAATAGGAACATATTTTAAGGCATTCAACACCAAACTACACAGCAGAACCAATTAAAGAACAAAGCATTTCCAATGAGGTAATATGCTTCCCAATTGACAGAGTACAAATCCAATACAACAAATTCATGTTCATCATTCAAGACAGCAGTTAACGTGACCATCACAATAAGTCAATCATCTAACAAATTCAAGTCTTAGACATCACAGAAGAGCTATCAAACCAAAAGCATACCTAAGACCCTAGCTCACAGCCAACACCAAAATGCCACAGGAGCTGCAGAGCCACCCAATTTGCAGCAGCAGTTCACCCAGCAAAACACACTACACCAGTTCAAGCCATAACAGAGGACAACACACATCAAGCAACCTAACATACAACCATCAGAAGTTCACCACAACACAGAGATCGTTACCCACATACTTCAACATCTAATGAATCTATATCAAATAGCACCACCAGAAAACCAAATGTTCAAGAGCAGCAGAGAAGGAGGATTCCTTACCGATAGGGCATCCGAGAATAGGAGCAGACTCCCTTAGCTTCCAGCTCCAAACTATAGAGAGCACCCACAACTGGTGAATACCCAAGAGCAGGCAACAGTTTCTCTAAGAGCTTCTCAGCCTTTCCTCCCTCCCTTTGCTGAAATCTCTAACTCTCATTAGATATAAACACAAATGGTAATTTGAAACACATAACAACCCATGGTAGTTTATCCCATGATTTTCGGCAACAGCAGATTTTTCAGATTGGGCTCTCCATCAATATGCCTTCCATGCTAGCACCTTGAGTCACACATTGTTGTCTTCTCCAGAGCAAGAGCCAATGGACCGGCTCGAACCGAACTGCAAGTCAGACCAGCAGCATCCCCAGCGAACCGAAGCCCCCTGCCCCAGCCGTTCCAGCCATCATCAATTCCGTTCCTGCCAACACCTCTAGCCAACAACCGGTCAACAGAAAGTGAAGGAAAAGAAAGAATCGGCTGGCTTACCTCAAACTGAGGCCGGAGAACCACGCCCGCGGGAGCTCCGATTGGTCTCGCAAAATCGTCCACTCTGTGTCGTAGCTTCGCACCTGAGAATGACGCAAGCGAACCACAGCATGCTGTAGTTGTCCCTTCGCCACGAAGGAGCTCGCCCCCGCCGTCGTTGTCTTCCCCGTCAGTCCCCGATCTCTTCTCCCTGATTCCTCTCTCTCTTTCTCTCTCTATTTCGTTCTTCTGAAAACAAGAAGCAAACCAATATCTCCCCCTTTTAATATTTGAACCGGACCAGCAATTAGCATAAACTGGTTCAACTGAACCGATTCAGCCCTCATCTTCTCCCACTTTAATCCCTTTATTTAATTATCCTCCAAATTTTTAATTCCAATTCTAATTAATCCCATCATTTCTTTTCTCTTTTAATTTAATGACTCAATAACATTACCCCACTAATTAAATCATAATTATCATCCAACAATTCCCTCTTTAATAATTTAATTAAATCCTTCATTTAATTAAATTATTCTCAACCTAATTTCAATTTTTGATTTAATTTGAATATTGCTTTATGATAATTGACAATTACGTCTTTGGTAATACCCTAATAAATATCTAATTAATCTAATTACACCCAATTATTCTCTAATTATTCTTCTTAAATCCCATTATGAAAAGTAGGAGTATTACAATATTTATTTTCTCAAAATTCATTACATTACATAAACGAGAGAAATTATCGAGGTATTACAATGACAGTTCTACCTAAGAGAACCAGATTATGTATCTTTTCCCTTAAACTGTAGATATCCAACGTCTGGACTGTTATATAACTGAAAAAGAAAAGGAAAAAGGAAAAACTAAAATGAAACTGCATGTTATGAGATTACATAACATAAGCATCACTTTTGTTTATATTTGTTTTATCTCTTATTGAGCATTAGCCTCATAGATGAATCTTATGATGTGGGTGAGGAGTATGATCAGAATGAAGAATATGTAGATTGATAGCATGGACTACAACTGAAGGAGTGTAGCTACATCGAACACTTATGTCACTTGGTGCTTTTGACTGATGGGTTATGACTCACTTAGTTTATGAAAATTGTTTTAATAGTATTGTATAATGTTTTGAGTAAGGATTTTATAATGATGTGTAAAATAACCTTTAAAAATTTTGAATGACAAAGTATTTTTTAAATGTTTGATGGTTTGTATAACTTAAAGAAAGTGGAAATGAAAAAGGAAAGACTCAATGTGGAAATGCTTCTTTAAATGTAAGTTTATTTATGTTATGTTAAGTTACAATATATTATTTCATATTATGTTGTATCACCATTTTCCTTGCTAGTCTTGTAGTAATCTCTCTTAAGCTATCCCTTCCTCCATCTTTTTCCAGAGGTGGACATCCCTAGTGAAGGAATAGAGGGCTTAGTAAGACTCAAGTTGGAGTATCTTCTCCGTTGGAGACCATTGAAGTCAATAAGTATGATTATGGTTCCTATTCGGACCAACTTGCATCCTTCCATACACAACTTTTGATCCCAAACGTTTCTTCTCTTGATTTTTAGAGATTTCCTTGTTTACTTATAGAGAGGTGTGTGGTCCAAATTTCACATTGTTTTGACATATATTGAGCAAGTTTTTCTTATTACCATTTCTGGCCTGATTCTATCTTTGGTGTCTTTCAAGACCAGTTTACAACTCTACAGCATAACTTCTTCTCAAAAAGAATTTCCCTGTGATTTTTGAAGGACATCATATTCCTTCAATGGTTAAAGTTTGGTCAAATTATCAAGTCATTTGGACATCAAACGAACGAGTTACCCATTCGGTCATTTCAATTCTCTTTTCTTGCCATAATAACCAACTGAATCAAAAGGGTTTCCAAGTTTTCCTTACTCGTGGTGCCTCAATAATGGTGAGAGAAACAAGTAGGAATGCATATAACTGTAATGAACGAGATGAGGCTATTGGCCTCAGAAATGCATAGAATAGTGATGAACGAGATGATGCTATTGGCTAGTTATCTGATATTATAGAGCGTCAATTTAATTATTTGGAACACTTCATGAAAAGGGAGGAGCATGGAAATCATCATCCAGTTATGGTTCAAAAGGCAGCTAGATGGGAATAATTTAGAAGGTTGAAACCTCTAAGTTTTGATGGAAGTACTATTGATGTTATGGGACCAGAAGAATGGATAAGATCTTTAGAAGATATGTTTGATTATACAAAGATTCAGGAATCTGAAAAATTTTCTTGTGCTGCTTACTTATTGGTTCAAGATGCTCGATTCTGGTGAGATTCTATCAAGAAAACTCAAGATGTGAGAATCGTGACCTAGGAATGTTTTAAAGAATTTTTTACAACAAGTATTTTAATCACACAACTAGGAGAAAGAAATTCGTGGAATTTGTACAATTATGCCAAACTGAATTGATTTTTGATTATATAAGGAAGTTTGAGGGGTTGGCTCACTTTGCAATGCATCTTGTGGAAACTAATGAGTATAAAGTCCATCAATTTGTTCAGGGGTTGAAGGTTTAGAATTATAGAGGTGTTTAAAATATATGGTACTGAAGATACACCATATTTGAAGATTGTTTCTAAGGTGTTAGAGGTTGAAGAAGCAGAATTTATGGTAGCAAGACAAAGAGAAATAAATCAAAGATTCTAGAAAAATAACCAAGGCCAACAACAAAGAGGTGGATAACAAGGCAATAGAGGAGTCAAGAAGCTATCGGAAAATGAGGAGCTACAAAAAAGGGACAAACATATACAAAATGAATCGATTGCCACTTCATCAAACACTAAGACATCTCAAGGTAGCCAATGTCCTAAATATAAGAAGTATCACTTTGGGGAGTGTAGGGCAGACCTGAGGCAATGTTTTAAATGCGGTAAACAAGGGCATATCGCTAGGTTTTGCCCAACCTTGGTGGGAGAGCAAGAAAAGGTGGCTGCAAGAGTTTTTTCTCTAATTGGAAATGAGGAGGTGGAACTACCTACAGTTGTGTCATGTATGATTTATATTAATGGAATAACTGCATATACCTTGATTGATTTTGGAGCTACTCATTCTTTTATTGCATCGAAATTCTGTGCGAAAATAGATTGTTTGTCTGGATTAGTTAAAAATGAGTAGAGTGTGCTTTTACCTTCCGGTGATTGTCTGGTATCTGATGGTGTTTTAAAAGAGTGTGCTATTGGAATCAACAATCATATATTGCATGCTGATCTTGTTATTATTAATATGAAGGGGTATGGTGTTATCTTGGGCATGGATTAGTTATTTCCCCATTTTGCTACAATAAATTGTAGAAAAAGAGAAGTTTACTTTTATCCTCCATGTGGTGAACAGTATGTTTTTCAAGAAATTAAAGACAAGAATAAGTTATTTGTCATCTCTACAATTAAGGCTGAACGGTTACGGAAAAGTGAATCTATGGGTTTTCTTGCTAATGTAATGGATACGACTGTGAAATTAAAGGTAAAACCTGATGAAATTCCTATAGTTCAAATTTTTCCTAGAGTTTTTTTGGATGATTTACCAGGGTTACCGCTGGATAGAGAAATTGAATTTGTAATTGTTTAATATCCTGGTACTGAACCTATTTCTAAAAATCCATACAGAATGGCACCTGCAGAGTTAAAGGAGCTAAAGGTACACTTAGAGGAATTATTGAATACAGGGTTTATACAACCTAGTTTTTCACCATGGGGAGTGACAATATTATTTGTTGAGAAGCAAGATGGATTGATGCATATATGTATAGATTATCGAGAATTAAACAAAGTAACAATAAAGAATAAATATCATTTACCAAGAATTGATGATTTATTTGACCAATTACAAGGTGCTTGTGTGTTTTTAAATATTGATCTACGATCAGGATACTATTAGTTGAAGGTAAAATCTGATGATATTTCAAAAATGGCATTTCGAACAAGATGTGGCCATTAAGAGCTTTTAGTTATGTCGATTGGTTTGACCAACGCCCCAGCTGTGTTTATGAACTTAATGAATCGGATTTTTAATGACTACTTTCATAAATTTATTATAGTTTTTATTGATCATATTCTGATTTATTATCGTACAAAGGAGGAACATATGGAACACTTGAAAATCACTTTATCTATTTTGGAGGTGCATCAATTGTATGCAAAGTTCTCAAAATGTGAGTTTTGGCTAAAAAAAAAATCAATTTTCTGGGTCACATAATTTCTAAAGAATGTATTGAAGTTGATCCAACTAAAATTCAAGCAATTCTAGATTGGTCATAACCGAGAAGTGTTGGTGAAGTATGAAGTTCTTCCGGATTGGTAGGATATTGTCGAAGATTCATAATAGATTTTCAAAGATTGCTTTGCCGTTAACCAGTTTAACCAAAAATAATGTAAGATTTGGTGGTCAAATGAGTGTGAAGAAAGTTTTCAGGAATTGAAACATAGGTTGACAACAACTCCAATTTTGGCTTAACCATTAGAGAAGGGAAATTATAGTATTTATTTTGATGCATCAGGAAGTGGTTTGGGGTGTGTACTTATGCAGAACGGAAAAGTAATTGTATATGGCTCAAAACAGTTAAAACTATATGAAAGCAATTACTCGACACACAATTTGGAACTTGCAGCTGTTGTTTTTGCACTCAAAATATGGAGACATTATTTATATGGACAACGATATGACATATTTATGGATCATAAAAGTCTAAAGTATATATTTACCCTAAAGGAATTGAATTGAGACAAAGACGATGGTTGAAATTTGAGAAAGATTACGGTTGTGGGATCAAATTTCATCTTGGAAAAGCAAACATTGTAGCACATGCATTAAGTAGGAAGTTCATGTCTATGCATGTGTTATGCCATAGGATGTCATGTGTACTTCAAAATGATATTCAGAAACTTGACTTACAAATGATTTTGTCACAGTTCGTATATATGTTATCAGCTGTCTTTGAAAACTACGATATTGGAAAAGATTAAAGAAGCTCAAAAAGAGGATCATAAATGTATAAGTTCTAAATCATATCCCACCTTGGAGAAGTATGTTGATTATTCCATTTCTGGTGATGGGATTGTCAAATTTAAAGGTAGATGGTACATTCCGTTGGATTCACAATTATGAACGAAAATATTAAATGAAACTCATTCATCGAATTTTTCTATTCATCCTGGCAGTACTAAGATGTATAGAGATCTCAAGCAAAACTTTTGGTGGCCTGGTATGAAAGTGAGTATTGCTCAACCTGTAGAACTATGCTTGATTTGTCAACAAGTAAAGGCAGAACATCAAAGGCAAGAGGGACATTACAATCGTTACCGATACCTGAATGGAAATGGGAGCACATAACTATGAATTTTGTTATGAGATTATCTATAACGACCCGAATTTTTGTCACTTTTTTTTTTAAAATGCATAGAAATTCGAGAAAATGTGTCAGAGTGTGCCTAATTCGGACTGCTACCAACCGTTCGTAAAAACTCGTTTTAGAAGTCATTTATTTAATAAAAATGCGGAAGCGTTGAAAACCAATCATTTATTTGAAACGTTGCAGAAGCGTTAATAAATTCGTTTGATTAAAGAAATACTAAACAATTAATTACAATTAGAAAACTTTATTTTAATTACATTACAACATGGTTATTTCTTACTTTTCGTAGCCTGGCCAACCGCAATCTCACGCGTGCAAATCCCTCATCCACTGCTTCTAATATGACGCTATCTTCTCCTGCGCGTACCTACACCATGAGTAAACTGTAAGCCTAAAAAGGCTTAGTAAGAAAAGGGTTAACAAAATTTAAATATATATATTAACCTAGATGATTTAAACATGCATTTAATAACTAACACTATCAACGAGGAAACTACGACAGCAACTCATTCAAAGAAATAACAAGCAGCCAGTAGTCAATGACTAAGAAAATATACTACAGGGTATCCACATCACAGAAATTGATTATCAAACCAACAACCTATATCACAAGTTGACAATTCACACAATACTAACATCTCTCGCCACACAATTCAACAGCCTAAGAAATCAACTGAGGAAAAGCAATAGAAATTCATCCAAGGAACTGTTAATAACTAAACCAGCAATGGCAACATATAACCTGGAAGGAAAAATCATCTAAAGCCAATTAACAAAACTAACAGTGGGCATTAATCCAAAATTTGAAATCCATTTACAACAACTAAAAATGAGCACTTCAAAGAATTGTTAACCATATCAAAGAAAACTAACGATAGATTTCAGCCAACATACACAACTCACACACATATACTCGTGGGTAGGGCTTAGACGGCCGACACACCTAGTCCTTACCATCAACAACGACACAACAATAGGGACAGCACTCCACCTCCTGCAGCTTCACGGCAGCAGCTCTAGAAGACTGCACTACAGCTCTCAGCAGCTTCTCCAACTCTGGCTCCAGGATAGCTCCAGCTTCGGCCTCCAGAACAAAGAGCACCAGTAGGCCCCAGCTCTCCAGAGAGCTCCCGATCCCAGCTTCAGCCTCCAACTCTTCTCTGTCATTTTATCCTTGTCCAAGAAGATAGCATCCTGAAGCATGCCCGACCAACGCTGCCCTACTCTGTCTCTCTTCAATCCCCTACATGTCCTTACTGTCGGCTTCCAGCACAAGGAACCAGCCATTGAGAGCCGGTTCGATACCCATTGACAAGCTGTACCAAGGCCTTCGGTCGGTCCAGCGCGAACCACGAGCCACGCCCACCAAACGCCTCCCACGCGAGAAGGCCATCCCATGGAACGCCGAGCCCGCATTCGTCTATCCACGCCAAACATCATCGTCACCGCTCCTCCGTCGACGCAAATCAGCCATCGCCGGCCACAAAAATCGCTTCCCAATGCAGACCCGAACTCGTACCATGCCAATCCCGTCGCCATCCCGAGACCGCACCGCGTCCTTTCATAGTCGCCGCACACCGGAATCGCCCACGTTGCCATCTCCCGTAGCTCGTCGCTCGCCGAAGCTCGCCGTTCGTCGCCCGTCTCTCCCCTGCTCTCACTCCTCCCTCTGTCCTCCCTCATCTCTTGTCTACGAAGAATGGCCAATGGCAATTCTTTTTCTTGATTGGACCAATTCATTAGTGAACCGGTTCAGTCACCTCCCCACATAATTTTCCCCCAATTCCACAATTTCTCCTTTCAATTCTAATTACCTCTTAATTTAATTTATCTAATTTATTAAAATACCCCTCAATTGATTTAATTTAGCACATTAAATCCAATTTATTCCTCATCACTACAATACTCCTAGGCCTAACACTCCTAATACGCCTTCTATAATATCCCAATAATTAAAAATATCGAGGTATTACATTACCAAAGACAATTAAAGAACATGATGCAATATGGGTGATCATTGATCGATTAACAAAAACTACACACTTTTTTGCAGGTTAAGATGACATGTACGATGAATCAATACGCACAATTGCATATTAGAGAGATAATTTAGTTGCTTGAAGTGCCTGTGTCAATTGTATCAGACCACGATTCAAGGTTTACATCTACGTTTTGGAAAGGTTTAAATAAAGCCATGGGTACATAATTGAAATTTAGCACTACATTTCACCCCCAAACCGATGGGCAAAGTGAGAGAACGATTCAAATTTTAGAAGATATGTTAAGAGCGTGTGTTGAAATTTCAAATAAGTTGGGAAAAGATGTTGTCATTGGTAGAATTTACTTATAATAATATTTTCCAAGCTACTATTGGAATGACACCGTACAAAGCTATATATGGATGAAAAGGTTGATCACCATGGCATTGGGATGAAGTAGGTGAAGCACAACTTTCTGGACCTGAAATTGTTCAACAAATAGCGGATATGGTGGCAATTATTCGTCAAAGAATGTTAACTATGCAAAGTCGGTAGAAAAGTTATGCAAATCATCGATGCGGGAGTTAGAATTCAAAGAAAGAGATTTTGTATTTTTAATAGTGTCACCATTTAAAGAGGTTATGCAATTTGGAAAGAAAGGAAAATTAAGCTCAAGGTATATTAGTTCATTTTTTATTACAATGGGAATAGGAAAGACTACTTATCAACTTGAGTTACCATTATCAATAGAGTGAATTCATAATGTTTTTCATGTATCAATGTCGAAGAAGTACATTAAAGATTCAATTCAAGTGGTAATGCAAGAAAATATTGAAGTCCAACCAAGCTTGAGTTATAAAGAAAAACCAGTGTAGATATTAGATTTAAGAATTAAAGAACACTGACATAAGCAAATTCCCTTGGTTAAAGTTTTATGGCAAAATCATTCAACCGAAGAAGCCACTTGGGAGCAAAAAGAAGATATGGAAGCTAGATATTCTGAGCTATTTCGTTGATCAAATTTTGAGGACAAAATTTTATTAAAGGGAGAAGATTTTAATATTCAGAAAATCTAAGTTTCTTTAATATGTAGAATGTAGAGAATATGGTTATTAATAATATGATTTTGTGGTTGTTGTGAATGGAAATAATGATTGTGGATTGGATTTTGTTGTGGAATGGATTTTTGTGATGAATTAATTTATATGGTGGTTAATGGATGGATGATATACATATGCTTGAAATCAGAATTTTATTTAACACATGTACAGACGTCTGCATGTGTAAACATGCGTCTGGCGTGGGTTTCCGAGCTTGGTGATAATTTGGAAAAAAATGCAAATACAAGCTTCCACAATGGAGGCGGACGTCCACATATGTAAACACACTTCTGGCGTCAACAACTAGAAGGCAAAAATGCAGTCTGGACAGGACGACCTGATTGTGAAGAAATTTTAAAGTTTTAACTCAATAGGTTGCGGGTGCTTAGAGCGGTTATCCGGAATGGCTATTTTGCAAAAGATAAAACTTTCGCAAGGGGTGTTCGCAAGAAGAAGACTTTCAGCGGAAAATGAAAAATGCGTGGAAGTGGTCGCCTGGATCTTGTAATGCAGACAACCTGGAATACGAAGGGTCACCTAGAATTAAATGTCATGTTATATTTTGATTGGTGGAAACGTGGTGAATCACCACAACCATGCCTTGATTGATAAACACCTCCAGCTTGAGGCTGGAAGGCAGAGGTTTAACTATGTAAAATGCTTAGAAAACTTTGAGAATTAAGGATAAAATCGAAGAAAGCTCTCAAGAAAATCTCTATCTCTCTCCCTCTCAAAAATTCAAAGATATGAAGAGGTCTTTTTATGATTTTTAAGAATTCTATAAGCTTATGAAAGCTTTGATAAGAGGAAGATGTGAAAATGGAGTAGATATGTAACATCTCATTTTCGTTTATGCATTTTCATAAAAAGTCCGATCATTTTAAAACTCATTTAAAATATACTTAAAAGAAAACATCAGAGAACGTTATGCAGAATAATAAAAATATTTAAATTGTTTTGTGAAAACAACATAATTTAAAAATACTTAAAAACCACAGTTAAAGTCTTTATGCAATTTAAGAACTTTTATTCTTTTGAGTCATAACTCCCAAGGTCAATCCGCGCATGGTAACACAAGCTTGCATTGCATCACACTTCTTCCACGTTCATCTCATTTGGATCACAATCGATACCTACATCACAGGAGGAATAATGAGCCTATTGCCCAGTAAAGAATATAAATAAAATGCAGATGTCATATCTATAAGAACTCTACATGCATTAGTCTGATATATCCGTAAGCTGGGTGAGAGCAACCTCTTCAGTCTCCGAACTCACCACTTGAATTCGTTTTTACATGAGAGCAACCACTTCAGTCTCTGAACTCACTAAAAATGAATCCACTTACATTTACATTTACATTTATTAAATTTTGGGTAAGAGCAACCTCTTCAGTCTCCAAACTCATCCACCCATTGAGTAACAGTAACCTCTTAAGTCTCCGAACTTACCAAAACGGGTTGTTTTCTACGTGTGAGCAACCTCTTAAGCCTCTGAACCCACGTAGAAAATGTCATTTACTATCTTCATTATTAATTTTGTGCAATGCATGATATGCAACTCTAATGACATGCCTATATGAATGCCACACAGCTGTTCATATATCGCAAACAATATTACAAACAACTAACGAACAATAAGCAAGAATCACATCCCAATTATAATTTAACACTAAACATACTTTCACTAACATATTATCAATTATCCTAACAATGATACTATACATTTATTTCTCTATCCTTTACGCATTATTTAACAACTTATTCCAACTTATTCTTTAACAGTAAAGGTACTAACCTATGGCAACAATCAATTTAATATGTATTTAGGACACATATTGTAATACCCCCGACTTTTCATAACAGGATTTAATAGGGATATTTGGAAAGTAATTGGGGGTAATCGGATTAATTGGATAATTATCAGGGTATTACCAATGACGTAATTGGCAATTATTATCAAGCGACGTTCGGAATTGAAAATTTTAAGTTGGAACCGTAATTATGGTCAATAAATATTCGAAATAAATCAAGAATTGGAAATTGAGTCAATTGATAAATGATACGTATATTTGATAATTATAGATTTATTAAAGAAATTAAAATAAATAAAATGGAATTAAGGCAAATGGAATAAAAATTTAAAAGGGATGGAATTAAAATAAAAGGAAGGAAATTAATTGGGGAGGGCTGAACCGATACAGCATGTGAATCGCCAGTTCGATTTGAATCTATAAACCGAAAAGGGAAATGAATTATGACTGCATTTTTTGAAGAGAAAGAGAGATGGGAGATCAAGAGAGAGAGAGCGGCGGGGGAGAACTTGAGAGGGAGGATCGCGTTATGAAGAGAGAGCTTGGGTGATTCTGCGGGAGGGAGAGATTCCCTTCCTTGTGTAGTCGAGTCGTCGGTGTTGAACAGACGTGCGAGCATCGCCACTGGTTCGTTGAATTGAGGAGCTAAGGCTCGATTATGCCCGAGCTGCTGGAGTGAAGAAGGAACCACAAAGCTATGTTTTTCTCTGCGATTGACCGAGGTAAACGTCTCGGTTGTTTGTTTGTTGTGTAATTCGATTATGTAATTGGGAATTTGATGGAAATTCTGATGATTTGGTACTCTGTTATTTGATTGTTCTGTATTTTGGGTATTACTGTGGAATGGGTGTTTCTAGTAAGAAGAAACTTCTACATATGGAATTGTTGGATTGAAACTGATTTGGTTCCTGGCAGTTTACATTTATTGGGTTCTGTTTTTGAATGTTGGTAATTTTGTGTGCCGCCTTTAATTATAAATTGGAAGAAAATATGTAAGTGTTGCAAGATAGATGTTATTAATGATGGATGATGAGAGTGTTTTCTGCAATTGGATTTTCGACTCTTTGTCTGTTATGACTTATGGATTTTATGGGTTTAATTATGTTAATAGCTGGAGTAGAAGATAAATGAGTAAATAATGTGAATAATGTTTCGAATGAAATGTATTCTGCCATTGTTCGTGATTCATTTATAGTTGATTGATGTGATGAACAATGTTATGTAATTCTATCATATTGATTGATTTTATGGGAGATAAAAGTGGAAGGCTTTTGGGGGTTTATTCTCTACCTGATCATTTTAATGAAGACAGGAGGTTGTTATGAAATTATCAAGAATATTAGTTAATGCTCTATGTTTAATTACAACTTGGATAGATATACTTTGTTGGATTTTATTGGTTCATTGGTGGATGAATATTTTTTGTCATTTGGATTGGGTTCATATATTCTGTTAATGGATACATCGAGAAGATTAATTGTCTACTGCTAGATCTTAGTTTGGATGATAATGTTAAGGATAATGTATATTGTGGTCATATACTCGGTTGGTTTTTGGATTCGATTCACTAATTGGATTAAATATATTATGGAAAGTGGATTAAGTCACCGTGCACTGCTTGGTAGATGAATGTAGTTTCATGCCCTGATTCGATATTATTATTTGGGCATTGATATATGGGTCTGTAATCTGTGGATGGAATTACGTTAGTCTTCGCCATGTGTTAAACTTAGTTTCTAAACGCTATCAATCAAGATTTATTTATTAGGCTAAGTTATATTAATGAAGCGGTTTCATTTAAGAAACTCTAGTAAGTAACGTATAAGGATTTAGTATAGAAAAAGACGATAAGATTATTAAGTTGATTAATTGATTAGATTAATAATTAAATGTTATTGAATTGTGAAGGTACTAAATGAGAAGAAAAGGATAACGAATAAGCATTGAGCGCTTTAAGTAATCGAGGTAAGTGATATGTGTGTGCTTTGGTCCTTAGGGCCCTACATCGCAAGAATAGGATATGCATGTTTGATTGCTTACTGCTTTATTAGATAACGAGCATGTCTACAATATTAAAAGTATGTCTACAATTTTAATATCATGGCTATCGCTTTCTAAGCATGTCTATTGTTTTTATAGCATGTCTATTGTTTTCATAGCATGTCTATTATTTTTATAGCATGTCTACAGCTTTATAGCATGTCTATCGTTTTACGAGCATGTTCTATGAATTGCACGTTAGGTATTTATTTATATTTCGTTAATTATATGTTAGAAATTGCATGCATTCATGAACATCATGCATCACGTTTTTCAAATATTACAAAATGATTTTCATGCACGGTTTTGAAAAGGAAACAGAAACGGATAACATGAGAATGATAAAAGTAAATGAATAAATGGAATAAATTGTAAATGAATAAGTTACAGGATGAGATGAGGTGTCAAAAGGCCTAGGAACGAATGCGCTATAGGATGAGGCTAAGTGTCAAAAGGCCTAGGAATGTGGGTGTTACAGGATGAGGAACAGAGGTTGCCCAAAAGGCCTGGGAACGTAGTCGTTACAGAAAACAGAAAGATAAGAACGAAAACGTGAAAAGATAAAAGATAAAATAAAGAAAACGAAAAGAGAAACTGCATACGATTTTAAAGTGGCACAGCATGTGCACATAGCATTTAAGTTACAAGTACAGAGACAGATACAGGAACAGATATGAGAACAGATACAGAAACGTACGATCACAGATACCAAAATGGATACAGAAACAGAAACAGAAATATAAGAATAAAAACGTGAAAAGATAAAAGATAAAAAAACGAAAAGAGAAATTGCGTACGATTTTAAAGTGGCACAACATGTGCATCTAGCATTTAAGTTCTATCACTTACAAAGCGTTAGGCTCATAGTTTATGTCTTGCGATGTAGGTACAAGTACAAGAGAAAATGATGAACAGATTAAGGAGCAGCTGATGAAGAATTTGCACAGGCGGGTCATGTGGCTAGCTAGGCTAATGAAATTGAAAAAAGAAATGAGTTTTGTAAATATAATGTAAACAATTTATTTATTAATTTTTAAATGAATTGTTTATGCTTCCGCTATGTTTTAAAGAAAAAGGATTTCATAAATAAAGTCTTCTGCTGTTAATAAAAATTTAAGTAACGAGTTTTAAGTAAAAAGTTTTAATGATCAAGTTTTAAGAAAAGAACTCTTATTTCAATTTAAAAGGTTTCAATAAAGATTTCACTTGTTTTATAAAAGTTTTAAAATTTTCACGATTTTTAATGTAAGAAAAACCGGGTCGTTACACATACTAATTAACAAATTTTATCATATTATTAATCTAAATTTTCTATATCCATACAACGCACCCAAACATCCAATTTGCAATTTAACATAACTAATAAAATTTCATTTATTCTAATTCATGCAGGGAATATCATCTTAAGCAAATTATCTATTCACAGGGTATTAACAAAGAAAACAGCCTAATTTAAGGTCTAGTTTAATAACAACGGAACACAACAATCTAAACAACCAATTAATAGGGAAGTTAAGCATGAAAAATATATTATCTGCGTATAAATTCACATCTTCTTCTCGGTTGAATTCCTACAGACTCCCTCTTACCATTAATTTACTACACTTAAGCAGTCAGAGAGCATAAAAACAGTAGGAATCATTATAGAATACTAACTTGTAGAGAATAACAAGGGAAATAGTCATAAAAACACTACAGAGAAAACCAACATGCAACTCATCTCTTCCTCACCACTGACCATCGACATATCAAATCATGTTCATCACAACTATTGGCAAACTAATGATGAAAAACAACATGAACAGAGAAGTATCATCAAAGGCATGATTATTGAAGAGAACTTATCAATGAAAACATGTGGAGAAAACCCTTAGTTATGATCCTATCACAGAAACAAAATCTCCAGAGAACAACAACGAAATCAACAGCGAATAACACAGCAAAACCACACAGCAAACATCCTACTCCCGTGATGTAGGTCCTTACGGACAAAGCACACACGTTATTCCTTACCTCACCCTTCTCTTCTCCTTCCTTAGCAGCAGCTCTCCTCACTGACGAACATCTCACAGAACACACAAATTTTGCCAGAGTTTTCCCACGGCTTTCCCTCACTCTCATTCTCGTTCACCTTCGCTTCAATTTATAGGCCATCCATAATGTCTCTTCAGCGTCCAATGAAGGCGAAGAGGTGACAAGAGGGACGATTCGTGCATCCATGAAGCGTCAAACGTCGAAGGCCATCCAGTTCTAGTAACAATTTTTGTTTCCAGACAGTTCATCAGTTTGGCGGTCAATCAATTCTTCTTTGTATGATCGACTGTCAATCCATTGATCAGCCGCGAATTCTTTACTCCAAATTGCCTGTCAATTGCCTCGAACGATTGCCGCCCTTGCCATCCAACCGCCACGATTGACCACACACACACACACACACAATCACATATATAAATATATATATATATATATATATATATATATATATATATCCTTAATAATTCACTTTTTCCAAACTATTAAAACCTAAATTTCCAAAGTATCCAAACTATCCTTAATTTATCCTTTCATACATAATGATATATTGTCCAAAATTCCTCCTTCACATTATTTTATCCAATATATCCATAGATGTTAAATACCTTATTTATCCAAATATATTTTCTCTAGCTTTCAACCACCACCTCCAAATTCACTGATTATACATTACCAATCCAATTCTATTATTATCCTTGAATATTATCAACTCTACTATTCTCAACAACTTAGGTACTGTAGCTCACTATTTTCCAAGTATTTTCCATTGACCAACACCTTAACTTATCCAAGTCAACTCCAACAAATCCTTAATCGTCCTCATAGACTTAATATTAATATAATACATGGTATTATAATTCACTTCATCCAATTATATTTCACTTGACTAATACCTTAATTGTCCATTATAGCTTCTAATACCCCAAAATCATCACTTAAACCATATGCTTAGCATAATGAAAATTCAGGATATTACAAGATATTCATAATCAGATAGTTGAGTTGTTTGATGTTTGTTGACTATCTTAATGAAATTGTTAAGAAAGACCAATTTAATATGTTATTTTTGACATCTTAAAGATGAAAAATGTTATGGAATTAATGAATTTTGTTAAGAATGGAGAAAGTGATGGATAATCAAAAATAAGAGAAAATTTGAAAGGAAACCCTAGAATGTATGCATTTTGAATTGAAGTTCTAAAAGGTGTTGTCTTCGTATCTACATGTGATGAACACTAAATGGTTAAGTAATATACATAATAGTAGTGAAGATTGTATATATTCGGAATTATGCATACTTTAAGTTATATGCAATTGAATGGATATTGATGAAAGTTTTACTATGTTTAGATTTTGTCATACAAGAAGATATTCTTAGTGTTAGAACCACATTAAGGACCTAAGGTAAGAGATATGCATGTGTTTGGCCTTTTGGCCTATATCATAAGATATTAAGGTTGTATTGTTTTGTTGACATTGTTTGTTGTGTTGAATATAGTAGGATGTTAGTCTAATGTGATGAGATAAATTGTATATTCTCATATGTTTGATGTGTTAGGAGTTATAGATGATAATGATTCATTGTGTTGAATAGTTTTAAGTAATGGTCGAAATGGTATGCACTCATGTCATGCATCATGATTTCAAGCAAAGAAATGAAAATGTTTATATGCATATATATATTTACAATGAAATAGAAAATTGATAGAATAAACATAAATAGGCGTTATGAGATGGAGATGAGTGACAGTTCTACTTAGGAGAAGCCAATGATGTATCTCATCCCTGGAGGGATTGAGTGATAGTTCTACCCAAGAGAATCATATGATGTATCTTTTCCCTTGAACTATGGATCTCTAACGTCTGGACTGTTATGTGACCGAAAAGGAAAAGGAAAAAAGAAAAACTGAAAGGAAAATGCATGTTTTAATGAGACTGCATAACATGAGCATCACATCGTTTACATTTGTTTTATCTCTTACTGAACATTAGGCTTATAGATCAATTTTGTGATGTACGTGAGGAGTATAATCAGAATGAAGAAAATGTAGATTGATAGCATGGACTGCAGTTGAAGGAGTGTAGCTACATCGAGCACTTATGTCACTTGATACTTTTGACCGATGGGTTATGAGTCACTTAGTTTATGAAAACTATTTTAATAGTGTTGTATATGTTTTGAGTAAGGATTTTATAATGATGTGTAAAATAACCTTTAAATGTTTTGAATGACGAAGTATTTTTTAAATAGTTTGATGGTTTGTATAACTTAAAGAAATTGGAAATGAAAAAGGAAATGTTTGGTATTAAATGTCACTTGTTCCACAATTAAAAAAAATTGTTATAAAAAATGATAAGGAAAAATAGGTTGTTACAATTACCTAATTTGTTTTATGGCTAAAAAAAGTTTTAAAGATTGCCTTGTGAGGTTTGCAAGGATGATCCCACCACCATCAATTAAACCACTTCCTTGAAGAATCATTTGATCAAATCCTATATAACATCTACCATTGATTCTTGCCGTAAATCTTTGGCCATGAATCAGGTCCATTGGGAAGCATGAAAGTTCCATCAATCTTAAAAAAAAAACGAAAAAAATGGATAAACAAACATCAAAACCTCAACTTAAAAAAAAAAAAAAAAAAAGTTTAGTTCTTCAAGATTTCGAGCAGGTTCTTTACCTGAAGAACAAGGCTACTCTGACAAGGACCTGTGAAAATAGTTGACTGAATCATTAAGGAGAATCCGTAAGAAGCAAGAATGGTTCAAGGAGAGTCATTCTGACAGGGTAGATTCCAAGCTGTTTTAAATGCATCAGTGCCGTCGGTTCAGCTGTCTCCGACCGCACCGCAGCTTTGGACATCGAAAATGTAGGAAGAATTCCAGGAAGTTGTGACCGGAGGTGGAGGAGGAGAAGGCTTGGGTAGTAGAGAAGGAGGCTGGAAAATATGTGAGTGTTTATGGTGGGGAGGGTGCTTGTGTTTTGTCTGGTTATGCCATCTTGCTAGAGTGGAATGGAAAAGGGAAATCAAGTAAAAGCAGGAGAGAAATGCAGAAATGTACTTCATTTTCAGCACCATAGGTTGAGCTGCAAGCCTAAAACTAGGCAAAATTACAAATACTGTTCTCTCCAGAGGTTTTGCAAGAAGAGAGAAAATAGAGCAACTTGAAGGACCAATTATCAGTAAAAGATAGTCCCTTTAAAATGCAGCAGAATCGTTAAAACTATACATATAGATACGCATACATAATATGGTGCTAACCCTCTAAAACCACCCGGCCACAATATTCTATTAATTGTGAGGGTCTTATCCATATCAGAGAAGCTACATAATTTCATATCGATTGTGAAGGTCTTACTCCTTATCTAATATAACGTGTTTTGAGATAAAATTCACTAACAAAATCATGAAGATTTCAGCACCATGCAATAATATTATACTTACAAATGACCGAAGACTCCACACAAGCATTGATGAGAATAGAAAAATTAGAGTTTCTACCGCGTTCATTGGAGAAGCGCAGACACCATCTTCTATTTAAACTCTACTTAATCTCCTTAAAATAAGATTTTGAGCCAACCTTTTTTGTAAGAGGCACAAAATGTGGATTCAGAAGCGTTGCAAAATAGTAAAAATTGAGTTACAATTGGAAAAGCCAAAAATCACGAGTTTTTCTCCATTCGCTACAAAGAAAGAGACACCATTTTACCCAAGGAAAGTGATTTTTTGTGGGTTAAAATGTCAAAACAAGTATTCGAATCATTAATTATTATGAGTTTTAATGATTTAAGTGCTTGGGTTGAAAGGAATTTCATTTGTAACTAGCAATCTCGCTGTCAAAAAAAGAAGGTATGCAACAGTCGTAGTCGAGAGAATGCTGAACAAAAAACTTAACCAAAACCTGACTAGCTGTTCTGCAGAAAGCTTGAAAAATCCCAAATTACAGATAAAGAAGCTCAAGAACTCAGTGGGATTCACTTGATTCAAAACACTTTAATTCACTTGATTCGCCATGTTAAAATCAAAATATAAAGAGTTTGAACAGTAATCATTAAACTTGGGTCACTTGTCCTTTTAACAGGCGACCATTGTACTAGTTACGCTAAACAAACAGGATTGCCTGCATCTAAGCTATAATCTAAACCTCTGCAACATCAGAGATTGAAATAAATTACTGCAATGAGGTCCTGAAAGCAGATAAACATTTCTGAAGAGATTCATTCACTTCAATCTTATTCATTTTAACCCACCAAACTAAACCCCAAAACTCAAGCGAAACTCAATTTATAGATGCAACTGCAAGAGTATTACAAACAATCCTTTCATTTGCAACAGGGAATTACAAAATGATGTCACCTAAAAAAATCGATGGGTCTTCATACCCTTTTAGGTTTTACAAAGAAGAAGATGATAATGATGATGAACCCAAAAAAATAATCAAACAAAATAATAGTAAGAGCTTTGATTATGATGGAGGCAGCAGCTACTTATTAGGACCACAACTTTTCTCTATACATTAACTTCGACAAATTCTGTTACGACCCTGTTCATGTGCAATGCCGTTTTGCATGTTCCGGAATAAGCTTTGCCAATATATCTGCCGGTACTCCTTTTAGCTCTAGCAGTGTGATCATTAACCATTGTAAGTTCGAGAAAGATCAACTTAATAATTTCAATCCAAATTCTTCAACTTTTATATCAAACAGAATTTGACATCTTAAGTTCGAAGTTTTGTGTTATGACTTTAACCTTGTCAGGACCATTAAGTATAAGTTTAGCATATTGGCAAATTTGAACATTGGTAACGATCATCAAATTCTCTTCCGATTCAAAGTTTAAGCTTTTTGGTTTGGTAGTAATTTAAATCTTCGAGCATTATCCAACCCGATTTTTACCATGAGTCTTGAAGTTGAAGAGTGGGGGAAAGGCACGTCCATTGGGCAAGCGAGAGTTGGGATCACGCAATTCATCAAAGAAAGGATGAACTAATGCCTCCACCTGCATTGAAGATGACTAAATAGTTATAATCTTTGCAAATTAAATGCTAAGTTTGTCATTGTTTTTGCTATCGACTTTTGGAAATCGATTAAATTTTTTTGAGATAAGGTTTGGATTATACAATTTGAAAACTTCTAAGTCGAAACACCTTTGAATATTTCATCCAAACTAGACTAAAAGCTGTTTTCGGCTGGGGAAAATGAACAAAAAATTGAAATCCATGCCATCTAAGATACAGATTTCAGCTGCATGTATTTTACAATGTATGTCTACTCACCGCCGTGCTTCGAAGGTTCGGAGAGTACTGAAGTAGTCTTGAAACAAGATCAACAGCTTCATGAGGCATGCGCTTGTGAAATAACTGATCATCAAAACTCATATTTGTTAATGTCGATATTGGACGATATTTAAATTTTTTTCCAAGAAAAATTTGAATATTCTTATGCACCTTATGCCAAGGATGACCTTTCATTTGGGGAAATCTGAACTCCGTATAATTAGGGTTCATGCACTTGATTTCTTCCCTCGTTGGAGTACCTAGAACCTGCATGAAAATCAGAAAAGCCAACAAATGCCAGCTCAAATTGATCAACTTGTCGTATTTGATGAAATTAAGTTACATTGAGACTTCAGATAATTACCTTGATTATTTCGACAAGCTGGTCTACTCCACTTTCACCGGGAAATAGAGGCTGAAAAGGCGGAAAACAGAAAACATCATTAGAATTTGCTAACCAATGCTGCTTCTTAACTACATGAAAATTGCTACCAACCTGTCCAACAAGTAATTCAGCAAGAACACAACCAGCTGACCAGATGTCAATGGCTGTTGTATACTCAGTTGCACCAAATATCAACTCAGGTGCTCGATAATACCGAGAGCAGATGTATGATATATTGGGTTCACCTTTCACCTACCAAAAATATTCTTAAATTATCGTCATAAATCACAAACTACAAGTAAAAGCACAAGGTACAAAGGAACAAACCAAGACTTTTGCACTGCCAAAATCACAAACTTTAAGTTGGTGGGTGTGTGGATTAACCTGTAAGAAAATTAAAAAATTTGCAGCATTCAATATTTCATTACATTAGCATAACTTTCCAAATCCATGACCGTAAAGATTTTATCAACACTTTTCTAAACTCCTACTATTTTGCGTAATTTGTTTTCACATTCAACATAATTATATAGACAATATTAAAAGGCACAACTTTTTGAATAAGGAATTGTTGTGCAAGTATAAAACGATATTAACATAACATACCAATAAGTTTTGAGGTTTTATGTCTCTGTGACACACTCCAATACTGTTATGAAGATAAGCAAGTGATCGACATATCTGCAAAAACCATTAATGTTAGAGACATAAGCTGACATACTTAACGAGGTCAAAAATTCGATAAAATGCACCTGATAAAAATAAAGTTTAACGTAAATCAGAGACATCCTTTGGCTCATCTTGTTGTAGTGTTTGATCACACGATGTACAGTCTCTGGAACATACTCTAGTACGAGGTTAAGATAGAGCTCATCCTTTTCGGTTGTCGAAAAAAAACAGTGCTTTAGAGACACGACATTTGGGTGGTCTAGAACGCGCATGGTTTGCAACTCACGATTCTTGTACCTCCTGTCTTGAATAACCTTCTTTATAGCAACAGCCTCACCTGTTTCTAAGCACCTTGCCTGCAAAATCACATCAAAAAAATATATTACTTCTAAAAAGCCAATGATTGATTAATGAAATTTGACCTTATAAGAACCTCAGAAGGTTGGAGTGACAGAGAATGCATATCTAACAGGGGTTCTAGCAGAGGGGCAGAATGAGAAATAATCCTAGCGAGGTAGCAGTGTTTGTTATAGAGTTGGTGGAATGCACGAGGAAGGGAGGATAAAGAGGAAGCTTAGGAGGGAGAAGAATTATCATTGATCTTTTTGAGCATTGGAAAGCACAAAGGTATATTCCAGGTTTGTATATTTTTCAAGACAAGTGGTTAATTTATTTAGGGTAATTTCTGAGTCTAAACATAGTTGCTAAACTTGCAGTAGTTTTTTCAAGTTCGTTATGCATCCGACTATTTCAAAAGACTCAAATATTGACAGTTGAATAATACTTTTGTTTTTTTCTTATTCTTGTCGTACTCTCCTAACTTCTCTTCTTTGTTCTGATCAACATGAATTAATGAATAAATAATTCATCAAGAATAATATATTTGACTCATTAATATTCCATTGTTTTCTTCTTATTCTCATCGTACTCCCCTAACTTCCAATGAGTTAGGCTCAAGGAGTTTTAACTCGTAAAGAATATTTATGATGAAAATAAATTAGAGAGGCAAAGTAAAAAATGGGAATTGCAATGTGACAAGTAGGTTACTAGGTTAGTAATTGGTTATTAAGGAAAGGGTAGAATAAAACAATATTGAATATTGACTAAAGAAAATACTTTCTAAAATAGTCTATTTTCCGAGTTACACTAGTGGTTGTTTTTCGGACTGGTGTTTCGCCGAACTTGTGGCGTTTTATTTCTTTTTGTTCTGTTCATATGTTCTTGTGGATGTTATTTGTCCTTGTTGTTTACATAGTGAAGTTTCTTTTATTGGAAGAGTTTGCAATTTCGTCGCAGAGTTACACTTAATCTCCATCAATTTAATCCTCACAAACCACTAATAATAGTTGATATTGAAATATATTATCAACATCGGATTTCAACTAGAATGAAAAGAGTACCTGAAATACAAGTCCAAAAGATCCTTGCCCAACGACACGTTCAGCCATATAACTTATCGTCTGCAATTACGTTTATAAATGCATCAGAATGAAATGCGAATAACTATGATTCACAAAGTATTAATGATTTTTATTGCCTACAAATAACTTATAGTCTGCAATGATGTTTATAAATGCATCGGAATGGAATGCAGATACCTATGATTCAAAAAGCCTGATGAAAGAATCTAGATCATGGTTAAACAGAAAAGTAGAGACTATTAGAAAAGCTGAAAATTACAGCATAACGAGCATGTGAGGGAGGCTCGGTTCTTCCCTAAGTTTCCTACCCACTTTCTTCATGTCTTCTCTACTGTTTTCCCCTTTATTTATAATCTCCTTCCACCATTCAATTCATTGCCACCTCAGCCATACATGCCAAATAGAACCTCTCCAAACATATCCCATTGAGATCTCTTTAGAATCCTTTCTAAACTTTCCTAACCTCGTAAGTGATTCCCCCCAACTTTCTTTTGGGCCTCTTCATATAAACCTTTCTTGATTGGAGACCTATCATTATTCCCCACACATACATGCCAAATAGAAGCTCTCCAAACATATCCCAATGAGATCTCTCTAGGTTCCTTCTCAAACATTCCTAACCTCTTATGAATTAAGCATGTGAGGGAGACTTGGTTCTCTCCTAAGTTTCCTACCCACTTTCTTCCTGTCTTTCCTACTATTTTCCCTTTTATTTATAATCTCCCCCCACCCTTCAATTCATTGTCACTTCAGCCATACATGCCAAATAGTAGCTCTCCAAACATATCCCATTGAGATCTCTCTATAATTCTTCCTAAGCATTCCTAACCTCCTAAGTATTCCCCCCACATTCTTTTGGGCCTCTTCATATAAACCTCTCTTGATTGATGGCCTATCATTACTCCCTTAACATACATGTCAAATATTAGCTGTCCAAACATATCCCATTGAGATCTCTTTACAATCCTTCCCAAGCATTCCAAACCTCCTAAGTGGTCCCCCCACATTCTTTTGGGCCTCTTCACATAAACCTCTCCTGTTTGGAGGCCTATCATTATTCCCTAAACATACATGTCAAATAGTAGCTCTCCAAACATATCCCATTGAGATTTCTCTACAATCCTTCCCAAGCATTCCTAACCTCCTAAGTGGTCTCCCCAAATTCTTTTGGGCCTCTTCATATAAACCTTTCTTGATTGGAGGCCTATCATTACTCCCCAAACATACATGTCAAATAGTAGCTCTCCAAACATATCCCATTGAGATCTCTCTAGAATCCTTCCTAAGCATTCCTAACCTACTAAGTGGTCCCCCGATATTCTTTTGGACCTTTCTTGATTGGAAGCCTATCATTGCTTCCTAAACATACATGTCAAATAGTAGCTCTCCAAACATATCCCATTGAGATCTCTCTAGAATCCTTCCTAAGCATTCCTAACCTACTAAGTGGTCCCCCGATATTCTTTTGGACCTTTCTTGATTGGAAGCCTATCATTGCTTCCTAAACATACATGTCAAATAGTAGCTCTCCAAACATATCCCATTGAGATCTCTCTATAATCCTTCCCAAGTATTCAGATTGATTGCAACAGGTCGAGGTTGTTTCTCACTCAGACTGTTTGCAGTTTTGGCCCGCAGCTCCAGCTCAAGAGATGGTGGTCAAGCAATCTGCAAACTCGATTCCGAAACTGCTAGCTCAACTGGATCTTCGTTCTCTCTGCACAAATAGTCAGAGGTATTATCTTTCGTCTCATTCTGAGTGGCTTCCTTGAGACAACCAGGACATTCAATTGAATCTAGCACTGAAAGTTTCTCCATCATTGCCTCGATAGTCTTCCGCCATCCACACAACAATTTTTGTAACTCTACCTGCATCCCTTCCATTTTTTTCTCAGCTCTATCGAGTTGACAATCCATCTTCAAAACTTCCCTAAGGATCATGAGGCTCTGTTACCAAAATGATAGAGTCTAGATTATGGTTAAATAGAAAAGTAGAGACTCTATTAGAAAAGCAGAAAATTAAAGCATAACAAGCATATGAGGGAGGCTCAGTTCTCCCCTAAGTTTCCTGCCCACTTTCTTCCTACCTTCCATACTATTTTCCCCTTTATTTATAATCTCCCCCACCCCTCAATTCATTGCCACCTCAGCCATACATGCCAAATAGTACCTCTCTAAACATATCTCATTGAGATCTCTCTGGAATCCTTCCCAAGCATTACTAACCTCCTCAGTGGTCCCCCCGCATTCTTTTGGACCTCTTCACATAAACCTTTTTTATTGGAGGCCTATCCTATTCATGACCCTATTCACCTGTTTTGGCTGCCCATTTTTCCCACCGATGGTTGTGACGATTATGTGGCCTGTCTCCGTGCCATTACCATCGACTAAATTCGCTTCTATTTCCTGTTAAAACATGAAACACAGTACTAAAAATTAAGGGAAAAAAAACATTTCCCAAATCATATTTTTGAGACAAACCAGAAATTTGTACCTTGTCATCCTTTATTTTCATGTCATTCATCTCATCAGGTAACTTTTCAACACCAACTATGCTACCTCTTCAATCTCTTATCATAGAACCAGGAGCCATAACTACAGATGTCATTTGCTTTAAGCAAGAGTCCTCTGTAAATCCACGAAAAACTCTTCTTCTCGACTTTTTTACAAGAAAGGCTAAAATATCTGTAAATGAGATTAGTCAGCGAAGCAGAGGTAAGATATACGTTCTTGTAAGGGATTTTCTTGTCATCGCGTGATCAACAAAGAAACTGAAAAAATTAAGTTAGCATAGCCAAAACCATAAAAAACAAAATTTATGTTAGAATGATGAACAAAAAGAATCCAATATGTTATCATCTTCCACAACAAATTCTGATGAATTAGATTTTAGGCCACCAGATGAATTACCTCTTTCGTCGGTAAACCTGCATATAAAACAGGGCAGAAGGCCAAACAAACTCAAAGAATCTTTAAACAGACATCTATCTTAACTGAATATGACATCCATTTTCGATGAACTTATATTTTGTGCATCATCTTAATCAAATCTCATTGCAGTTTGGTTCTAAAATTGTAAATTAGTTGAACTAAGATGGCCATGAAAGTCAGATCAAATCAAGCCCCGGTTGAAACCAAAACTAAGATGAATAATCAGTTACCAAGAATAATATGTTTGATAAGTTCTTCTAAATCGCAGAGTGGACAGTAATCATGAACTTAAATTACATGGATGTGTTTGTTTGCCGAGAAAATTAAACTGAAATAATCAACAGATTATCCCTTCTTTTAGCTTAAAAAAATAATGAACTCAATAAAAATATGTAAATTTCAACTTGAGGGAAAATTACAAGAAAATCTCACCGAAGCAACCAAAAAGATCAGATCGAAAAGTAAATAAACATTTGAGTAAGAGAAAAGAAAAAGCAAGAATCTGCAGGCAGATATATTCCACACAGCCGAGCATAACTACGCTGTCGTGATCCAGACATTCTAAAACATCAAAAAGAGAAATTTACACCAAAAAGAAATATATAAGGCGGAGAGCGAAGAGGTGCTTACAATGGGGTCAGAAACGTAAAGGAGAAGGAGCTAGAAAACCGGGTTGTCTGAAACGGATCTCTTCGGAGTGGAAGCGAGGTTATCGTTGTTGCAGGAAGAGAGAGAGAGAGAGAGAGAGAGAGAGAGAGAAAAGAAAAGGGAGAGGGAGGGAGGACAAAGTTGCTTTACTGTTGTAGCTGCTACAAGCTATGGAGGAAGCTTTTTTCGGAATTGTTTGATCTGATTCACGTGGTTTGTTGGGGTTAACAATGGAGGGGATGGCCAAAGGCTGAAGCTTTTTGAATGACAGTCAAACATTAATGGCTGTTTTTAATCCTACGTTTCCAAACTTTCCAGTCTCCTCTTTTTTGACCGTTCAAACCTCGCCATTCCCTCACTTTCAAACCCCCTCGCCTTCATGGGTGCCTCCATTTTCTTACATGCTTCCGTTTTCCAAAAGCTTCGGCTTTGGAAATGTTTGGATTCCATCGAAAAGATTTGTAACATTAGGAGATTTATTTCTTAATAGTACTTGGATGATTCTATTGGTCTTCCTGTATAATAAAAATTTGATTTTTCAAAATACCATATTAATCCTACTTGTCGATTACTCAGTATTCTATTATATTAATCTCTCAATAATTTTCAAGTACGTCATGAAGGTTACCACTTGTCCTATGATGATTAGCTTGGGCAAGACATGAAGTGTGGGCAGCATGGAATCAATGATTTTAGTTTAATTTTATGGTACATGGTCATTTTGAGCGAGGAAGGCACCAATGGCTATGATTCACATCTTGATTTTTGAACATAGAATTGAACTAAGTCAGTCTATCGAATGATAACTCAAATACGACCCAAACTCAAACCAAAATTCATGTATGATTCAATTTGTATTCGCTCGTACTCAACCTAAACTTATATATTTTAATAAAATTAATTATTATTTACTTGAAACAATTGAATTGAATTGAATTTCATGGTTAATTCAATTTCTCCCTTCATCTAGTTTGATCTTAATTTTTTTTTTTTAAATTGAGTGTGGTTGGTTTATTTCGTTTTCAGTCCCAGATCATTAGATTGTATATTAAAAAAAAATTAATGAATAGTCAAGATATTTTTTGAATTAGGCTTAAAATGGAAATATTCCTTTCTGTAAACAATATGTTTGTTATATGATATGTGAATATTCTACCATGTATTTAAATACAAAATTAATTTATATTCGCTTAATATAATATTTTTAAAATACTTTTCTACTTATTTTGTAATTATTTTATATTTAATGCAAGAATTAGCTTCAATAGAATTAGGATAAATTGATGGGTCGTTGTGAGCGAGAAATTGATGCATATCAATTTATTGATATGTTCTAATATTAATCGAAAACTTACTAGCGGCCATTCACATAAATGCATAATGACCTCAACACCTTTGACTAGTTTATTCTGATATCAATCGAAATCAAACTAACAAACTCAAAGTCTATCTTCTAGTTCTTTTTATGTATCTTTTATTATTCTTTATCTTTCTTACTTGAAAAATGTATGTATGAGAAATCATTTTCATTCTTTTTCTTAAAAACATGATGCATGAACAATACACATTCCTTAAGCAACTTAACATGTAACACCCCGACTTTTTTCAGTTGGATAATTATCAGGGTATTACCAAGGACGTTCTAGAACGTTAAGTCTAGGGGTATTTTTGTTACATTTTTCTCTGTGTACGCGATATAATTAAGGGACAGTGTAATTAGGATATTACATTGCGTATTGATACGTGTTATTTTATGATGCGTATTTAAGGAAAAAGTATTATGGGGTAGGAACTAAGTGAGAAAATGTGAGGAAATGTTGTCCAGGGCGTTTCCGGACGAGTTGTCTTGTCCGCAAACACATTGCACACAAGAGGAATGGGTGAGGACTACTTAGGACGTGATTCTGCGTCCTGACTGCACTGTGTCACAAACTTTCAGACGAGTCCGGATGAGTGCGGATGTGGACTAGCCACATTCAATTTGAATTTGTCCAAATCCTGGACAGTTTCGGACGACTGCGGACGTGGAGTACCCTTGTCCGATTTGCCTCTGTCCTATTTTGGGACACTTTCGGACGCCTGCGAACGCTACGTGCAAACACCACAACACGTCACCTGCGGATGGTATAGACAGGATGGGGACGCCTTTTCCCGTCTGAAGCCACGCTTTAGCCTGTGAGATTTTACTCTTGCGGACGAGACCAATACGTCTGCACTCGTCCGAAAAAACCCAGTTCAGCATAAATTTAGGGATTTAAAATATGATTCTTTGTCGTTTAGTCATTAATTGACGACAAGAATCAACCCCTCCCCCTCCCTGTAAAAGCCGTGAAATTCTAATGATAAATTCCACGTGTAAATTTTTCGCGTTGAAAAATCGGTCATAGTGTTGAAGAATTTGACTAAATTATTGAGTTGCCGCTACGTTCGCAAATTCGATCAAATAGGTCAAAGTGGGTGACGTTAAAATTTTTCGAACAAAAATTCAATTAAGGAACGAAATTGGACAGTTAAATTTGAGCCATAACATCGTTTGATGATGTTATGATTAATTTGAGAGTTAATAGACAATATAAAAGATAATGTATATAATTGGTATATACATTCTTGTGAAATGGAAAGGAATTAAGGAAATTTATTTGGATAAGAGAAATGAATGAGTGGAGATTAAAAGAAATAAAAGAAAGTTGAAGGATTAAAAATGCAAAATGAGGATGGTGGAAAAGGGGGGAAAAATCCCGCCCATTTATATTGAAATCGGATAGTTTAAGGGTGACTTTGTAAATAGGAAAAAAAAAGAAAAAAAAGGGACTTAACCCTAAATGTGGAAGAGGAAAACAATTCCTCTTCCCAGATTTATCCCCTGCGTCCCCGACAGAGAGAGAGAGAGAGAGGAGAAAGGGTACGATTCTGACCGGAGAACGACGAGCGGTGATCTCCGGCGATCTTCGACGACGTCTGGCCAAGGGAGGAGCAGCTACCGGCGGTCTTCGACGACGAACCGAAGCAGCGCTGTCCGAGCTGCGATCGGCGACTGTTGCGCAGGAGAACGGTGTCGTGGCTGGAAACGGGCATACCGGCGGCGACAGGAGCTCTGGTATTGAGCCGTTTTCATTTCTGGCGAACGGGCAATCTCGGATTCGCGATGACAGCTTCGACGCCGAGCTGTTTTTCGATTCCGGCGACGAACGGACTCCGATCTGTTCAGTGGGTGAGGTTTTCGATCCGAGTTTGACTTCGATGTTAAGTCCATTTTTTTGAGAGATCGTTGGTTGATCTGTGTTGTGGGATTACAGTGATCGATATAAGGGATTCTGGACGGACA
The DNA here is from genome assembly GCA_022433065.1 of Begonia loranthoides. Lineage (NCBI taxonomy): Eukaryota > Viridiplantae > Streptophyta > Magnoliopsida > Cucurbitales > Begoniaceae > Begonia > Begonia loranthoides. Next base: position 18,864,401 of record CM039474.1, read on the forward strand.
ACCTCCGGCGACGGCAGCTTCAGATCTGACCATATTTTCGATTTTCCGGCGAGGAAAAAAACGGGGCGCGGATCTCGTCCTCATGGTGAGGAAACTTTTAGTTGGACTGCTTTATTTTGATTTGTGGTCTAGGACGTGGAATTGTTCTGATTTAGAGTGATTAGTAAATCTAATTGGATTTCTCACAGCTGTTTAGGACTAAGATCGATTCTGCTATGTGAAGGAAATTTGGTTGAATACTCTCACTTAAAAATGGATAATTGGCCTAGATATTTAAATCCTTTGGATCTGTTATTTGTTGTAGGAATTGCAAATTGATTCACTCATTGCGTATCAAATGATGTTAAGGGAAATGAATTGCTTTAATTATATTATGGGTTAGTTTTATAAATTGTGGGACTTGAAGGTCTTAAATTGAATTTGTCAAAGTTGAGGGACAAAATGGATCTTGAGTTAAAGTTGTTAAAAGGTTTAAAGTATTTATTGGGATTTGAGATTATCACTCACACTTCGGTTGGGCTCCTATTCCCGGTATAGGGTCATCCGCTTATTTTCCAGAATTAAGTTTTTATTTCAACATTTATACAATTGTTAGGCTTTGACGACTTTGGCGAGTGTGCTACCATTCCCGAGGAGACAGTTGGTCCGATCGGCAACAAAAATTGGCGAAAAGGTTGGGATTTCTATACCTCTTGCGTTACATTGCATCATATCTCGTTTTCCAAAATAATTATTTTGTGGAATACCACACTCAAAAAATGACGGGGACTGTTCGACAGTACGTCCATTTTTATTAGTAGTATGTTTTCTCAAGTTTAATTTCGTACATGGTTTGAGATTTATTGTGCACATGTTGAGGGATGGATCCGCCATCCCCTTTGATATCTTCTGTTGCGTGAAGGTTGATTTTTTGATGTGCGAAAAATATAGGTGGCGCATTGGTGACGTGTCCTCGGGTTGAAACTCCTGAAAATCTTAAATCTCATATGGGAGAGTGATGACGTCTCCTTGGGTTGCAAGCCCCTAAACCTGGCCAGGATTTGTCCCACGGATCAGACGGTTGTCAATCGCTGAGACTTGTTTATCCTAAGTCCACATATAGCGAGCAACTGTATCCGTTTTATGTGATTACACGATTATACGATTATACGGGTTGTGTCGTGCAACCAGGTGCGCCGGCAACTCTGGTGACGTACGGAATCTTCGGATCATCGTCATTATTCCTGCCTCATAAGGTGTTGTCATGGACGGGTAACCACCTCTTCTATGTTGTGTGGCAGGTGAGTCCATGAGTGACCACCCCTTTTCACTGACGACGTTTTAAAATTTCAAAACGATGATGGCTTATTTTGCGAGGTATAGCTGTCTATGTATACAGCAAGATTTTTAATAAAAGCCTCATCGATGGCCTTTGGGTCGGTTTGGTAAAATGATAAAGAGTTTGAAGTGATTTTAAAAAATCCATGTACAGTAGAATAAAACATAACCTTGTTCTCGAAAAATGTACAAAACCAGTTTTGCATGAGGTGCATTTTAGTATAGCCATACTTTACTGCCCCAAACGACTCCTCCCCCAAAACTTCAGGTAAAGGCAAAGAGTAGCTGAGGATCAGGAGTTGAAGCATTTTATTATTTCTACTTGAGTGATTCATCGTTATTTGGTGAGGACATTTATGTTTCCATTTGGGTCTGTAAACTTTAACACAGTTGGTTTTGGATTTGTTGCACAGTACTTGGATTTCATTTTAATTTATGCACTGTTATATTCTCGTGATCTCTACTCGGACCTAGGTCCATATTATCTTCGGCCGAATTAAATATTTATAAGTCTTCTGCTAAAACACACGCCTTGAGCTGGGTGATCGAATTCTCTACGAGGATTGGGTCGCCTGACCCGGCGGTTCTGTTAGGCCCGTTTTCGGGTCGTGACAGAATTTTATGGTATCAGAGCACAAGGTTCCGAATTCCTAAGTAGTGATCACTTGAGAAATTAATAGTGTAAAGTAAGGTTCTACATACTGTGCACATATCAAGTTTTCTAACCAAATGAAAATTTCCTTTTCTCAGAATATACATCATGCCACAAAGAAGAAGAGTTTCGCGTGCCGAGCCACCAGAGAGTAGTGTTGATCCTATGGCCACCATGATGGAAGCCTTAAGGAATATGGCCACAAATTTCCAGACTCAGGATCCTGATACGTTGAGGATGGCTTATTTTCATGAGTTTTCAAGGTTAAACCCTCCTGTCTTTGAGGGTGGTGTTGATCCAAAAGGAGCGGAAAGTTGGCTACGGAAGATGGAAAGAAACTTTGGAACACTTAAGATTCCAGAGGAGCATAAGGTAGGTATTGCTACACACTACCTAGAGGAGATGGCATTAAATTGGTGGGATTCTGTTCAAATAAATGTCGACGTGCAGACCTTGGAATGGAAAGAGTTTAAGGAAATGTTCCGAGGACAGTATAGCAGTCATATTCACCATGAGGCAATGACCAAGTCCTTTCAGGATTTGACTCAAGGTCAACGAACAGTAATGGAGTATTAAAGTAAGTTTCTCGAGCTTCTACCATTTGCTGAAGGACTAAATGAGAGAGGATAGATCATAAAGTTTTTATCTGGTTTGAGACCGAGGTTACAACAAGGTATTGGAGCAATTCAGTGTAATAGCCTTTTGGAAGTATTTGAAGCTGCTCAACACATGGAAAGAATTCTGGATGCAAGCCTTAGAAGGTTTCAGGATAGGCAGAAAAAAACGGAAGATAGGAAGGTCACAAAGAAGAACAATGAGAAGTTTCAGGGGCGAGGATCTGGTGGGGGTCCAAGTCGGAGTACCAGCAGTGGATCGTTTGGTAGTGGTCAATATAGCCCTTACTCCTGTCATATCTGTGGTCAGCCAGGACACATGAAGAAAGACTGTCCACGAAACCAGCAGCCACAGCAGCAGTCGCATAGATTTTTTTCTACCTCCCAAGGTAGTGGCACTCGTAGTACCCCTGGGGAGAGGCGTGATTTTAGCAGACAGTCTTATTCGCAGAATCAGAAACCACCAGCCTTCACACCGCAGCAATCGTCAGGACCTCGTCCAAATTATTACCCTCAGTTTCAACCTACAAATCCCAATTTCCAGAGCTCGTCTGGGTATCAGCAAAGTCATGGCTCAAATCCTTATTCTCAGCAGAGGTCAGGAAACCCCAGGGATCAATCATTTCAGAGTAGCGGCGTAGGCTCTAACGTAGCCAGAGGCAGACGTGGGGAAGGTCACAAGGGAAAAGAGAAAGCATTGGGACAGGCTTATGCAGTTGGCGGATTCGACTACTTCCACAGCCAGGATGATCACGGCGTGGTGGATGGTATGATCCTTTTATCTCATTCTTTTGCACGACTGTTGTTCGATACTGGGTTGACACACTCCTTTATTTCTTCTATTTTTGCATCTGTATTGGGTTTGACAATGGAGGAGATGGAATCTCCGTTGGTACTTAGTACTCCTTTGGGTGTCCAAAGTGGGGTGGTGTCCATATGTAGAGCAGTCTGCTTGGTGATTGATGATTGCAAATTTTTGGCAGACCTTGTTGTTTTACCCATGAGTCAATTTGACGTGATTTTGGGTATGGATTGGTTAAGAAAATACAAAGCCACTGTGGAATGCCATATGAAGCGTGTTACAGTTATTTCCAAACAAGGGCAAGTCGTCGTTTATCGTAACGGTCCTAGTGCGGTAACGACCAATCCTATTTTGCGAGCATGTTTGGGTGGTCGCAGTGGACTCGAGCAGTACGGAAACCTTTGGTCGATAGATGTTGAGGTTGAGACCGCTAGTCCGGATTTGGATGTCTCAGTTGTGAGAGAGTTTCCAGATGTGTTTCTAGATGAGCTACCGGGGTTACCTCCAGACCGTGAGGTCGAGTTTCGTATTGATTTGGTTCTAGGTGCTACCCCAGTTTCTATTCCTGCGTATAAAATGGCTCCTGTAGAGTTTGGTGAGTTGAGAAACAAGTTAGATGAGCTGAAAGGACAAGGATTTATCCGGGAGAGTGTTTCGCCGTGGGGTGCTCCTGTTTTGTTCGCTAAGAAGGCGGATGGCACCTTGAGACTTTGTATTGATGATCGGAAGTTGAACCGGGTTACCGTGAAGATATCCACTGCCCAGGATCGATGAGTTATTTGATCAGCTTGGTGGATCACGATATTTTTCAAAAATTGATTTGAGGTCCGGTTATCATCAGATGAAGATTCGAGAGGAGGATATTCCAAAGACAGCATTCAGGACGAGATATGGACATTTCGAGTTCTTAGTCTTACCCTTTGGATTAACCAATGCCCCGTCAGCATTCATGGATCTTATGAACCGAGTTTTTCGACCTTATTTGGATCAGTTCGTTGTGGTGTTTATCGATGACATTTTGATTTATTCTAAGTCCCGAAGTCAGCATCGGGAGCATCTACGGATTGTATTGCAAACTTTGAGGGACCACCGTTTATATGCCAAAATGAGTAAATGTGACTTCTGGATGTCAGAGGTCAAGTTCTTAGGACATGTCGTTTCACGAGATGGAATCTCTGTAGATCCGGAAAAAATCGAGGCAGTTGTGCAGTGGCAGCCTCCGAAAAATGTGACAGAAATTCGTAGTTTTCTGGGTCTTGCTGGGTATTATCGGAGATTTGTGAAAAAAATTTCTTCGTTAGCAGCGCCATTGACGAAGTTGATCAGGAAAGGGATACGATTTGACTGAGATGACAAATGTCAAAGTGCCTTTGAGGAACTGAAAAGCAGATTGATGAGTGCACCTATCCTGACAGCGCCTGATAGTGAACAGCCATATGCAGTTTATACAGATGCATCGGGAGTTGGACTTGGTTGTGTTTTGATGCAGCAGGGTAAAGTGGTTGCATACGCATCCCGTCAATTGAGGCCTCATGAAAGAAATTACCCAATGCATGATCTAGAGCTAGCTGCTATTATATTTGCTTTAAAGATTTGGAGAAGTTATTTGTATGGTTCAAACTTCCAGGTATTCTCGGATCACAGGAGTTTGAAGTATCTCTTTACTCAGAGAGATTTGAATTTGAGGCAGCGAAGGTGGATAGAGTATCTAGAGGACTATGATTTCAGTCTGGAGTATCATCCGGGGAAGGCAAACGTAGTTGTCGATGCTCTGAGCCGAAATCCACGAGGATCATTTTCTTGCTTGGTTCTTGATGGGCGGAAACAATCTCTGGTTATTGAGGATTATGATTTGCAGTGCTATGACACAGGTAATATAGCTTTTGCTTATAATGTGGTTGCTACACCATCTCTACTTCAGAGAACAAAGTAGTTACAACAACAAGATGAGTTAATTAGAGAGAAGGTGGAGCGACTTGGAAATGGCGAACAACTGTATGGCTGGGAAGTCAATGCTGCAGGGACAGTTCTTTATCGTAAAAAGGTAGTGGTACCAGACATTTCGGAGTTAAGGCAAGTGATTCTAGGAGAGGCTCACAAGTCGAGGTTTGCTATCCGCCCAGGCCGTATGAAGATGTATCATGATTTGAAGCGACAATACTGGTGGGCCGGAATGAAACAAGATGTAGCTGAATTTGTGAGAAGCTGCCTTACGTGTCAACAGGTGAAAGCTGAACATCAGAAACCAGCTGGATTGCTTCAACCCTTACCTATTCCACATTGGAAGTGGGATATGGTCACCATGGATTTTGTTATGGGTCTTCCTGTGACTCAGCAGAAGGATGCAGTATGGGTTATTGTGGATCGTTTGACCAAATCCGCTCATTTTATACTGATCAAGATGAATTACCCTTTGTCGAAGTTGACTTGCCTTTACATAGATAATATTGTTTGTCTCCATGGCGCTCCATTAAGTATTGTCTCAGATCGCGACCCTAGATTCACAGCCAGATTTTGGAGGTCTTTACAAGCAGCTCTAGGAATCGAGTTACACTTGAGCACAGCCCATCATCCTCAGACTAATGGACAATCAAAGAGGACTATTCAAATCTTTGAAGATATGCTGCGATGCTATATCTTGGATTTTGGTGATAGTTGGGTAGATCATTTGTCGTTAGTGGAGTTTGTTTACAATAACAACTATCAGTCTAGTATTGGCATCGCTCCATACGAGGCATTGTATGGGAGACCGTGTCGCTCTCCTCTATGTTGGAATGAGGTGGGGGAGCTGGGAGAGAAAGAACCTCCTACATTGGATATTGTTAAGGAGACTACAGACATTATCAATGTAATTAGACAAAGACTTAAGACGGTGCAAAGTCGACAGAAAAGTTACGCGGACCTGAAGAGGAGGGAGGTCGAGTTTGACGCAGGAGATTATGTTTTTCTGAAGGTTCGACCGAGGCGTGGTATTAGCTGTTTTGGGGTGAAGGGGAAGTTAGCCCCACGATACATTGGCCCGTTCATGATTAATGCAAGGATTGGCAACGTAGCCTATCGACTTGATCTACCACCTCAGCTTGGGTATGTTCATAATGTCTTCCACGTATCTCAATTGAGAAAATATATCCCAGACCCATCGCACGTCATTTCTTGGGTCGATGTCCCTATTTAGGAGGACGTATCGTATGAAGAAGAGCCGGAGCGAATACTTAGTAGAGAGGTTAGAGTGCTCCATCGCAGAGAAATCCCATTTGTATGAGTGCTGTGGAGAAATCACACAGAGAGGGAAGCGACATGGGAAGTTGAGTCGGACATGATGAGCAGATACCCTCATCTCTTTGATATGTAGTGGGTTTTGTTTTAAATTTCGGGACGAAATTTCTTTTAAGGAGGTTAAGATGTAAAAGCTATGAAATTCTAATGATAAATTCTACGTGTAAATTTTTCGCGTTGAAAAATCGGTCATAGTGTTGAAGAAGTTGACTAAATTATCGTGTTGCCGCTACGTTCGCAAATTCGGTCAAATAGGTCAAAGTGGGTGACGTTAAAATTTTCCGAACAAAAATTCAATTAAGGAACGAAATTGGACAGTTAAATTTGAGCCATAACATCGTTTGATGATGTTAGGATTTATTTGAGAGTTAATAGATGATATAAAAGATAATGTATATAATTGGTATATACATTCTTGTGAAATGGAAAAGAATTAAGGAAATTTATTTGGATAAGAGAAATGAATGAGTGGGGATTAAAAGAAATAAAAGAAAGTTGAAGGATTAAAAATGAAAAATGACGATGGTGGAAAAGGGGGGAAAAATCCCGCCCATTTATATTGAAATCAGCTAGTTTAAGGGTGACTTTGTAAATAGGAAAAAAAGAAAGAAAAAAAAAGGGACTTAACCCTAAATGTGGAAGAGGAAAACAATTCCTCTTCCCAGATTTAACCCCTGCGTCGCCGAGAGAGAGAGAGAGAGAGAGAGAGAGAGAGAGAGGAGGAAGGGTGCGATTCTGACCGGAGAACGACGAGCGGTGATCTCCGGCGATCTTCGACGACGTCTGGCCGAGGGAGGAGCAGCTACCGGCGGTCTTCGACGACGAACCGAAGCAGCGCTGTCCGAGCTGTGATCGGCGACTGTCGCGCGGGAGAACGGTGCCGTGGCTAGAAACGTGCATACCAGCAGCGACAGGAGCTCTGGTATTGAGCCGTTTTCATTTCTGGCGAACGGGCAATCTCGAATTCGCGATGACAGCTTCGACGCCGAGCTGTTTTTCGATTTCGGCGACGAACGGACTCCGATCTGTTCAGTGGGTGAGGTTTTCGATCCGAGTTTCACTTCGATGGTAAGTCCGTTTTTTTGAGAGATCGTTGGTTGATCTGTGTTGTGGGATTACAGTGATCGATCTAAGGGATTCCGGACGGACAACCTCCGGCGACGGCAGCTTCGGATCTGACCATATTTCTGATTTTCCGGCGAGGAAAAAAACGGGGCGCGGATCTCGTCCTAGTGGTGAGGAACCTTTTAGTTGGACTGCTTTATTCTGATTTGTGGTCTAGGACGTGGAATTGTTCTGATTTAGAGTGATTAGTAAATCTAATTGGATTTCTTACAGCTGTTTAGGACTAAGATCGATTCTGCTATGTGAAGGAAATTTGGTTGAATACTCTCACTTAAAAATGGATAATTGGCCTGGATATTTAAATCCTTTTGATCTGTTATTTGTTGTAGGAATTGCAAATTGATTCACTCATTGCGTATCAAATGATGTTAAGGGAAATGAATTGCTTTAATTATATTATGGGTTAGTTCTATAAATTGTGGGACTTGAAGGTCTTAAATTGAATTTGTCAAAGTTGAGGGACAAAATGAATCTTGAGTTAAAGTTGTTAAAAGGTTTAAAGTATTTATTGGGATTTGAGATTATCACTCACACTTCGGTTGGGCTCCTATTCCCGGTATAGGGTCATCTGCTTATTTTCCAGAATTAATTTTTTATTTCTGCATTTATACAATTGTTAGGCTTTGACGACTTTGGCGAGTGTGCTACTATTCTCGAGGAGACAGTTGGTCCGATCGGCAACAAAAATCGTCGAAAAGGTTGGGATTTCTATACCTCTTGCATTACATTGCATCATATCCCGTTTTCCAAAATAATTATTTTGTGGAATACCACACTCGAAAAATGACGGGGACTGTTCGACAGCACGTCCGTTTTTATTAGTAGTATGTTTTCTCAAGTTTAATTCCGTACATGGTTTGAGATTTATTGTGCACATGTTGAGGGATGGATCCGCCATCCCCTTTGATACCTTCTGCTGCATGAAGGTTGATTTTTTGACGTGCAAAAAATATAGGTGGGACATTGGTGACGTGTCCTCAGGTTGAAACTCCTGAAAGTCGTAAATCTCGTATGGGAGAGTGATGACGTCTCCTTGGTTTGCAAGCCCCTAAACCTGGCCAGGATTTATCCCACGGATCAGACGGTTGTCAATCGCTGAGACTTGTTTATCCTAAGTCCACATATAGCGAGCAACTGTATCCGTTTTATGTGATTACACGATTATACGATTATACGGGTTGTGTCGTGCAGCCAGGTGCGCCGGTAACTCGGGTGACGTACTGAATCTTCAGATCGTCGTCATTATTCCTGCCTCATAAGGTGTTGTCATCGACGGGTGACCACCTCTTCTATGTTGTGTGGTGGGTGAGTCCATGAGTGACCACCCCTTTTTAACTGACGACGTTTTAAAATTTCAAAACGATGATGGCTTATTTTGCGAGGTATAGCTGTCTATGTATACAGCAAGATTTTTAATAAAAGCCTCATCGATGGCCTTTGGGTCGGTTTGGTAAAATGATAAAGAGTTTGAAGTGATTTTAAAAAATCCGTGTACGGTAGAATGAAACATAACCTTGTTTTCGAAAAATGTACAAAACCAATTTTGCAAGAGGTGCATTTAGTATAGCCATACTTTACTGAGTTAGTCACTCACCCCAAACAACTCCTCCAAAACTTCAGGTAAAGGCAAAGAGTAGCTGAGGATCAGGAGTTGAAGCGTTTTATTATTTCTACTTGAGTGATTCATCGTTATTTGGTGAGGACATTTATGTTTTCATTTGGGTCTGTAAACCTTAACACAATTGGTTTTGGATTTGTTGCACAGTATTTCATTTTAATTTATGCACTGTTATCTTCTCGTGATCTCTACTCGGACCTAAGTCCATATTATCTTCAGCCGAATTAAATATTTATAAGTCTTCTGCTAAAACACACGCCTTGGGCTGGGTGATCGGATTCTCTACAAGGATCGGGTCGCCTGACCCGGCGGTTCTGTTAGGCCCGTTTTCGGGTCGTGACACTCCTTACGTCGTAGTTGACCTCTCCCTCCCCTGGGTGCTACGGTTTTCGCCTCCCTCTCCAGGTATAGCCTTCCTCCCTTGCCATCCCTCTCTCACACATATGAGATTATCTCCTTGCACTGAAAAACCTAACACATGTTAATCTCCCCATTAGTATCCATTCATACCCTTATAACGTAAGTCTTGCATAATCTTTAATATACTTAATCAAATTCCTTAATTCCAAAGACTCAAACTCATACAATAGTATGTATAGTAACCTAACAAATTATCTTGGACAAATCTTTGTACATACTTAAGATAAAACGTATCAAAATTCAATCCAATATGCATAAGTTTCTAGTTTTATCTTCACTATTTTCATCCAACTTCAACAAATCATAACTACTTGAGCAATTCCATTAATTTCAGAGCGTACATTTTCCTTGAGATGTCTAGTTTTAGATGTGAAATTCATTAAGATGACCATTAGCTTCCAAATACCAAAATTGCACAGTTTTTACCAATTTCATATCATCCATCCTTTTTAATCCACAAACTTAATCAAACTCTTAAAATTTCTTTGAATCATGAAGAAATTCATCTTACCTTTGAATAGTAGAGAGAAAACCAGAGCTCCTTGTGAGTTTCTTCATTTTCCAAATGGTTAGCACGGTTGAAGTTTCAACATATAAAAGAGTGATTTCTTTATAACATGTCAGCTATAAGAGTGAGGTGTCACAAACATCAAATATATTTGTGCTTGGTCATCATAGTTTTCCCTCTTAAAACATGACACATTATCCTATTTTCTGATGACTTGACTTCCCAAACAGCTGCTCCTCGATTCCGATCGTCCGCACCTTAAATTTTAAAGGAAATTCAATACCAGACAACCGTCGCATATGTTCACACGGCCACATACAGATGCTACGTTTTTGCTACGGAAGGTAGTCAATACATAAGTTGCGGATTGCAACCTCATGTTCGGTAGAATGCGATCCTACCTTAGACACTCCTTTCCCTTGAATCAGTCGTCCAGTACAGATTACATGTTTTGCCTTCCAGACGTCCACTTCAGAGGCAGCCTTTCACATGTGAGCATCTGCACCTTTTACGCAGATGACCGCTCAATATTTTCCAGACATCTCAACTTACGTCAAACGTCGATTCTAGAGATAACTTTTCATTTGCGGATGTCTACCATATTGTGTTCTCCTTAATCTCAAGAAATTCCCACTTTCTAGACGTCCGCAACTTTACAGTTTCACAGATCCAAACACTTATGCGGATACTTGTGATTGCCTTATATCGATCGAACTCAATTCATACCATGTTAACCATAAATACATTCGAGAACAATTCTAATGAATCTTTGTACATATAATTGCCAACCTCACTTTAACATCAATTAATCCACACCAATCAATAATCTAACCACATTGAAATCATGGAAGAAGGTTTTTGCATAATTCATACTTAACACCACAAAATTCTCAAGTGTTACACCAAATGTTCCAATTCCAAAACCTATAATTCCCTTAACATGTCTGATATAACCAAGTAGAACAATTTAATCGTTAAAAATCGTTAAAATAGGTTGATGTCACTAAACCCAAAATCTGCTCAGATTTTCCCTAGTTTTGTATTAGATATATAAACATGCTTAACTTCTAGTATACTTGTCCAAATCTCTTGATTCCAAGTCCTATTATCACTTACAAGAGTGTTGTATAACGTATAAAATCCATTTAAACATATCATTGCATAGACAAAAATGATCTCTATGAAGTAATTGAAAGGGTTTAGAAGAGGACACAATGTTTTTAAAAGCAAACAAACTCTTTGTTTGTTTTCCTATTTGACAAGAATCGCAAACTTTGTTTTTTTTTTTAAAGAGATCTTAGGAAGTCCTCCAACTATATTATTTCTGGAGATCAGCTAAGGTATTCATCTCTACATGTCCTAATCTCCTATGTCATGAACAACAATCATTGATCAAAATCGCAGTAACAACCTCAAGCGCTCCGTACGGATATATGTCATCAATTGCATCATCATCCATGTCTTTAAACACGAGTTTCATCACCAAACTCCTTACTTATATCACAATATTCACCTATGAGTCTAACACTCAGTAAATAATGCATCAATAATATGAACATGATATGCATTTTCAAAAAATATGGAATACATTCTTTCTTTCTTTCTTTCTTTTTTGTTTTCTTTCTGTTTCATGTTTCAGTTCAACATTGGGGGTCACCTCCACCAAAGCTTCTTGTTCCTAACATTGGGATACACCACCAAAGCCTCTAATTCATTGGGGGACATGCCCACCAAAGCTCCATTTGTTGGGGTATCGCCAAAGCCTCTTAGTTATCTTACATTTCTTCTTTTTTCTTTCTTAATGAAAATATATGCATGAAAATTATTTTCTTTCGTTTATTAAAAACATGATGCATGAGAATTAATGTAACATATCACATATCTTAACATGATCACTAAAACATTAAAACATATCCTCAAATATCAATATCCTCATAAAAATACAACAAAAAATCATATCCTCAAGTATAAATATCAACCTAGCATATTGTGACATAGGCCAAAAGACAAAACACACACATCATTACTTACATGGAAATCTTAGCACACTTGTCACAGTTTTTCCCAATTTTCCTTCTTCCAAGAGTATAGACAAATTGTTTACTTTTATCATATCTTTTCCTTTAGTCCTCATATCAATTAAATATAATTCTATTAGTATGAGGTAAAAATATAACGAGTTATCTGTTAAGCTGAGATGACAGACTTCTAGTTGAATGTCTATCTAAATCAACAAAGAAGATGTTTAGTCATTCCATAAAATTATGGCATCTTACCCTTAAAATTGACAACCTTTCAACTTCCCGGTCGCCAACACGTCCACTAGGAAACCTACGTATCCACTATGGATATTTGCTTCATACTTATTTCCAAATGTCTGCACGAGCATTTCACATGAAAAAATAAAAGTTTGGACATCCACATACATGCAGAAACCTACACTACAGCTACAGATAGCTTTGCGTCTGCTGTGGATATCAACTTCACATAATTTCTGTGGACACCCACTCATCCTCGCCCACATGTGCTTCCTAAAACCAATTATATGTGGACACCCATGCTTCCATGAACACCCACACTTCTACAAATACCAATAATTTTGCAAAAATATCATCAATAAAAAATCAGCGAACACTTATTCATCTTTGGATGTTAATGCTGTGACTACGAATATCCATTCACATTATCCACTAATAACAATCTACCATGTCATCCTATGGATACCAACACTTCCCCTACGGATATCTGTCCCTCAAACAAAAGTCCATCAATCACAAAATGCCATGTCATCCCGCAGACATGTTCCTTTCTGCAGACATAAATACTTCCATCGTGGATATTCACTCTTGTTGACCACGTCTTCTTGAATGAATAAGGAAAAGAACCCTTCAAGAACTTTGAAAATATTCCTCAAGAATTAGGAAATATGTTGAAAACGCTCCATGTGGTTGGATTATGAAAGTAGGACAACTTACATTTCCCTTTTGATGACTTTGCGGATGGATGCTTGATGGATGGTTAGACACCACTTCACACAACCTTTCCTTAAAGAGTAGGGCTACGGATGCCACTGAGAAAACTCACTTAAGCCATAGTGAGATTCCACCTTATGGTGATATAACTCACACAAGAGGAACTTTGAATGTAACTCACCAAAGTGTTTGAAAAAGGAATCACTCCAATTTTGAAATTACCAAAAGTTATTTTGTATTCAAAATTCAATTTCTTAAAACATAAGCATTAGGTGACTTTATATAGCTCTTTACAAAGTATAAAATAATAATAAACTAATTAAGCAATAATAACTATAATTGACTCATAGAATAAGTTGTCCGATTTTCTACTTATAGAAATTAGGTTAATTAACTAAAAGATTATTTAATTAATATCTTCCTTTCTTCTTGTCCAAGTCTAGAGGTCTTTTGGCAGCTATTCCTTGTTGAAATCATCCACTTGGATGGTTTCTATATCTTGATTTTCTTAGCTCTCTAAGTTTAGACAGTTGGACTTTCCTTAACTTTTTCTTTCTGTTCCATAGTCTTTTGACATAGCACATGAAATCCAAAATTATCTATCCAACTCATGCTAGAAAGCTTAGGAAGTCAGCTACAATCTTCATGAAGCACATGTTTTGAAATGACATTATTTGGAATGCCAAATAGTCAAATACGTGTCAGAGGTCAAAAGGAAGACAGTTTTTTGGAAAGTCTTTCCACTTCTCTTTCATTGCTCTTGAACTTCCACCTATGCTTGACCTTGATTAACTCCATGATATTTCTTGAGGCTTGATTAATAATATAATGGATCCGTAGTCCATCATCCTCTTGGTGTTGAAAAGGATTCAACCTTGAATCATATCTTGTGTCACCATATTCTTTATTACAATAAAAAGATGAATCATCTTGAGCCATCAACTTAGCAATATCTTCAATATCTCTATGGTTGCAATAAGGAAAAAAATAATGATTGCTACCACAAGCTAATGATATTTCCATAAACCTCTTCCCATGCTTAAACAATAACTCGAATATAAGATTTCTGTCCTTTGCCATTGAGTTAAAACTAATGTAGGTTACAATAAAGATTACTATAAACATAATCTTGAGAACTCCTTTAAGTATATGTGGCCAAAGAATGGTTTTTCCATAATATTTCTTAATTAAATAAGGAGATGTGTCGTGGGCCTTGAAAGTTGCACCGGCTATAAAATTTCCATGAATGAAATAAGAAAATAATCCTTGTATGATATGGTAGGCCTATAATAGTAAGATATTCATAAACCACATTTCCATAATCGAACACTTGCTTATGAATGTCATGGATGCCCCCTTGTAATTTCAATGATTATCATAAAAATAATTTTGAGAATACCTTTGAGTATGTGTGGCCAAAGAACAATGTCTTCATAAAATCTTGAATTGTCTTTTTCTTGACTTGACATATTAGGAACCTAACAAACACTTTCCTTAGGAGTGATTTTCGACCTCCATGAGTTGCCATACCAATCTTGTCGTCTTTGGAAACAAAATCTTTGAATTGAAGCATTAGCCACTAGTTTTGTCTTTTCCCCTTTTGCATTTGATTATATAAAGAAAATAATCCAACAACTAATTCTTGGACAATGATGCATAAATAGGTAAGTAGTTTTTGAAATCATAGAACCATTTAATATTGAGACTATCCTTATTGCCATAAATGTCTTGCCCAAGAATATCTTCATGCAACATGTAATAGGTTTCCATAATCCAAAAATATTAATTATATTCAACCAAATCAACTTTTTCCATATTGCCATAAACATAACCAAACATTACTTTATTCCATCCAACTCTAAAATTCCAAGCAATCAATTTATCCATCGGCACGTACCTCTTTGACATAAGTATAGTAGTTTTCATCCGATTTCCTTTTAATGTATCATAATCCATAACAATTTGCTTTTGTTGAATCGGAGCTAGATTGACAACCTTTCACCATCTTTGACTGAAGAATGGTAATTTTAATATCCATTATTTGCATGTTGTGGTAACTTCCAAAAAAGATCACATATACTTGCCCTATCACGTATCACTATATTAGTAAAACTTCCATAAGAAAATTCAGTTCAAGTTTGGTTTACCTCGATGTCCGTTTCCTTAAAATCCATGGATGGCAAGTTGTCATCAATGTCTCCACCTTTGATTAAAGGAAAACCCTTTCTTATGTTTAAACTTCGGCCATGATTATTTCGAATGTTGTCAATGTGCCACTAAAGTTTGTGTGAGATACCATGCATTAATAACTTTAAACTAAGCCCCTTAATCATGATCAAAGGAGTCATGTTAGCACAAATTTCATCCTTAATAAATAAAGAGCAAACCTTATCATTGTTGAAACTTCAGCTATGCACAATTTGTTCCTCACAACAATCCTCTTGTATCGTTGTTGTCAAGGAATCATCTTGGCTTTCTATAGGTTCGGATACTTGTTTCTCTAAACAATCTACTTCGCTTTCTAATTCCTCTTCATGGCTTTGTGTTGGTAAAATCGAGATGCTCAATATTTTTTCTTCAAATTGTTGTAACAAGGCACTAATTTTAGCAAGTTGTGTTTGTTGACTTTAGAAAACATTTTAATACCTTGGGAGCTATGGTGACAACGGAGCAAATTTTCCCCTCAAGAAATTCCTTCTCTTTTGTCTCTCAATTATTAGAGACATCTTGATTACATCTTCAAATGTGTCGTAAGGCCGTAGTTCCATCATGCTTCCAATGTCATTGTGAAGTCCTTGAATGAACCTTGATATTGTTTTGTCTTCTGGTTCTTGCAAATTACACTTTGTTTGTAAAGCTTCAAACTTAGTAATATAATCGTCAACGATGGAGGATCCTTGCTTGAGGCTTTGAAATTGATAATAGAGTTATTGGTTGTAATGACTTGTAACAAATTCCTCACTCATGAGTATCTTTAATAGAATTCAAGTCCGGATCTCTTCACCTCCTTACCTGCTCTTTGCACTAATGTTGCTCCACCATATGCTTGCATATTCTATGAACTCGAGTGTTGTTAGTTGAACCTTCCTTAGTTTCGAAAATTTGTAACACTCAAATATTCTTTCCACTTTTTGCACTCACTCATTATAATCATGACCATTGCTTGAGCCGTTGAATGGCGGGATGGATACCTTGGAAATAGATGGTGGTGCATTTTCCTTGTCTGAGAAATAACTCAATGAGTTGTTTCATCTCCTCGTCATTGTGAAAAAAATATCATGAATTAGTAGGACATTTTAGCTCTGATACCAAATGATGCACAAGCGGAAGGGGTAAAGAAATAACCTGTAAAATATGTCCTTGAAGTGTTGAAATTGTAAATAAGTCAAAGGAGGAATTCTGCACTTGCAGTTGATCAAGCGAATGATTGTGATCGACCTGAGCTCTAGTTTCCTAATTTGGCAAGAATCACTTTTGGAAAGTGAACTTTGAAAGCGCGTAGCTCCTTTTCAGCTGAAATTTTGAACACGTCTTCTTGAATGAATAAGGAAAAGAACCAACCCTTCAAGAACTTTGGAAATATTTCTCAAGTATTAGGAAATATGCTGAAAACGCTACAGGTGGTTGGATTAGGAAAGTAGGACAGCTTGCACTTCCCTTTTGATGACTTTGTGGATGAATGTTTGATGAATGGTTGGACACCACTTCACACAACCTTTTCCTAAAGAGTAGGGTTGTGGATGCCATTGAGAAAACTTACTTAAGACTAAGTGAGATTCCGACTTGTGATATAACTCAGACAAGAGGAACTTTGGATGTAACTCATCAAAATGTTTGACAAAAGAATCACTCCAATTTAAAAATTAGCAAAAGCTATTTTGTATTGAAACTTCAATTCCTTAAAACATAAGCATTAGATGGCTTTATATAGCCTTTTATGAAGCATAAAATAATAATAAACTAATTAAGCAATAATAACCCTAATTGGCTCATAGAATAAGTTGTCTGATTTTGTACTTAATAGAAATTAGGTTAGTTAACTAAAATATTATTTAATAAATATCTTCCTTTCTTCTTCCCCAAGTCTAGAAGTCTTTTGGCAGCTATTCCTTGTTGAAATCTTCCATTTGGATGGTTTCCATATTTTGATTTTCCTTGCTCTCTAAGTTTGGACAATTGGACTTTCCTTAACTTCTACTCTCTATTCCATGGGCTTTTAACATAGTACTTGAAGTCCAAATTTATCTATCCAACTCATGCTAGAAAGCTTAGGAAGTCAGCTACAATCTACATGAAGCTTACGTTTTGAGATGACGTTGTTTGGAATGTCAAAATAGTCAAATACGCGTCAGAGGTCAAAAGGAAGACAATTCTTTGGAAAGTCTTTTCATTTCTCTTTCATTGCTCTTAAACTTCTACCTATGTTTAACCTTGAATAATTTCATGATATTCTTTAAGGCTTGATTAATAATAGGATGACCCCATAGTCCATCAGCTGGGGTAAGTCCTACAAAGAGTGTTCAATTCATTAGTAATGTTAGTAAATCATGTAAACATTTTACCCATGGTTTATTTTTATCCATAACAAACATTTCGTATTCATGCACAAGCAAGATCATTTTACTTTCTTAACTTGATTTGTGTCTTCATGTGTAATATCAAGCAATTTCAAAATTTCATGTGCATTATCACACCCTGGAACCCTATTAAAAATTCTTTTAGTTTGATAGCTCAAGTTATATATTTTCTCTCTTAATTAGATGTACTAAATCTAATATGCAAGCAATAACTATAAAAATAAGAGAGAAGGGAAAGAGATTGCAAACAAATTTGTTAGCTCAGTTTGGTCAAGCTGCCTAATCCACACTCCAATGCTCCTCCATGAAAATTTCTTTTCCAATATCCTTTCGGTAGTGATTGAGCTTTTGGATATCAATTAAATATTTATAACTATTCCAAGGTGTCACCCTTCTCTTGGATTAAACTTTCAGGTCCTAATAAAACCATACAATGATTCTTCACAAGCATCATCCTTTTTTATTTCACAAACAACAAAGATAGAGTTTAGAGATAAGAAATATAATGAACTAGCACTCTCAAGAATAAGGAATCTAAAGTGTTTGAGGAGGAGAGGTTAGGGAATTTGCTCAAGATTGAATGCTCAAATGCACACAAGTAAACAAGCAACATTTTGGTGTAGTTATCAACCAGTGAGATGCACAGTGAAGTGAACTTCTATTTATAGACACCTTCGAAAACCTCATGCACCGGTCATCCACTACTATTCATTCTGATAACTGTGATATGTCCATTAGAGATATCAATGGGGGCAATGGGCTTCCATGGATATTCCACTAGACTTCTACTCTAGGTATCCACACTTCGTGAACGAGTGTTTGTGTGAAGCTTCAATTTGCATTCTTGTCTTTTGACCAGACTTCCACAATGTCCTTTGGGTGTTCGATGTGGGTGACAGTTGTTGGATATGAGTGTTCCCAAATTAAGCTTTGAAAAATATTGCATCAAGACTAGACTTTTTCACCTTCCTATGGGCAACCGATGTGAGTGACTACGACCAAACTAATCTCGGGACTGGGCTTCTGCAAAATCTTCCATTTTTGTACATGGCTCAGGACTGGGCTTCCCCTCTTCATCACTATGCGCACGCACAAAGGAACCTTCGATACTTTGCGATCTTTTTTGATTGAGCAAAATGAATAAAATTATCCTATTGTTGCATGGACTCAATGAATACATTAGCAATTGCAAATACTCATTTCAAAAGTATTTCCAATGAAAACTTTAAAATATAATCCATTGAAAATGCAAGTAGCAATAATTTGAAATTAATAACTATCAATAACTTAGAATAATATATTCAATTAATCACAATCATCATCAAAACAAATATGTTTAATATCTATTAAACTAACATTGAATTCATACACTTGTAAAGACCTAATTGACGTTTGGAAGGTCTACTAGTGTAAATAAAGTTAAAAGTGGTATTGAATCTTCAAGAGTGAGTCTTGGAACGCAGATGTATATCATTTGGTCAAACTGCATTAGAAACCTGTGTTTGCATTCTCTTTCTCTTACTATTTATTGAATTGAGTATTGATTGCTTGGTGTACTTTATTAATTGTTTGAGACTATAAAAAATTAACCTACAAACTTATAAAAAATTTACGAAAAAGTTTCTAATAACCTAACTCACCTCTCCACCTCTTAGATTAAACCAATCCTATAATTGTTAACAGAGATTTGTCACAATTTGTGTGCTAAAAAGTAGTATATCGTTTTCTCAAATTTATCTATGACTTTTAATATGAATAACTCACATGTAAAAACGTCAGTCTATTTCATGGAAACCTTTTTTTATGGTGATTATAATTATTGGAAATTTAGAATGAGAATCTATATTCAATTTATTGATTATAATTTATGATATCTTATTGGATATGACCCATATATTCCTATTAAACTCGCGAATGAAAGACATGTATCAAAGTTGTCTTTTTACTATATTAAGAATGATAAATGAAAGTAATGTCTAAATGATAACGCAATGACACTCTATATTATGCTTTAAATAGAGAAAATTCTAATATAGTTCAAGGTTGTGATAGTGCACCAAAGTATGACATCTACTTGAAGTTACCTGTGAAGGTACAAATCAAGTAAAAGAAAGTACATTGAGTATACTTATTCATGAATATAAAATTTTTTTTTATAAAGAATGATGAATTTTTTAGTTAAATATTTACCCGAATGAATAATTTGTGATGACAATCCTTAGATGTCTATCAAAGTTATGGCAACCACAACCAAAAGTGATGACCCTACGATCTTAAAGTCTACCAAGGTCATGGCAATCAAGAATAAGAACATTCCACTAAAACTTCATTGAGTAATCATCAAGACACTGAGAATAAGAAAAATGATGAGAAGCTAGCATTTATGACAAGAAAATTTAGCAATTATCTTCAATGAAAAAAGTAGCAAGGAAAAATGATCTAAAAGAGAGATAGTGCACAAAAGGCTAAGGTACCCACTTGCTTCAAACATAGAAAGTTAGGATACTTCCAAATCAAGTGTCATTAAGCCAATAAAACTTTAACAACCTTAAAAAAAAAATAGCTATGAAGACAATTTGGAATTATATCAGTGGAAATTCATCGTCCAAAGATAAGAAAGTGGCCAACATGTCCTTTATTACAAAATAATAAGGTATGCAATTCTTTTATTGATTTGAAAGTTAATTATGATGAAAGTGACTTATTAGAAGCTTTTGAAGCATTGCATGAGCAATTTACCTTGATCAAGTCCAAAATATAAATTGTTGAAGAAAGAGTGGTGAAATGATGAAGAAACATGTAGCATAGTTTTATCTTTAGAAAATGAAGTTAAGAGCTTGAAAAAGAAAAACAATGATTTGCATGAAACTTTGGTTAAATTCAAAAATGGAAGTAAAAATTTGAATATGCTTTTACATAAGCAAAACATTACATTTGATAAATCCAGTTTAGTTTAGGAACCAAATTAAAAGAAGAAAGCATATAAAGATTTCTTTGTATGATCATTCACATGCTATTGTTGTAATAAAGTTCATCATAAATCTTTAATTTGACCATTTAAAAATAATAATACTATCATTGCAAGATAAAATGGGTTTCTTAAGAAACCAAAACTAACTCTCAATGACCCAAAAAACTTAGATACCTAAGAAAAAGTACTTTTGATTAAAGGTTGGAAGATCTTCCATAATAGATTAATGGTTCATAGATAGTGGTTGCTCTAGGCATATGACGAGAAATAACACAAACCTTACCTCAAACTTTAAAAATGGCCATGTTTATATCCCAACACATGATTCATTCATTCAATTATATCCATGCAAATGTATACTGTTTAATGCATGATTTGCTCATTTGTTAGAACATTTTATACAATTGACATTCCATGTTTATGCCAATAATTTTGTGATAGTTAATTTGGATATGTATGACTACTACATAACACTATAGGTTTTCGGGCTTTCACTGGCATGACTATAAAACCCAAGAATTGCTTTCCATTTTTGATATGTATGACCTAACAACAAGTTTCTAGGTTTTCTCTGACATGGCTATAGAACTCAAGACTTATTTTCCCTAATGAGGTTTAGGGATTCAAACCCAATGAGGATATTAAGTTGATCTACCAATCCAAAACATAGTCGTACACTTGGTAAACAAATTGGAAAGCTCAACCATTGGGTTCGAGTGTTACCAATGGTGTAAACTATCCTTATCCTCAATATGAACGACCACCACACAAACACTATAGGTTTTCAGACTTTCTAAGGCATGGCTATAGAACCCAAGTCTTGCTTCCCCATTAGGTTTGGGGATTTGAACCCAAGACAAATATTAAGTCGATCTCCCACTCCAAACGGTCATGCGTTTAATTTGATTAAAGTGTTATCAATCGTGTAACTTTTCCTTCTCTTGTAGATGCATGTTTTTTAGCATCATACAATGCAAGTTTATTATGCATATACTATCAATGCATGAAAGAGGACCATGATATTTTCGTTGCTATGCACATCAATACAGAACGACCAGCATCAACCAATCTGCCCCAGCATCAACCAAAGGCAAACTATCAGGTATCTTTGCCCCTTGGTTCCATTCGGAATAACCTATTCTCAAACCCATTTAGATATCTTTTTTTTCTTCTTTTTATCTTTCTTACATGCCAAGCAATGCAACAAAACAAACAACTAATTATAGTTTAGCACATTCTCAAGTAAAACAACATATTACAGGAAAAAGGAACATCAACTCAATTCTAATAGATAGTACCATGTTCTTATTAGAAAACAGAATCTATTATCAACACAAACAGTAGAGCAAAAAATCCTCGAGTTAAATAAAAAGAAACAATCTCAAATTACAGAACATCCTAATCTAGCATAGAAACAAATTATCACATCCCCGAGACATTAAAGATAAAAAAAATGACAAATAACAGAGTCACCTAGTGCCTTGTGATGTAGGACGAATGGCCAAAAAACATGAATCTCTATTTACCTGGATTTTTTAGAAATACACTTGACCAGGATCTAAATTTTGTTGAGCTAAAATCTTCTTGGCCAGCATAGGGAAACTCCTTCTCTAATTTCTTCTTTCAGTCACTAAACTCCAATTCCTCTTCCGCGTGCACAAAAATATCCTCTCGGCTTTCATTTTCTTCCCTTTTTAATTCGAGTGTGATACGATGCATCCAAGTTAGACTATCGGTCATGACATTTCAACCAAGAGGTTAATCTATTTCATTTTTCCTCAATGTGTCTATATTGTGTGACGAAACAACTGAGAACACCTCAATCGCCAATCAGATGAAGCGTCATTCAAATCTTATATCACTAGAATAATCAGGTGAGGAAGTACAAGTTGTCGCATACTCATTTGTGTCTGCCAAGAATATTCTCAATTAATATTCATCTTGCTAAACCAATCATTTCATGCAACATCGTATTTCTGGAAGCATTTTTGTCTGCGGACATCTCCACTGTCGCAACTTCACTATTTAGCCAGGTTCCTTTAGTCAAAATGACGTCGTTCCTATCCTTGTTTTATTTTACCTCGGCATGTAACAACCCGATTTTTCTTTTCTAAAAATGTGTCATTTTTAGAAAATGTTTAAAATTTAAAACTTTTCTTTTCTTTAAATCTTTTCAAACAGCTGCGTAGCGGAAGACTTTTCATTATTAAAACCCTTTAAAATGATAAATAGAATTATTTTATGAAAACTCTATATAAAACACAGCAGAAGACTAAATAAATAAAACACTTTAAATTAAAAACATTTACTAAATCATTTATAAACCATTTTTTTTTAAATCCTTTAGCCTAGCCAATCAACCACCAAGCTTCCAACCATGCAAATCTTTTATCAACTGCTCCTTAACCTATTCTCACATGTATCTACATCAACAAGACTTAAACTATGAGCATAATGCTTAGTAAGTGATATATAATAAAATAGGAAAGGCACATGCAATGTAGCTTTTAAAATTCGTATACATTTTTCTGTTTTCGTTCTCTGTTTTCATTTTCAGTTTCCATGCACATCAATGCACTCGGTTCCGACATCAATTGGCAACCCGCTATGTGATAAAGTTTTGTCATCGATTGAACTGCTTGATAGCTACTGTGCACATCAATGTACAGTGACCCCACGTCTGATATAAGCAGCTCTGATATCAACCGAAAGCTCTACTAGCGGTTGTACGCATCAACACACAACAATCGGCTCTCGTAGCTCACTAGCAGCCATGCGCATCAACGCTTAAATGGCCTCACATACACCACTTCCTCGGTCAGCCTCGACATGAATCGAGAACCAACTAACAAGCTCATATCTCATATCATCTCATGGCACACACCTAAGGCAGCCATCCCGTGGAACACACCTAAGACGACTATCATGTTTACATTTATTCTGTTTGACTCATTTATTATTTGTCTTACTTTCAATGATAAAATGGATATTCCTATAGCCCAAATGATGGTTGTCCGCTCTAGGTGATTAGCCCTTGAGAACAATGTACACTTAGTATGTATGACCATCCATTAAACTATTTTCCAAAACCATGCATGAAAAACCATTTTCGTATCGTTTTGAAAACCATAATGCATGAATGCTTGTGAATGCATACAGTTCTATATCCGCAATAAAATCCTTGAAACATAATTAGTATCAATCTTATAATCCTCAAGCATGATCATATCAATTCTTTTAAAATCTAATAAACACATCATTAAAAGAACCTAGTTCTAATAAACACAACATCATGCAACAATACATCCTCGATCAACAATTATAACATGATCAATATCTTAATGCTAAGAACCTATTTCTAATAAACACAGTCAGCATACAAGTGCTAAGTCTTGCAATGTAAGCCTTTCAGCAAAACACAATCAGTATCACTTACATGTCATCCTTAAAGCGTTTAGCATCCCGATTTAGCCTTCACAATACCTTCACCAATCAAAAACATTCAATTATCAATAACTACTCACTAACAACCATAAATCCTCACTTACTATGAAACAGAATCCCATAATCCAAACTAAAATAACATAACATAACTCTCATCTATATCCAGTGAGCATGAATTCAACAGAGGGCAACTTAAATCCTCAAACAGTGAACCACATAGACATTCCAACCTAATCATTTTCATCCACTATAATCAATAACATTTTTATTTTGTTCCTTCATCTCCCATAAACCAAGCAGTAATTAAAACTAGGAACTAGACATCCATTAACAAAGCATACACATATTCCCCAATGATATCCAACAAGACAGTAAATAAACAGAGGACAATTTTAGGCAACCAAGTACACTTCATCCAAAATATCCATAAATAACACAGAGAGCACCAACCACATAAAATGCATAAAATAACAAGCAGAGAGTCCAAAACCCATTTACAAAAAACAACCCTCATCATACTTCATCTACTTGTATCTTCTACCTATTATTTCCATAAAATTCATAAAACCATGAAGGCAGCAAGGCGTTATCTGAAGATAGAAGCGGACCCGAGAGAACCCAGAAGAATTTCTCCTCCTACTTCTTCCTTCACCTTCTTCTTCTATTCTCTTCTCTTTTCCTTCCTCTACCTTTTCCTTTCTCCAGAGACCCTCACTCTGTCTCTCTCTCTTTTCTTGCAGCTCAGGTTTCTTCTAGAGAGTTTCTCCCACAAACTCTCCTCTGCCTCTTTTAATCTTCACAGAAGGTGTCCTTATAAGCCTCACACAATTCCCATAAACCTAACACCTCATCTACAATGACATTGTAAAGGATAGCAAACATGGAGGAATCACAAGAGACGTCACCTTGAGATTCACACATTTTCTCTTCAGTAACTAAAAACCGTGTGGGACTGGTCGATAGATGATTGATCGATAATATCAGTCGCTCCCACGCTGAAAACTTGATTCTCGCCCCTGTGATTTTCATGGTAACACAAAATGCAGAACAAACAAACAGCGGAGTACAATCCAAATCAATTCCCATCAATAGAAAAACATAATAGAGAAGGAACATAGCAAAACCAAACTCAGCATCCAAAAATAGAATCAAACAACTCTTAATGCTTGGCATTGGAAGTCGAAAAGCCAAAAATGCAAGGGACCATACCTCGCACTAGCGTCGGAGGGTTGTCACTACCGTCCATAACCCAACCCCAGTTAGGCGTTGCAAAAATCACAGCTCACGATTTGCTTGATCCCACAGCTCGGATGTTTTCACCACGCTAATCCTGCTGACCAGTGATCGTACAACGATGCTCCTATTCACCCATGCAGTGGTCGGCTTCTAGCATGAAAAGCCTGAGTCCCTATCGCCGAGTTCCATCCAAGCTCGTGTCCACTTCTCTCCCATGAACATCTTGGTCGAAAGACAGGGTGAAGAACACTCTTCCCTTTTCCCTCTCAAATTGGCCACAAGCCTTTTCTTTTCATTATCCCCCTTTTTATTTTAAACCTTCTTCTTTTCAAATCTTCCTTTTATTTTTAATTCCACTCCTTTCTTCTATTTACACTTCATCTCAATTTAATCTTTCCCCTTTTATTTTCTTCATTTAAATGCTCCTCTCTTTTACTTAATTAATTCTCACTTAATCCTGTAACATATACCTAATTATATATATCACACATTATTTAACTCTAATTATCCCCAAATACTAACGTTGTCTTTTTAGGCTTAATATAACCCAAAATTTGGGGTGTCACAATCCATAATAAAATTATCTCAAATCTCCAAAATCCACAATCTATTATTATCCTTAGTCCCAGCTTAATTCTGGGTATTACAGGGCGTGTTTTTCCTTTGAAATGACGAAGTTCATTTAAACCTGCGGAAGCATACCTTTTTGTGGATGTGTTCTCTTCCGCAACTTACAATCCAACATATAATGCTTCTCTCACTTTTCCCATTTAATGACCCTCCATTCTCCCGCACAACCGCAACTTCCTTCCTCGATCCAATGATTATCAACACTCATGATCATTTAATCCAACGACTCATTCTTTTTCCTCTACGAATCTTTCTTTTCTCATAGAAGCATCTTTTATTTATCCTACGATTCACATATTGTCCTCCTTTTTAATCCAACGTCCACCTTCGCTTCCACATCTTTCCCACGGAAGCATCTTTTCCATCTGGCCTTTCCCCTCTAACAGGCAATCCTTCACCTGCTCTGCTCATCCAACGGTCAAGTACACTCTTGCTACAGAATCTTTGCCCCTCCACAATATCCTTCCTTTTGTTCTTAATCTAATGGTGTATACTCCTCCTACATAATAGATCCAACGGTTTGTGTTTTCTTCATTCATCCTTATCCATTTCTTTCATCCAAAATGACACCATGCAACATATGAATTCCTTCCTCCCATGGATCAGTATGCTCCCGCAGACGCCATCCTTTGACAACTCCTTAACAATGAACACCTCCTTGAAAACGACGATGTCCACTAAATCACGAACAACATCTCCAATTGTATTTTTTATCTCGTGCATCTAATTTCCATTCTCATTTCTATATATATATATATATATATATATATATATATATATATATATATAT
>CM039474.1:18901582-18980697 GCA_022433065.1 Begonia loranthoides
CATAGGGGCATAGCTCCCCCAGCCCAGGCCACCTCCTCTTTACCCCTTAGGCGTCCAGTTTGTCCCCTCCATGTAACTTAAGCCATTTCTCCCTTATCTTTTCTTTCATTTTCGATTTAGTCTTCATTTCCTGCGTGAGAAGTTCCAGAGAGCGAGAGAGAGACCTGCGTGAGAGAGATATCCGAGTACGATTTTGAGTGAGAGAAATTTGTGTGCTAAGTATGAACGTGAGTGAAGTGAGGTGTGAGCCAGTGAGTGAGATACTGTGTAGTTGGGAGCTGAGCGTGGAGCTACCGTCCGTGAGCTGAGTGTTGAACTGTGGAGTGTTGTTCATGAGAGAGTTTAGTTCATCAAATTAGGTAAGGAATTGGGTACGTCTTAGCCAGTGGAGGCTCTACCCACAAGTAGAGTGCGTGAGTAGTGTTGGTTTTCCTTTAATGAATTATGTTGTGAATTCCTTCGTTGACTTCCTTACTGTTAAATATGCCATTTGATTGATAGTGTAGATTGTTATCACTCTATAGGTTATATTAGTTTTGTGATATTCCTTGTTGGCCCTGCGATTAAATGCTTTACTTTGTTGATGCTCTGTAGATATTTCCTTTACTGTTGGTTTATTCTCTTTATTGTAAATATTTTACTTAATAGAAACCAATGTCATGAATGCTTAGATAGTGAATGATGAATGAAGAATGATAAGTATGAATGAACTATTAATTTCCTTGATGATGATTTTGCCCTATGTTGTGTAGGGATTACTTGTTGTAGTGATAGAATAATAATTGAATCTAAACATGTTTAGTGATAGTGATAACTAGAAATACTTATACTCTTAATTCTAGTATGCTTAATTAACTATGATAATTAATCTGAGCATGTTTAATTAATTTGATTATTTCTTGGTGCATGTCAATTAATTAGAGCAATTAACTAACTAGAATAATTAGCTAGACCTGAGAATGATAAATTACTATGATAACAAGTGATCAACTAGTTAGCATATTTATGATATTTAGCAGTATGTTAATTAATTAGGTTGTTTGATTAATCAACTTCATTAAATCAATCCGAACATGTTTAAAATTAATCTTCACGCGTGTTAGTTAATATTATTTGTTTAATCTTCAAGCATGTTTATTAACTATTAATCTTCATGCATGTTAGTTAACTATTAGAATTGTTTGATATTAACTCATCCGTTGTTAGTTTCCTGCAATTCTCTTAATTTCCTTTATTACAAACGCTTTACTTTGATAGAGATTTGCTAGAGACCAATGCTGTGATGAATGTTTAATGGTTGAATGGAATGAACGCTTAGTGTGTGAATGATGATAGCTTCCTTATTAATGGTTTCGTTCTGTACTTTTATTTTCTTAACTGTTGTAGTGGTAATTTCCTTACACATTAGTGATAATATTATCCCGCTGTTTTTAGTTTAGGACCCTCCATGCTAATTAGAATTCAACACATGTCAATAACTTAAATCTGAGCATATTATTTTACTTGGATAACTAAGAACAGTAATTATAATCTATCTTGGGCATGTAAATTATCTAGTATAACTACTTAGAATAACAATGGTAATCTTTTCTGGGTATGTTAAATTACTAGGATAACTAACTAGAATAATAACTATAATCCTTCTTAAGCATATAAATTAATTAGGATAACTAATTAGAATAATAATTGTAATTCTACTTAAGCATATTAACTTGAGCATGTAAATCAGCTAGGGAATTAACTAGGATAACCGCCAATTATATGTTCGATTTCCAGTTTGTTTATTGTTGTGTTCTATAGTTCAAGTATGCTATCATTCATTGTATGCTGTCATTTCATTTCCCTTGTCAAGACTGCGAGACTGTCTACTCTAGGTGGTTGAAGCCGACAAAGATCTACCCTACCGTCATGGATTCCTCTAATCTCCAGCTCGATGTACGAATAACGAATGAATGAAAGAACGTAAAGTAAAGAACGAATGAATGACGTAATGAAAGGATTGGCTTGGGTGGCCCCCATTCCAAAAATGACTAAAGAAAGGCATATCATGTTGCATTAAACCCTTTTTCTTATTGGACCATTAGGCTCACAAATTACTTGTGGTGTAGGTACAAACGACGAACAGATAATAACCCAGGGATGAGGGATTTGCATGCACGAGACTCAAGGCTGGCCAGACAAAGAGAGTAAAAGAGTAAACGGTTGTAATGCATTTGTATTTAACTGTTCAACTTTCATTTCTTAAATGCAGTAATTGCTTTGGTTAGCATTTCTTCCTTAAACGATTTATTTACGCTTCCGCTATGTTTTAAATAAATTATTTTCATGACGCTTCCACAATGTTTTAATGAAAAAGGATTTTTAGCGGTCCGGTTTGGTACGCTGATATCGTTTTAAAAAAAGATTTCAATGGTTATATAAAAGTTTTCTCATGCATTTTAAAGGATTACGAAAAACTAGGTCCTTATAGTTGACCTTTGTGGGTTATGGCTTAGGGAATGAATTTTTAATATGCTACATATTTCAACTGTTTTAAATGATGTACTATTGATACAGATGTTTTTAATAATGTTTAAGTATTAATGCTAGTTTAATGTTTTCAAACTGTTAAAATTGTATGGTTTGGTTAAGATTTCTACTGTTTATTACTCTGGTTTTCCTTCACGAAAATGTTTTAAAGGAAAGAAAATTTTTATACAGTAAAAATTACAAAATGTTACAAAAGGATACTTGTTCTTAATGGTCACTTTGTTCAGCTCCCTATGGTAGATGCACATTCACGAAATTCCATCTTTCTTTTTGACGGAAGAGTATAGGAGCACCCCACATCGAATAACTTGGGCAAATAAAACCCTTATTAAGTGGCTCTTTGATTTGTGCCTTCAATTCCTTTATTCTACTAGAGCCATACTGTAAGGGTTCTTTGATATAGGTGCAGTTCCAGAGTAAATATCAATCTCAAATTCTATCTCCCAATGAAGTGGCAATCAAAGTAACTCATCAAGAAAAACTTTGGTAAATTCTCAAACAATAAGGATTTTCTCCAACTTTATTGTAGGCTTGATGCACGTATCAACCATGCATGCCAGGAAGCCAACAATAATTTTTGTGCCTTGGCTGCAAAAACCATAGATATTCTATTACGATCCTTCACTCCTTGAAACACATATTTTGCTTCGCCAAGCGGTATGGACTCTTTTCTTTCTACAGTCAATTATTGCAAAGTGCTGATAAAGCCAATCCTTCCACAAGGTTTATTTTATTTAGCAATATCTTCATGGACTCTTAAAGCTTTTAGTAATTCTGACTGGGCATCTTGTGTTGATTCGAGAAGGTCGATTACTTGTTTTTCTATTTTTCTTGGTGATTCTCTAATTTCATGGGAATCGAAGAAACATCAAATAGTTTCTAAATCCTCTGTAGAAGCTGAGTATTGTGTCATGCCTCAAACTACTAGTGAAATCATGTGGTTATGAGCATTATTACAAGATTTTGATGTTAATATTTCATCTCCTGCTTTATTGTTGTGTGATAATTAATTGGCATTACATATTGTAACCAATCCAGTTTTCCATAAATGAACGAAGCATATCGAGATTGATTGTCATTTTGTTCGCTAAGAGATTCAACGAGGTCATGTTAAAACTTTCATTTTCTTCCAAATTTAAGTTGGCAGACATATTTACAAAAGTTTTACATCTAAATCCACTAAAGTTTCTCTTAAGCAAGATAGGAATAATAAATGTGCATTTCCCATCTTGAGAGGAAGTATTAAACATACTACGACGATATTGGAGTTCTCTGTTGATGAACGTACTCAAGCTGGTGTGCTGACGTGGAAGCTTCAATTAGTTGGTTAGTCATTAGTTATTTTTCAATTTTTGTTGTAATCATTTCTTCTTCATTCTACTATTGCTCCATAAAAACAATGTATTACTATGGTAAATTCTTCGGAATGAATAAACAGTTTCTCCATTTTTTTCTACTTTTCATTCTTTCAATACTTGTAATAATGTGAACATTTCCTCGATAGAGTCCATGAGCTTGTAATTTATATGAAGTTGAATGTCACGACTTGAACAATGAACACCCATAATTACTTAAGTTTCTACCAGACACTTTCTATTTTGATAAAGTACGATATTTTTGCTTCAACATTGAATAGGTACCATACAAAGGTACTCTTTTTTATCATTTGATAATTTGAACATTTACTAAACATTGGGTAATTAAAAAATAAATTGTTTATTATACACAATAGTCTTAATATTTGCAAAATGTAACTTCAAAAATCAAAATTTTAATCATCTATAATTAGTTTATGTGTGTTGATTTTAATCATTTAAAATTTTTAAATAATCACATTAAAAATATATATTTTTTATTACCATCTAATTTCTCTTTGTTCTTCTTTCATTTATTTTTATTAAATATTTAACATGCATGATCATGTACTTTACGTATCATGTCATAATTTGCATAAAAATCAATTTCATTTGATTATTTTAGGGAAAATGACAAATCAACCATCGTGGTTTGCGGTCAATGACAAGTCAACCACTGTGGTATGTTTTCTAACAAGTTAACCACCAACGTATGTGAAAATGACAAATGCACTATCGCTGTCCGTAAAAAAAAGCTGATGGCCCCACCGGCGTCCAGGCAATTTTGGCCTGCACGCCGCGGCGTCCAGGCCAAAATGATTTTGAAATAAAAAAAAAAAAAAAAATTTATACTTAAACCAATTTCGCCCAAATTTCAAGCCCTAATCTGCAACTCTCAACAGACTTGCGACGAGGAGTGCGACGAGGAGAGGAGCTGCGTGCGACTAGGAGAGGATCTGCGTGCGACGAAGAGAGGAGAGGAGCTACGTCCAACGACGATTTGAGGTAGATTTGTGTGTATATGTTGATGATTTGAGGTAGATTTGTGTGTATATGTTGATTTGAGGTAGATTTGCTGCGTTTCTTCGAAGTCTCTATGAGGGTCTTCGGCGCCGGTCACATTTCCGCGGCGTGCAGGCACTTTTGGCCTGGACGCCAAAAAAAAAAAAAAATGGAAAACTAACTGAGACATGTTGTGTGGGTTATTATATTGCAGGTTGGTGAATTACTCTCAACTATCATAATGCAATCCCGGATTAAGAAATTGACCTCCAAGCGTGGGAAGGCAACGATGGAGGCAGTTGAACCCGTTCAAACTGCGGCGTTCGAAGCCGATGTAGTGGCGGCGGTGGAAGAAACCGCTGAGCCTGAAGAAGGAGAAGCCGGCTGCTCCAGCGACCCGATCCAACCCGTTCAAGTGGGTTCAAGGTCGAAACTATATTGGAACCGGAATTGCAAAGCACGGTTCGTAGAAGATATCCAACGCCGTACCATTATTGTGTCCAAGATAGTAGATTTGGACTCATTCGCAGGGATGGGAATTGATCATATGCTTGAGGCTGCTGGGTTAGCCGGGTTGTGCCGGATGAGAGGCAGTTATTGCGAGCGAGTTATACGATTGTTCTATGCAAATCTGAGCATCTCCACCCAACCCTTAGAGGTGCACACATATATTTTTGGACATGAGGTCAGGTTCACGGCCAATGATGTGAACATTATGCTTGGATGTGTGTTGGAGGAGCCAAGCGATGAATATTATCAGATGTCTTGGGCGCCACCATTCGTCAAACAAGGACGTGGGTTAGAGGTGATTAGATTGTTGCATCAGGATCCCGAGGTTGCCGAGTACAGCAAGCCAAAGGGCAAGGAGTTGAATGCCTTAGCCCGATTGATCCATCTGATAATGACGTACACAATTTTGCCTCGGAATGGGCATCGAGACCTTGTTACCAGCATGGATCTCTACATGCTAGAGAAGGTGTTCACGGGACAAAAGGTGGACATCGGATATATCATCCTGAGCCACATGCAAGAGGTGCTCAACAACTCGGCGAAGTCACTGCCGTACAACTGGCTCATCCAGAGTATCGTTGAGCAGTTAGGGGTCCCCATCCCGGAGACGGAACCTAGAATTGAAGAGTCCGTCAATGACATTTACAACAATTCATTAGTGGACCGAATGGGGATCACCCAAACTGGAGGGGAATGGATGCGCAAGTCAAAGAAGGAAGCAAGACATCCACCCCGGTCAAAGCCAAGGCATTCAGTCCCGTTTCCTGAACAACCTCCTCCTCCTCAGGCATCTCATTTTAGTTCGATGCCTGATGAGACGTTCGCTTAGATGAGCAGGATGAAGGAGCTCCACCATATGTCCATGACCCACATGCAAAAAATGCAAGAGCAGCTGCAAATGCAACAGGTCCAAATACAAGAAGCGGCCAAGCTCGCAGAAGATAGGTGGGCCATAGCACAACAATGGCATATGCAATCTGCCGAGTGGCATCGTGACATGGTGGCAGCCCTGAACCCAGGTGACAGGCGATCACCCCATTTTGCATCCGCGTCATCCTCCTCAGACGCACCTGATACGACATTCCGATTGTAAGTTAATTCCGTTGAACGCTAATTCCACTTTTTTACTTTATTTTGTTTCATGTAATAACATGTTTTTAATTGGCAGCAACCCTGTTAGAAGCAGCCAACATATTCCTCTAGCGGTGCCTCTGGAGCCGCCGCCCCTGAGAACTGTGCGCGTGGTATGTCTTTCATTTCGGTATATATGTGTGTTCATTAATGTTTACGCTCACCCTTTTTTGACATTTTGGTTGCAGGCTCATGATTTGATGAGTAAGTTCAAGGATTATTGTCAGGGTAATCTTCGAAGGAACATTGAGACATGCGCAATTCTTGGGGGAAAGCTGACCGACAATGAGTACGTCGTCAGCGAGATCATCTTCCCGGAGCAGAAGGGCACGGCAGATACTGTGAGAGGCCTTCGTTGTGTGCTAGTTTATAAGCTTTTATCTAAGTACTCATCCAAACTTATATGCAGTGCTATGCGGTCGACGGCGCAGACGAACATGTGTTCAGACATCAACATGAACACAGTCTACTCACCGTAGGGTGGATTCACGTAAGTATTCAGCTCGCGTCTCCAGTTTACATTGATATCATATAATGTGTTGTTTACATTGCAGACACACCCGAGACATGATTGTTTTATGTCGTCCGTTGACCTGCACCAGCAATACGCGTACCAAACATTACTGCCGGAATCCATATCCATTATCGTAGCTCCCACCGACAAACAGCGGTAAGAAGTTTCCCTTGTGTACATTCTTAATATTGCTTTCCATGTAATTGTTCCCTTTGCATTACAGGTGGTTCGGCGTCTTCCGGTGTACCCCTGCGGGGATGGAGGTGATAGGAAAATGCAAAATTAAGGAACAATTCCACCTGCACGAACCTCCAACCTTTGAGTATGAGGGGCCGTTGTTCGCCGGAGCAGATAGAGTATTTCTTGACCCGCACTTGTCGTTTCTGATCACGGATTTGCGCCCGAAACCGACCAAGAAGAAGAAGGCGTAGTGTAGGTCAATGATATGTTGTTAAAAAGATGTTATGTATAATTTACATTTAGTGGATGATTTGGATGATACTGGAACTGTTTGGGATTATTTTTTGTGCAGGATGTACGAGAGTAGCTTTGGGGGAGTAAAGAAACAAGGCATAATTATGTCAAAATTTTTAAAAAATTATGAAGTCAGGTCAATTGATTAGTTGTAACGCCCCTGGAATTGAAAAAAAAAACATTAACTTAGTAACACAAAACTTTGAATTTGCAAAACTTCTTTTTATATCAGAAAAACACAACTTTACATCAGTGTCATTTCACTGTCATCTACATTTGTCGAAAGAAAAAACAATTGTATCACCGCAGGTTAAGGTCCACATTTGTGTACGTTTGTGTGGGAGGACCTTCCGTATCAGACTCCTGCAGATCACATTGAAAAGGAAATGAGCATATTTCAAATAACAATTGAAAGCATAACGTGATAATGCACGGACCTGCGTCTCATGAACTCTATCAGGAACTCTGAACCCCATAAAGGTGTCCTCCGACCTTCCTCTGCCGCCTCTGCCTCTCCCTGTGTTGCCATTACCAGCCCCTGCACTGGATTGGCCTCCCCCTTCGCACGTGCGGGCATTGTGCCCCACACTACCACACCGCCCACACGTGACGCTCAAATGTCTTCTGCTTAGCACTGTCCGGCTGGGGGCCTCGTCCACATCCCGTATTCGACGGACGCGTGGCCTTCCTGGAAGCCTTTTAAAAGGCGGTGGGATAATTGGATCAAGATTCGTCACAGGAAGCCACTCGATTGGTCCATTAAGGGGGCGGAGAAAGTGGGAGTACATCACCATGTATGTTTCCCGGTGATAGCACCAATGCACAAAATCCTCAGGAGATCTCCTCATGAAGTGAATGCACGGGATTGCATGCACACACGGGATGCCGGTCAACTCCCACCGGTAACATGTACAGGTACACCTTTCCAAATCAACAGCGTACATGTCGGTACCGTTGCTGACCTCAAACTGGGCAGCTCCTGCAAACTGAGGGCTCCAATTTCTACTGGCATGTTGTACTTTGGCGAGGCGGTTGCTGATCATTGGACACAACCGTTCGGTCGACTGAGCCATCTTTTCATATTTTTTGACGATCCTACCCATGATGCCCTTTCGAATGATCTCGAACATACTTAGAATAGGTTTGTCCCAGGCAGGTAGGATGCAGGCATTGAAGGACTCGCTGAGGTTGTTGAGGCTTATGTCGCACTTTGGGATTGAAGAGAAGGCATGTTTGGCCCAGCATGTCGCCTCTATTCCACGTAAATAGTCATGGGCCGCCAGGTCAAGGACACGTAACTTGGCCATCTCTTTCTCAAATTGCCTCACTATTGTGGCTCTTGATGCAGCCCACATTGCATCTTTCAACAACTTGCCTTTAAATTGTTTTTGAAAATTGGCATACAGGTGTCGGATGCAAAACCGCTGGTCTGCTTGCCATGCCACATCTCTCACAGCTGGCACTAGTCCCTGCAAAGATGCATAATATGAGACAGACATTGGTAATATATGACAAACATAAACACATAATGCAAAAGCAGTGCATAACACCTTACCTTTTGTCGATCAGAAATAATCGTCCACCCATTGCCAGAAGGGGTGTTTAGATCGTCCAGCAACAATTCTAGAAACCACCTCCATGAAGCCCTATTTTCTGCTTCAACGACTGCTACAGCAATCGGGTACATACCATCGTTCCCGTCGATGGTGACAGCAGTAAGCAGTTGCCCCAGAGTCGCTCCCTTCAAGTGGCAGCCATCTAAACAAATAACAGGTCTACCACCATTCAGCACTGCCCTTTTGCATGCATCCAAGCACATGTACATCCTTTTAAATACACTCATATCGAGGTCAACACGCAGTGAACTTCCGGGATTCGACCTCCGAATCTCCTCAGCATAGGACCATATGAGCTTGTATTGCTCATTGGCATCCCCTTCGTTAATTTTCTTAGCCGCATTTCTTGCCCTTCTAGCAAGGCTGGAAGTAATGTTGACGTTGAAGTCCTTCCTGATAGTCTCAATTATGGAAGATATGGCCCAGTCGGCCTGACTTTTAAATCTGTCCAAGTAATGCGTTGCCACCCATTTGGCTGTGGCATGGCGGCTTTCCATTTGTCTGGAGCATGTGTGAACGTCGTTGTACATCTTTATTTGAAACGTCATTTCATTTTTTATTTGTGAGGCGTGCAGCCGCCACATGCACCCTTCTTGACAAGCAGCTCTCAATCGATGCGCATCACTGTGGGTGAATTTTATCCCGTACCCATTATCCATTGCATAATCAACAATTTCTTCTCTAATTTTATTCAAGGAACTATATTTTTTGCCTAGCCCCATACCAACAAATGTGCACTCTGCTTCTGGTTGGCGTCTCAATCTACTCTCTGCCATGTCCATCTCTTCATCACTAGTGGATTGGCATGCTGATCGGAGTTCCTCATCGTCCTCTTCGTTTAAATTTGCTGAGACAGAATGCAAAATAATAGCAACTTCGTTTCCAAAGCCACGTACCTCCTCATTGGCCAATAATGTCTCTAAAGGGCCCACTTCAGCTTCACGGTTAATACCACCTTCTGTAACACTCCAAGATGCCATTTTTTCCAACAAATTCTTCAACTTTTCCAAAATCCCTTTCTCTACTCGCTTCAGCGCAGCTCAGACTTCTCTAGGGTTAGCTAATAAGGGAAAACGATAGAATACATGCGAATATCGCAGACCACTCGGATTATGTATTCTGCTGAATTAATTCACTTGACTTAACAGAGGGACGCAAATGGCCTGGAGGCAAATTGCCTGGACGCCGCGGCGTCCAGGCATACATGGTGGGGCCATCAGCTTTTTTTTACGGACAGCGATGGTGCATTTGTCATTTTCACATACGTTGGTGGTTAACTTGTTAGAAAACATACCACAGTGGTTGACTTGTCATTGATCGCAAACCACGATGGTTGATTTGTCATTTTCCCATTATTTTAACAACATAACTTATATTGATTATTAAAAAATTTAAAAACTCGTCAAGACATTCAAAGGTCGCTTCAAAAATTCCTGCAAATTCACACAAGTCTTAAAAAGTAAATTATATCATGTAGTTTCAAATAAAAGATTGAAATTATTTGACAAATTACCAGTATGGGAATAAATTCAAAGTTATCATGTCTTCACAATATAAATTAATATTGATCATAAAATTTCTTATCTTTCAACCAAAATTTAGTGGTGGATTTGACCCAACTATCACCCTTTATTTATTATTTTTATTTTTGTTCAAACGTCAAAATTGGCTTTTTAATGCATTTATTATTTCTTCTGACTTATTGTATTGGGTTCTTACCAAATAAATAGGAAAATCAACAAACCAACCATCATTTTTTTTGCTATTGACGACAAACCAATTACTATCATTTTTTTCTTAACAATTTAACCACTAAACTATAGAAAAATGTAAAATCCAATATCGCTGTCACGTTTACCGTTAAACGTGATGATCTGGCACTGCTGCAGTTCGTATACAAACCGCCGCGGCGCCATAGTTTTTAAAAACTAAGCAAAAAATTGGGATGAACCGCAGCGGTGTGTCAATACACCAAAGCGGTTTGGTATGAACCCGCAGCGGTGCATTGACATACCATTGCGGCGTCATCCTAAACTGCAGCGGTTTGTCGTCCCTCAATCTTCGATCCACTGTTGTTATACATACTCTCAAGTGAGGGCTCCGGCATTTTCACTGCGAACAAACAACGATAACCTCGGCTCGGTGAACAACAAGCTCAGACCTTCGTTACCCAATGTATTCCCGAACAAAGAAAATGGCACCGAAGAGAAAGGGTGGTCCATCACAATCGATACCAGAGACACTGGAGTCTGCCAGTCCAACAACGGTGCAAGAAAGAACACCCGCTGCAGTGCAAGCTATCCAAACTGCAGCGGTGCAACATGCAGAAACCACAGAGGTTGGAGAAACTGTGGCACATTCTCAATCTCAACCTCAACCCGAGCCTGAACAACGACTAGCCATTACAGTGGGTTTCAGTCCCAACTATTCAGGACAGCGAACACCAAAGAACGGTATGAAGATGATATACAATACCGTGTAATTATTGTTTCTAAAATAGAAGAATTGGAGTCACTGGCTGGAATGGGAATTGAACAATTGGTTGAGAATGCTGGATTAGGCGGTTTGTGCTAGATGGGGGGAAATTATTGCGAGAGGATTGTTAAACTATTTTACGCAAATTTGAAACTGTCCACCCATCCATTAGAGGTGTGAACGTATGTGTTTGGATGAGAGTTGAGGTTGACTCCCAACGATCTGAATATGATGCTTGAATGTGTACTAGAGGAGATAAGCGATCAGTATTATCACGTGTCTCGGGTTCCACTCTTCATTAGCCAAGGAGAAGGGCTAGCAATACTTAGATTGTTGCACCGGGATCTTGAGATTTCCGAGTACAAGAAGCCAAATGGCAGGGAGTTGAATGCCATACCCCGAGTGATCCACCTCACCACGACATACATGATTTTGCCTCGGGATAGACATCAAGACCATATTAACTACATGGATCTCTATTTTCTAGAGAAGGTGTTCACTAGGAAAAAGGTGGACATCGGATATGTCATCCTATGGCACATGCACAAGGTGCTCAACACCTCGGCAAAGAATCTACCGTTCAACTGGTTCATCCAGAGGATAGGAGACATCTAGCAGGATAAGCAGGATGAAGGAGCTCTATCATATGGCACTTACCAGAATACAAATGATAGAGGAGCACCTTTAAATGGGGCAGATCCAAATAAAAAAAAATGGAGGAGCGAGCAAAAGAGAGGCATGAGCAAGCAGAAGAGAGTCGAGCACTTCAGAGAATCGAGTAGCAAGCAGCGAGTAGCTCGTACAGCAGCCTCTCCATCATCCTCTGAAGCAACAGAAGCCACAGACCACTTGTAAGTTATTTACTTTGTATGCAAAGTCCAGTCTTTACCTTATCTGTGTTTGACGTAATAACATGTCATTGATTTGCAGCACCATTACCATATGACACCAACCTGCTCCTCCAGTCATGCTTGCCAAGGTGCAGGAGACAAGTGAGTCACAACCTCAGGGCCTTAAAACTGTTCGCGTGGTATGTCTTTGATTTGGTTATTTATATGTGTCTGCACTTATTCATGCTTTATTAGTCTGACGGTCTCTTGCCATTTTTGTTGCAGTCTCGGGAATTGATGGATATCTTTAAGAAATATGTTGCAACATATACTTGGAAGAAGTTGGAGACGTGCGCAATTCTTGGGGGAAAGATGATCGACAGTGATTACATCGTCACTGATATCATCTTCCTGGATCAAGTCGGAATGCCAAACACGGTGAAAAACCTTCTTTGTATTTTTGTTTATAAGCTTTTAACTTAGTACTCATCTGAACTTATATGCAGTGCTATGCGGTGAACGACGAGGACGTATTCGCGTTTCAACAGGAAAAATCACTACTCACGTTAGGATGGATTCACATAAGTAACCATCTCACTTTTCCGGGTTGTCATTAATGTTCCATGGTTTCTAATGCATTGTTTACATTGTAGACACACCCAACGTAAGGGTGTTTTATGTCGTCCAATGACCTCCACAATCAATTTGCTTACCAATAATTGTTGGCTGAAGCAATCTCCATCATCGTAGCTCCCATTGACAAATAGCAGTATGTATTTGTCCTTGTGTAAATTCATAATATTGCTTTTCGCATTTTTTACTAGCAATTGTTCCCTTTGCATTGCAGCCCGTATAACATATTTCGATGTACGAGGAGATAAGGGTGATCCGAATGTGCACTAATAAAGTACAATTCCACGAGCACGAGGATCAACCTTGTGAGGGTCCGCTGTTCGACAAAGCAATGAACGTTTTCGTGGACACGCAATTGTTTTTTGCAATCAAGGATTTGTGGCTAAAATGGACCACGGATAAGGTGGCTTAGGAATATATGTTTATGTGGACTTTGTTGTAATTTATGTTTAAATTAAGTTGCCATTTAAATAGAAAAATATCTATTTTGATAGAAAACTTAATTGACGCTGGACATGTTTACGTTTTCTGTTTATAATTAGTTTTTATAATATCTGGTTAGGAAATGCATATCTGCTATTGTTGATGTTGCAGGGGGGATAAACTTAAAAACAAGAAAACTCTTGCAAAATTTTTAAGGAAATTGACAAATCAACCATCGTCTACAAACCGCCGCGGCTCCAAAGATTTAAAAAATCACACAACATTATGTTGGCCCGTGGAGGCTTCATAAGAAACCGCCGTGGTGTCATATAAAGCTGCAATAGTTTATCGTCACACCGTTACGACTTCATAAGAAAATGCCATGGTTTATAGTCACACCGTTGCGGTTTATTACGTGCTTCGTTCAACAATTTTCTAACCCATGCAGGTTTCACAGATTCAAGCAAAGTGGAATGTTGGCTCTAATTTTACAGTTTCATAATAATCAATTTTCATTTCATCATCAACAACCAAATTATCAATTCCATTATAAACATATCATCAATTCCATTATAAACATATGATCAATTACAACTGCAAACAAATTCTATTACAACCATATAAACATGTGCATTAAAACTGCAGCGGCTCATCATGGCTCTGAAAGACATATTCAAATTCACAGTTGGTATCTGGTCATTAGCATATTAATAAATTTCCGTTCACCCTCAACAACCAAATGGATGGAACCAATATATCAATTCAAATTTATCAAACCAATTTGAATTTATCAATTCAAATTTTACAACGATAATGTCCATTACAATTGCATATATATCAAAGCTACTTTATCAAACCAATGTATCAAGGAAGGTTAAGGTCCACATTTATGTATGTTTGTGTTTGTGAACCTTGCACATCATCCTCCTGCAAAACACATTGCAAATGACATTAGAATAGTTCATATAACACTTGAAAATGTAAACGTGATAATGAGCTCACATGCATCTCAAGAACTATGTCAGGAACTGTCTTAGCAACTTTCTTGGAGACTGTCTCAAGGCCTATTGAAGGAGTTGTCTCGGGGCTGTCTCGTGGACTCTGAAATCCATAAATGTGCCATCTGACCTTCCCCTACTGGCTCTAACTCTGCCTCTGGCTCTGTTGCCTCTGCCACCCCATGCACTGAACTCGCCTCCACCTTCGCACGTGTTGGAATTGTGCCCCATACCCCCACACCTGGCACAGGTCATGTTCATATGTCTTCTGGGCAGCACTGTCCGGCTTGGGCCGTCGTCCACATCTCGTATTCTACGTTTTCATGGCCTTTCTGGAAGCCTTTTAAATGGCAGTGGGATAATTGGATCAAGATGCATCACATGAGGCCACTCGATTTTTCCATTGATAGGGCGAACAAAGTGGGAGTACATCACCATGTATGTTTCTTCGTGATAGCACGCATGCACAAATTTCTCAGCAGATCTCCTCGTGAAGTGAATGCATGGGACTGCATGGACACACGGGATGTCGGTTAACTCTCACCAGTAATAGGTACAAGTAGGCCTATCCAAATCGACAGAGTATTGTTTGTTACCATTGTTGACCTCAATCTGGGCAGCTCTTGAAAACTGGGGGCTCCAATTTCGACCAGCAAGTTGTAGTTTGGTTAGCAAGTTGCTGATTTGCAGACACAAAATGTCTGTCGAGCGAGCCATCTTTTCATTTTTTTCACGATCCTACCCATAATTCCCTTTCGTATGATCTTGAACATACTTAGAATCGGTTTTTCCAGGGCTGGTAGGATGCAGACGTTGAAGGACTCACATAGGTTATTGAGGCTTAAGTCGCATTTGGGGATGGAGCAGAAGACATGTTTGGCCCAGCATCTCACATCTATTCCTCATAGATAGTTGTGGGCCGTTAAGTCAAGTAAAAATAACTTCGCCATCTCTCTCAAACTGCTTCACGGTTGTGGCTCTAGATGCAGCCCACATTACATCCTTGAACAATCTGCCTTTAAATTATTTTTGAAAATTGCCATATAGGTGTCGGATGCAAAACTGATGATTTGCTTGTCCTGCCACCTCTCTGACAGCTGGCACTAGCCCCTACAAAGATTCATAGTATGAGTCAAACATTAGTACAAAATGCATAACATAAACATAGAAGGCAAAAACAATCAACTGCACCTTTTGTCGGGCAAAAATGATTGTCCATCCATTGCCAAAGAGGGTGTTTAGATCGTCGAGCAACAATTCTAGAAACCAACTCCAAGAAGCCTTATTTTCTGCTTCAACCACTGCTACAGCAATCAGATACATTCTATCATTCCGGTCGATGGTGACAGCAGTGAGTAGCTGGCCGGGAGTTGCTCCCTTCAAGTGACAACCATCCAAACAAACAACTAATCTACCACAGTTCCGCACCGCCATCTTGCATGTAACCAAACACATGTATATCCTTTTAAATGCACTCATCTCTAGGTGAACGCGCACCGATCTTCCAGGATTCGACCTTTGAATCTCCTCGGCATAGGACCATATGAGCTTTTTTTACTCATTGCCATCCCTTCATTAATTTTTATGGTCGTATTTCTTGCCCTT
This sequence comes from Begonia loranthoides, assembly GCA_022433065.1. Classification (NCBI taxonomy): domain Eukaryota; kingdom Viridiplantae; phylum Streptophyta; class Magnoliopsida; order Cucurbitales; family Begoniaceae; genus Begonia; species Begonia loranthoides. Next base: position 18,917,678 of record CM039474.1, read on the forward strand.
CTAGCAGGGCTGGGTGTGATGTTGATGTTGATGTCCTTCCTGACTGTCTCAACTATGAAAGAAAGGTCCCAGTTGGCTTGACTTTTAAATCTATCCAAGTAATACGTTGCCACCCATTTGGCAAATACATGGTAACTTTCCATCTTTCTTGAGCAAGTGTGAAAGTTGTTGTAGAACTTTATTTGAAACATCGTTTCACCTTGCATTTTTTAGGCCTGCAGCCGCCACGTGCATCCTTCCTGGCATGCAGCCCTCAAGCGATGTGCGTCACTGTGGGTGAATTTTATCCATTCCCATTCTTCAACTTATGATCGACAATTCTTTTCTAATTTTATTCGGTGAACTATACTTTTTGCCAAAGCTCATACCAGCAAAGCTGCATTCTGCTTGTGGTGGGCGTCTAGGCCTACTCTCGGCCATGTCCATGTCTTCTTCACTACTGGAATGGCATAATGAATGGAGGTCCTCCCCATCCTCCTCATGCAGATTTGCTAAAATGGAGTACAACACTATTGCAGCTTCATCTCCAATTCCATGTACCTAATTGGCCAAAAATGTGGTAGTAGTCCCCACTTCAACTTGACGGTTAATAACAGATTCCTCAACACTCCAAGACGCCATTTGCTTTTCAACAAATTCTTCAACTTTGCAAAAATGCGGTTCACTTTAGCTCTCAGAATTCTCTAGGGTTCGCTGTTCGCTAACAAATTTCTGAGAAAATAGTGAGTAGTCCTCGATGAATTTATACAATTAGAAGTAAACTACTGCGGTTTAGGATGACGTCACAGTAGTGTGTCAATACACCTTTGCGATTTAAGTTGACGCTGCAGCGGTGTGTCAATACATCGTTGTGGTTTAGGTTGACGCCGCAATGTGTGTCAATACACGACTGTGGCTTCATACCATACCACTGGGTGTATTGACACACCACTATGGTTTATCACAATTCTTCGCTTAGTTTTTAAAAACTATGGTGCCACGGCGGTATGGTATGAAGCCACCGGGTGTATTGACACACAGCTGCGGCTCCTCGATGAATCATCGCGTTCATCACAATTTTTCGCTTAGTTTTTAAAAACTATGGCGCCACGGTAGTTTGTATACGAACTGCCGCAGTGCCATATCATCATCTTTAATAGCAAACATAACAACAATGTTGGATTTGACATTTTTCCATAGTTCAGTGGTTAATTTGTTAGAAAAAAATGATAGTGGTTGGCTTGTCACTAACAATAAAAGAAGATAGTTGATTTGTCATTTTCCCAAATAAATATTATAAAAATCACCTATTTTCCTTGTAGTAGGTAAATTTTCAATTTTAATGATAAGTAGTTTTTTGGCTTTGATTAGTTAGTGTTAAAAAATTCAACGCAATATTGTGAAAGAAAAATATAGAAATAATAGATGTTGAAATTTATTATGATAGGTAGAGAAGAAAATTTCACTATTATAAAATTGGTAAGATGGGTTTCACATTTCAACCATATATTTGTAACAATAATTGGAATTTCAAAATTAGGGGTTAAATCAGTTTGGTTTGATTTGTCTATCAAATTATAACCGAATTGACTCAATTCTGTTTTGGGGAAGTACAATCGAAAACTAAATCAACTTACCATGAAAACAGATAAAAAAACTAAATCTTAGTTTTTTGTTTTCCTTGATTAGGTTTCGGTTGGTTTTCAGTTTGTGCTTCAGTTTAATTTCAATTTAGGCTTTGATCTAATTTCGATTTGGGTTTTTGGGGCTTCGATTTAATAATGAATTAAACTAATAATTAGAAAACTAATAATTTCTCTTTTTTATTCAACACTTGGAAGAGATCAATTCTCAATTTCTCATAGAAATTAGAAAATAGAAAATCAAACCATTGGATATAGTTTCAATGCTGATTGGATTCATATTTAAATAATCAAAGAGAAAAATAACAAGATGTCTTTGAAGCTTCCTGCCTTCCTCGTAGTCCTCATTGATGTCTTATACTTATATTAGTAAATAAGAAAATTAATTCATGTAAAAATAGCAAATATATGTTTCTTAAATTTTAAAAATCAACATAATTTATAAATGTAATATATTACCTCATTCACTTGAGAGAAAATAGTCTTAAAATTGTGAATCTTTATTTGATTCCGTTATAATAACATTCAAATCTACGAAAAGTAAACATATAGAATAACATAGCAACTAATATTAAATATGATAAAAGATAAATAAATTTATTTTTTTCAAATTGCATTTCATCTTCTATTATTTCGTAAATATTTGTAAGTCTATCTGAATCACAAATTCAACTTTGAACGCAAATGAGACTTTCTATAGTTTTTTTAGCCAAAGAACTACGAAAAAAATCTAACACTTGACCACCACAGTTGAATATCGACTCTAAGAGAACTGCAGAAATAGGAATAGCAAGCACATCGGTTGCTATTTTACTCAAGATTGGATATTCTAAAGTATCCATTCTCTACTAACTCAATATGTCTATATCGTTTGAAAAACTCTCAAGTTTTCCAAATAAATGATTTTCAACTTCATTTTTTTGGCAAATTCATCTTCATTGTTCAATTCTACTTAAAATGTCAACTCAAACTCATCATCGTCGAAATTGTCATGAGTAACATCAACCACAAGCCTAGAAGATTGTACTACGATATTTGTTGATTAATCTATTTTATACTCAGAATACAACCTTCTAATTGTATGTTCCAATTCCATTATCAATTTATTGGTCATCTCCACTCCACGCAATTTTATTAGGCAATGTTTCACAAACTTCAGTTTATACTGTGGATTAAGCACAATAGCCATATACATGAAGTGATTAACTTTACTGAAATTTCTCTAGTACTTTCCATACTTAATTTGCATACCAAATATCATGGTTCTTAATGATGAGTTATCACTCACAGCTAGTTCTTGATAACTCTGTGAAGTTTACATACTTTAGAGAAAAATACATTGGCAGTAATATGCAAAGTTGAGAAAATTTCCAACGTCACGTCATAAAATATCTTTAAAATACTATAAATTCACAAAAAGGCACACCAATCTTCATCACTAGGAGGAACACTTGCATTCTCATCTTCAAGAAATTCGTATATATATTGATTGCCATATTCACTCAATTTTGCAAATACTTTTTCAACCTTTCAGTAATGTCCAACATTAAGTATGTTGAGTTTTATCGAGTTAGAACATCAAGACACATGTTACTTTTGCATGTAATTTTTGCACTTTCAATGCATGTTTTAAACTTGTGCATCCTTAAAGGAGAAGACCTAAAATATTTCATAGCTTTGTAAATCTTCATAATATAATCATTATGCTCTTTTAGGCCATTGCAAACAATCAAATTTACAATATGAGCAGAACATCTGACATGTATAAACTCTCTATCAAGTACTAAATCTTTTCAATTTCTAATTATCTTAACCAAATGATTCAAAGCAGCTTCATTAGAAGAAGCGTTATCAACTGTGACAGTCAAAACTCTCTCTATTCCTCAATCCAATAAGTATTTTTCCTTAATCATAACAATAATTTCTCCTCTATGAACAGAAATAGTACAAAAATTAATAATCTCTTTATGTAAAGTCTACCTTGTAATATTAGGTGAGGTAACTTTTTCATGCGATATTTTAATCTCTATTCTCTAAGTGATTTAACACTAATATGCAATCAACACATACATAAAAGTAAAGAGATAAGGGAAGAGAGATGCAAACAAATTGTTCACACGGTTCGGCAAACCTGCCTACTTCCACACTCCAAGTTTCCCACTTGGAGATCCTTAATTACCTAACCTTCCTAGTTAGTGATGATTGACTTTATGGGTGCCAATCAAACCTTACACTTGACTATTCACAGGGCGTCACCCTTGGATTGATCTTCACAGCATCAATTAAGTCTTTGATATTCTAGGGCATCACCCTTTCGATCACCGTTTAAGTACAAATGATGTAATTAAAATATTACAACTTTGGAGACCTAACTCTCACAACTAAAAACTCTCATGTTTAGGAGTAGGAGAGTTAGGCTTGACACTCAATTGCTTATGAGAATTTGGGTAGAAAAATCGGCAACGTTTTGGTACAATTCTCTCTTAGTTAGACTGCAATTCGGAGTGCTTCAATTTATATAAATTACCTTATCGTTGTCCACTCTCTTGTCCAGTCGACTGTTTCCTGACCGTTGGAACATTACCATTGCATTTTCTATCGGATCGGTCGACCACTTTGTTAGTTCCAGTCAACCACTTCCTCACATCTCTGACTTTGCTTGAATTTGTCCAATATCCAGTCAATCACCTCAGTTGCGGTCAACCGCTTTCCCACCATTGCAAATTACAGAGCTCACTGTCTAATTTCTTGTCAACCATTCCTCAGTCTCGGTCGAAAACTTCTCTATTCTGACTCTTCTGCAACCTATCTAATTGACCACCCTCTGGTTCAAAGTCAACCTATACTTCGTGTTTTGCAATCTTTGAATATTTAAGTTCCAATTATCAATCTATAAGCTACATGAGCTTAAGCAAACACATTAGTAAACATTAATACTCATATTAAGGGTATTTCTAATGAAGATTAATAATGTATTGAGTTGATTTAAAAAATTCATAATAAACAACTTATTAACCTAATGTCTATTAGGCTAACAAAAGTAACTTCAATGAACGAAAATCTAGGACTACAATTATCTCTCGACAATCCACCTAGTTAAATTATTTACCTTTTTCAATTAATCAATTCATATGAGTATGTCAACTGAGAGTCCCTAATTATCTAAAAGTCTCTCCAGATGGTCGATTAAAAATTTTGTTATATGTTAATTTTACTATATTTCTATGTGAATAAATTAACAACAAATCATTAAACTCATATCTCAAATTAGGTTACACACATTGTGCAAGTATATTCATATCCTACACAAATTCAAACTTTTCACTCAATGATCGTGTGTTATTCTGTTTGAATCTAAAATATAAATTCTTTTTCTAAATTTATTACACGTGATAAAATTCACGTACTTAATGACATGTTAATTAAATTAACTGTAACAACACGATTTTTTTCTTTTCTTCAAAAATATCGTGAAATTTAAAACTTTTCTTTTTATAAAAACGTTGGAAAGTTTTTCTTTCATAAAACATTATCGTTATATTCTTTACTTAATACGCAAATGGAAGTAATAAAATTCTTTTCGTTTATAATTAAATACCATGCATTTATTAAAACGATAATTACCTTTTAGAAAATATAGCGAAAGACTTTTTAGTTAAACAAAACATTTAAGATTATAAATTAATTATATTACAAAACCTTTTACAATTTGTTTCCATTTAACTTCTTTTAACCCAGCCAGCCACAAGACTCATGCGTGCAAATCCTTCATCAACTGCTCCAAATCTGTTCTCATTTGTATACCTACATCATGGGAAAAACAATAAGCCTAACGCTTAGCAAGAATTAGAATGGAATGCAATGTTAATGCTCATACATGCTCATGCGATGCGTTACGGAAAAGAACCTATCTTTCCTGGTAAACCGAGAGATGGATACTTCCTATGGTCATGTGGCTTAACCGTTACTCCAACGAGGAGACACATCCATTTGGGGTGTCACCACATGTTATCTGTAACACCCCGACTTTTTTTAAGTTGGGTAATTATTTTTTTCGGGGTATTACCAAAGGCATATTCCATCACATTATGATTTAACGGAATTTATTAGATGATAATTATGATTAATTTGAAAGTAGAATGATTAAGGGACCTTAAATTAAAATGTTAGAAAGTGTGATTAATTAGAGATTAAATGATGATTAATTGGGGAATTAGATTAAGGATAATTAAAGTTGAGATTTAATTGAAAGATAGCAATAAAAAGAAATTAAAATAGAAAATTAAATTGGAGAAGGAAAAATGGAGAACCGATTCTGTTAGGCTAGGGCTCGGTTCGGTTCACACCATTTGCACCGGTTCACTAAGTGAATCGGTTGTGTGGAAGAAAGAAATGGCCCTTGGCCATTTCTTCCCAAGCAGAAGCGAGAGACGGGAGAAAGACAGAAGAGAGCCCGAGTATGCCGATCGGATGAGACGCGACGAGCGACAAAGGTAACGGCGACGAGGTGGGCTTCCAACGTGCGCAACGTCCAGGCGAGTCATGGCGGTTCGCGGCTAGGGCTCGTGTTCGGGCTCCATCAGGCGATGATTTCTGGCTTCGATTCAAGTGCTGTTTCGGCGATTTGCAAGGGATGCAGATGGGTTGACGGTTCGGTTGGAGGTATGTTGCTCAATTTCTTCCTCCTCTTCCGTTTTATGTTGGTCAGACGTTGGCGAGGGCAATTGGCTGTGACGATTCGCGACTGGCAGGGGGGCTTCAGTTCGCTGGGTAAGGGCTGGTCTGGGTTGCTCGTGATTGGACCGAACCGGTCCATCCTCTAATTTCTTATCTGGCGGTTTAGAATGTAGCTGAGAGACAAACGAAGGAGAGCATGAGTGCTTTGGATTTGGCCAAAAAATCTAGTTAGGTGGTTGATTTCATGAGATAGGTTGTTTTAGCATTTCAAAATTTCCATCTGTGTTTAAATTTAGCGTGAGATAAAGATTGCAGAGAAATGGAGAGGAAAAGCATAAACTCTCTGGAGAAATGAGAGAGCTGGAGCCGAGAGCTTCCATCAGGTTATTGTAGGATGCTGCAAAGGGTGATGGCTGAGAGTGGAGTTGCTGTCCGTGATTGGTTTTCTTCAGATGGTAAGACTTGGGTGTGTCTTGGCCAGGTGGAGGCCCTACACCACAAGTGTATGTGAGTGAGTCTTTGATGATTTCTATTGTGTTTCTCTGTTTGGTTGATCGCTCTCGTTAGGTTTCTCTACATCATTGCTAATTCCCAGAGATGCTCACTATATGTTTTATATACTTGACTACCTTGTATGTTTTGCTTCTGCATAAGTTTACGTTAGTGTCCCTGAATTGCTAATGCTAGATGTTGATTAAATGGATTTTTAAGTGATAATTCTTGGAATAAATTGCTGTAATTATTTCCTCTGTCGATTTCCCTGTTGTAGTATTTCCTTGGATGCATTGGTGTTGTTATTTCCCTTGTTGATGCCCTGTAGGTTGACATTTTCTATTAGAAATATAGATTCCTTCGCTGGTAATTGGTCTCTTTGCTTCGAATGCCTTAATTGACTGCGGTGATGGATGTTTATGATTTTAATGCGATGAACGCGTGAATGAGGAGAAGTATGAATGGGCTAAGAAGAGTATCTTTACTGTTATGTTCTCAATGTCCGTATAAATTTTGTGTTAGGTAAACCGTCAGCAAGTATATTGTTCTGTTATGTATATCCTTGTCTGTTTAATTGCTAATGACTCCTAATGTATGTTAATCCATTTAGTTAAACTAATCAATTAGTTATCCAAAGCATACAAACTAATTAATCGGGGTTGTAACCTTCCTAGCCTGTTAATGAATTAGAATAACTAAATAGAAAATCATAATTTAAAATCAGCCCTTGAACATGTTAATTTACTAACTAGATGGACATGTTAATATTAGTTAGTGATGTATTGCTCTAATGTAATTTCCTCTGTTATAATTCCTTAGATTTTTACTATGAAGTATTGTTGAGTTCCCTGTTGCAAATCAACCCCTTGAGTATACTATTTAATTTGAGTAATTATAACTAGTGTAAATAACAAACTCTTGAGCATATTAATTATCTAATCAAGCATGTTTAATTTGTAGGATCTTGTTTTGAAGCATGCTTAATATGTTAATTAGTTATTAGTCTCCGAGTACGTTAATTTGAGCATGTTAAATAGACTAGAATCCCGAGCATGTTAATCAACCTAGCATGTAAACAATTTATTTAGCATAAGCATGTTAATATAATTAGGTTATAACCTTTTCAAGCATGCTATCGCTCTTTAATGTATTGTTTGATTAATTATTTGAAATGTATGTTATTGCCGTGTATTGTATGTCCATTATGATTCCTATATTCTCTTTTGTATGCTATATGTACTTTTAGTCTTAGGCATTATAACGATAGAAACAATTAAGAAAAACCACCACGGGGTGGCCACATGTCTTGAATGAAGAAAATAATTAATAATTTCCTTGTCGGGATCACAAGACTAATTAATATAATTAATTAGAAACCAATAGGCTATCCCCACGCTCCATAAACGAGTTGTTCCTAATATACGTAATTAAAATGTTGGTCTGGGGTGGACCAATTGCAAAGAATTAAAGAGAAACATTTCATCCTACAGAAACCCATTTTCTTATTGGGTCTTTAGGCTCACATCTTACTTGCGATGTAGGTACACGTACACGCGGAGTTTCTCGAGCAAGGAAGAAGCATATGATGAGGGATTTGCACGTCCGAGCTTGTGGTTGGCCAAGCTATGAGAAGTGAGAGATAATTAAATTGTAATGTAATTCAATTTCTAAATTGTAATTAAGTTTCTTTTCATAAATTGTAATTTAAATGTTTAGTTTATTTCTTTTAAATTATTACGCTTCTGTAAATGCTTTCATTTTTGAAATGTTTTACTTATGAAATGTTTTTAAGCGTTCCTAACGACCCGGCGTGCACTCTGATATGTTTTTACTAAAATTTAACACATTTTAAATGTAAGAAAAACTAGGTCATTACACTATCACCATACTCTTTTGTTGAAAACATTGGAGATTTCAGTACACGAGAAGATGATACATCATAGGGTCCATGTAACTTAACCGTTACTCTGCTCCCTACGTAGAAAAGATACACCCATTCAGGATGTCACCACCGATGGACCGTTACCAATTATCCTGAACTCTCACATGTCTATTTACATATATTAGGCATGTCATGCAATATGCTCACAATTTCATAAGTCCTAAGTATGATGCATGTAATATCCTGATTTTTCATAACAAAAATTAAATAAGGATAAGAGAAATTAATCAGAGAAAAATCTGGATATTAGGCTTTTCGGATAATTTAGATTATTGGAATATTATTTATAACAAATATTTAGATAATTATTGATAATCTAAATGGAAGAAATTTTTTAGAATTAATAATTGGAATATTTGGTTAATAATTTATTAAGATTTATTTAATGGAGAATTGAATTAGAAATCAAATCAATAAATTAAACGGGTAGTTATTATTACGACATATTCAGAATAAATAAAGAGTAGGAATTGGATAGATTAATATACTATAAGTATAATATATTGTAATTTAATAAATAAATAATAGATGAATAAAATAAATAGTTAAATGAATATTAAAAAAATATAAAAGGAAATTGAATAAATGAAATAAGTAATGAAATAACTATTGTGCCAAATTAAGGGATATGTGGCAATATCTAGAGGTGTGATTTCCTATTGTGCCTAAGTAGGGGGTATGTGGCAACATCTAAGGATGTAAGAAAACTCTATAAATATACATGAATTGTGAAATGAAAATCACAACGTGAGAGAAAGAGTATTGAGTTTGAGAGAGAAGTTTTGAGAGGATTTTTTAGAGTAAAAAAGAGAGGGAGAAGTGAGGAAAATTCGTGGGAAACTAGAAGTGAAGTTGTGATGGTTTTAGAGTTGTATAGTTTGAGGGTGAGTTTGTTACTTTGGTCATAAGCGGGAATTTCGACGGGAAGGAATTACGCGGTCACTCTAGAATATTGGATAACGTTTCTATTCTCTAAATTAGTTGATAAATGTTATTGTTATTATTATTATTATTATTGTTGGTGTAATTGTGTTGTGCAAATAAGTTCTCTCTAAGGAGACTGATATTTAATGTGGACCGTTGTGACCCACCAGTCTTTCCTGGGAACTTATTAAGAAAGAATATTTTATTTAAGCAGAATCCCTAAGGGCATTCTTTCCTGAGAATATTTTTTATCAATACTGTCCACGATTAACGAAAAAGATAAAATAATAAATAATAGATTTTAATTAGTGAATATTATTGTGAAGGTATTAACGTTAATGAAGGAAATAATAAAGACTAAAAATACTAAGGAACGAAGGAACATTCTACAAAGGTAAGAAATAGGATGCGGTGGCCAGTGGAGGCTCTACATCGCGAGACTATTTTATTGCACTTAATACTTAGATGACTGTTATGAAATAGTTGTCGTGAATTATATGCTTCGATGAGTGTTATGAAATAATTGTGGTAAATTATATATTTCGAGGATTTGTATGATTATATTTTAGAACTACTCTTTTATATATTTTTTATAGACTACATACTTCGAGGATTGTTATGAAATAGATATGAACTGACATTCATGCATCATGATAGGGCTTATGAAACTGCTGACATATACATAACATGTTAATAAATGAACCAATAAACATAAATATGAGTATGAGATCAAGTGGTGAAACCCCTGATGGATATATCTCATCGTTGGAGTGACGGTGAAGCCACTAGACTATATATTGAATTCAAAGACTAATGGTTCTCCTACATCTGGACTATTAAGTGAAACTAAATTAGCATGAAGAGAAGATAGGTTCTTCTCTAAAACAACTGCATAAACATTGCATACTCATACATTCTATTTCTTGCTGAGTTTCGGTTCATGGTATTGCTCATGATGCAGGTAGATGTCATTGTGATAAAGGAGGAAGCATTGCCGGATGATCTCTTGAGTTATTAGCTGGGTGCCACCTGAAGATTATAAACAGTTAAAAAGGATTGTTTTAAATAATGATTTTAATTCGATAATATTTTGTAAGTAACTTTTATTAAATAATGTTTTCAAATTATTCTGTTGATTTACTCTGCTATTAATCATGTCTTTTAAAATGAATAAAATGAAAATTTTTATTACAAAATAAAAGGTTTTACAAAATGGGATGTTACAATGCATGAGTGATATATATAAAGAGGAATTACAACATTTATCAATGAATCGTGGAGAGCGAATTAAAAGTCAAGAGAGACTAAGATATATATGATTTATTCACTAATTATCAAGTAAATCATACACTTCCTAAGATGGTTTAGCTATGCTTTGTCCCACAATTCACATATTCAAATCATGCTTACTCTAGGGACTAATTCAAATATTCACAGGTTCATTTCGTAATACCCAGACAAAGCAATATTAGACATGAATCAGAGACAAAATCCATTCCAAAATCCATTCAGTATTAATAGGGTAGTCCTTCACAAAATAATCTCAACATCCTATCTAACAATCCAATCTTTCATGCTTAAACAATTCAACACTACCTCATTAGTTCATGACACACTAATGTTTCACAATGAATAAATCAAATAAGTGTCCAATATCAACAGCACACCAACCTGCATATCATAGTGACTAAACAAAGATAGAACAGGAAAACAGTTTTGTTTCTCTAAACTAAACAGAGCAGCATTTCCTTCATCCAATCACATTTGACATTAAGGCATAACATACAAATAAATCTACAGCAAGTAGTTTTGTCTTTCTTAACCAAACTATAGCAAACCTACTAGCCACGATCATCTCTAATTCTCTTTATTAATATGCCAATAAAGTTTTCCATCGGACATCAAAAGGATTCACAAACTCAACAATCAGGCAATTCCACATTTCATACTTAACGAACCAAAGAAATACTCAATATCAAACAGCAAACAAGCAGCAATGTAGGACCTCCACTGGCCAACATACATCCCAATTCTTACCTCAAGATTTACAGTCGCCAAGACTAAAATTCCAATCTATCGATCTCCTAATTCTTCCTAGACAAAGACAAGATCAGTGGGTAATCAACCCACCAAACTTGATGTAAAATGGAGATTCATTAGCCAGTCAATAAAATCCCAAACCAAACTCTTACCTTAGCACATGTCACTCCCCAACAGCCTTCACAGTCACGGAATTATCACCAGCTACACACCCAAAAATTCTAGAAACAATAGCTCACTTTTGTTCTTCCATAGTTTACATAATGATTCACCCACACAAAACAACACAACACTCACCCCTTTACTTCACTCAGTAGCAGCACACATAATGGAAGGAGGGAGAATTCAAAATGCTTCATTCAATCATTAATCGACTTATAGGCAGGAGAACCCACGTGAAGGTTGCAGATCGATGGATAGTTGCCCATCCCAAGGAAAGAGGTCCAACAGGCGAGGGCCACTTGGAAAGCTCCCAATCTTCTCGGGAGAGGAATTCTTGTAGGAAGAGAGAGAGAGAGAGAGAGAGGAAATCGAAGGAGGGAGAAAGAGACTGTCTAACAAAGAATGAGTTCTCACTTTAAATTGGTTTTTTGGTCGAGGAAGGCAACCAAAATCCTCCACTGCATATTGACCGAAATGTCAACGAATTCAATAGATTCAAATCCTTCACGTCAATAACTTAATTGCTAGTCAACCACAGAGCGACCGAAAACCCCAAGTGTGATCTGGAACGCGTTTAGATCGAGATACTCGACTCTACCTCAACCCTGACTCAACCAAAAATGCAGAGAGTAGCCCAAAATGGAATTCAGTCGAGACACTCGATGCAGCATCGACCACAAGTCAACCAAAAATGCATGGAATGTCTTGAAATGCAATTCAGTAGCGATATTCGACCTAAATTGTGACCTCAACTCGACTGAATGTGTAAAATACAAAATCCATAACCCTTCTTCACTTTATAATTTCCCAAAATATTTCTTCCCTCATTTATACCGCATCAAGCCCCAAATTAATGATTACATAACATATTTTTTTATCATAAATTTAATTACCCAATATAATACTCCTCCCAAATTAATCTTAATTATCCTCCAATAAATTCCCTTAAAATTATAATCTATCGGTTACGCCCTTGGTAATGCCCCAATAAATATCCGACTAATCCAAATACCCCTAATTACTTTTCAATTTATCCTTATTAAATTTTGATATAAAAAGTTGGGATATTACATTAACAGTCAACACTAAACAGAATAAACAAACTGTTAGCCTAATTGTCATTAGGATATTTGTTTTGATAATGACTAGTTAATATTGATTAAGTTGTTTATTGTATATTTGTTGAATTAAGTAAATATGTTATTAATCTTCATTTGAAATACCCTTAATACGAGTATTAATGTTTACTAACATGTTTGCTTAAGTCCATGTAGCTTATAGTATGATCATTGAGACTTACAGGATTTAAGAAGAGTAAAACACAGAGTTTAGGTTGACTTCGGAGAAGAAGGGGTCGACCAATCGGCTAAAGAAAGAGCCAGAATAGAAAAAAGGTAGACAGGTTTAAAGAGGTGGTCGATCGAAAATATTACAAATTGCTCATAAATTCTAGATTGCTGAAAAGAGGTCGACTGGTGCAGAAGTAGTCGATTGCAAAATTGACAGATTTGAGCAGAATTTTGAAATGTGAAGAGACAGTCGACTGATCTGAGTGCACAACGCAACGACTATATTCCAACGGTCTGATGGTGGTCGACCAAAATGGAGGAGGTCGATTGGTCGACCAATTTTTATAAATAGTAGACTCTGAAGCTCATTTCAACAAAGAGAGAATCATAGCAAAGCTCTACCAAAATTCATACATGATTTCTCATCATTCATTGAGTGTCAAACCTAACTCTCTCACTCCTAAACTTGAGAGATTACATTTGTGATAGTTAAGTTCTTATTTGTATTTTTCATTTCTCTTCTTTGTACTAAAATTGAGGGTGACTCCCTGTGAATAGTCAAGCTGAGGGTGACGCCCTGTAAATAGTCAAGCTAAGGGTGATGCCTTGATAATAGTTATTGTAAAGGTTTGGTTGACAATCGTGAAGTCAATCTTCATCAACCGAAGAGGTTTGGTGATTAAGGATTTCCAAGTAGGAAACTTAGAGCACAAACGTAGGGCGAAATTGCCAAACCGCGTGAACAAATATGGTTTGCACTTTTTTTATTCTTTAACTCTTTATTATTTGTTATTAATTGTATGCAATGAATGAGTTAAATCACTTTGGGTTTAGAGATTATAATATTGCACAAAAAAGTTAGAACGCCTTATTCATCCCCACCCCCACCCCTATCTATAGGTATGCATCTATCTTACACGCACCAAAGATGAATCAACAACTAAAAACTATAAAAACTCAATTAGGTTTCATGTGAGTTCTAACACCCTAGATAAGAAAATTAGTTCATAATTGGAAGAGAAAAATCAATAGAAAAAGTCATACCAATATCCATAGAGAATACAACATAAAGAGAAGAGAAAGAGAGATGAAAACTAGTTGAAGCTCTTTGTCTCGGTGATTCATTTTAATCTTCACAAATGTTTCAGCAATTGAGCATAAAAATCTCTATTCTCTGTTAAATTCTCAAGTCTCCAGCTTCCCCTCGTCGTCCTGTATGTGTTGTATTTATAGATCGTCATTAAAACAACCCATTACCCTAATTTTCATGTGCCTACTTACAAGTGCAACTATGCTCAGAGTGAGCCCAGTAGCGCTGAACCTCGAATTTCCATATCTTGTTTGTTGGCTGCACTAGCATCCTCTAAGAGTGCAATAATGTTGAGCTACTACTTTTGACGTTTCTTTAGCGAGAGCAATAGCTCTTTGCTATAGTCTTGCGCTAATTTTTCATCTTCTTGAACGATGGTGAGCTCCTCGGACAACGAGTGTGCTAGGTTTTCTTCATTTTCACTTGTCTTCCTTTTTATTTGTACTTTAATTTTGATCTATGTATAAACTATGTTACTTTGAAAATATACCAAAAAAATTCTAAAAGTCATTACAAACTCACAAAACTCATAATTGAAATTACTCAATTTATCGATATAAAACTGACCCATCATTATCTCCGCTTCATAGACTTGGTTTTGTTTTTTTATTTCATTCAATTCACATGATGAGCTCATTGAATTTTTTGTTATGCAAAATGTTACTTTTGTGAAATATAAAAATTTTATTGAAAAAATAGATAATCTAAGAAGTGATAACATAAGACAAGATACAAAAGATGATATATGTATTTTATTTTATTTTATCTATCTTTTTATTCGATTAATCATTTCGCAATCATTGTATTTCCATATTTCTATTCATAATCAATTAGAAACTTTTCTATTTTTTTATTTGATTCCATGTGATATTTTATTTAATTACGTCATGCAATTTAATATCATTTCATTTTTTATTCTAATCATATCTACACATACTAATTCTTTCTTTTATTTGGGTTGCTAACTTAATGGTATAGTACTAAGTTTTTAAGTGCAGCTAACATCTTTTATACATTTGAATGAAGTAACAAATCATCCAAACTATCGGTCGAGTTTGCAAGACCTCAATAGAGTTTATAAGATCATGACTTGAATGGTGTGCAATATCTTTGAACAACTCATCTAGTGCTACTGATAAAGCAAAAAGGGTTTGATCTTCTCTTTCTTCTTCTCCACAGAATTCTCTGTTTCATCACCAAATTATCCAAAGAAAAGTTTTATAATTTTATAAAAAAAATTATAAACCTTAACATCCCAATCAACAACATTCAATGAAACAAGTACAAGGCAAGAACTACTACATTCGCCTCTACAAGAAATGCTAAGTCATTGAACATACATAGAGGGAGAAGAGAAGTTTTTGCTCAATCACCTTAAAAAATTTTCCTCATGGGTACAAAATCAAATGGAGAGCATTCATAAATCACACTGAGTTAAAAAAGAAAATAAATTGGACTCGACTAAATTCTTTTGGGAAATTAACAAATCAATCATTGTACTGTGGAATCAATAATAAGTCAACTATTGAACAATTTTTTGCTAATAACTTAAATATTGAACTATGACAAATGGACAGAAGAAATATTGTCGTTATGCTGAACTCGAGAAGAAAATATTTTTAACATAAAATTAAAGCCGCAAAAAAATATATTCAAATCTATCTCTATTTTGTGCTAAAATACGAAAAATAGAAACAATATAACAGTGAAGACGATTTCGGGAAGCTCCGACATGGTCTTTTCGTTGTCGAAAACAATTCACATGTTTTTAATTTTTCGAACATCTTCTTGTGGCTCACCCCCCTCTCAATTTCATCATCCAGTTCTCATCATCATCTTCTCTTTCCTCTTCCTAGTCTGTCTCTGTCATCGTTCTCTAGTTCTTATCACCAATGTTTCACTTTGTGTAGCAGAAAGTGATCTTTCTGTAGTAGAATGTTGTCGTTTCACAAGCAGAAAGTGATCTTTCCGTAGCAGAATGTTGTCGTTCCGCAAGCGGAAAGTAATCTTTTTGTAGCTGAACGTTGATTTTCCTTAGTGGAACGTTATCTTTCCACATTGGAAAGTAATCGTTCTGTTGTGGAAAGTAATTTTTTAACTCTGTTTAATGGAAAGCTAACGTTCCGTTATGAAAAGCTAACGTTCTGAGCAGAACAACAACGTTTTTAACGGAAAACGTAACTGAGATGTTTGCTTCATCTATTTTTTATAGTTCAGTATTTAAGTTGTTGGTAAAAATTATTCAGTGATTGACTTGTCATTAATTTTATAAGAAGATGGTTGATTTGTTAATTTTTCAATTCTTTACCCCTTTTTTTTTTTTGGTGGCTCCGGCATTGTTATTGGGTTTGGATTTTAGGCCCAAAAGCCACAACTTTTTGTATGTTTTGACTTTTGAGTCACGTCGATCGAACCGGCTTAATTTAGTGGAACCTTTAGTTAAACGGGGTTTTTCAATTTCTACGATCTCTCAAACTGAAAATTGATGGTTTAACAAGAATAAAATTGAACTGGGTTTTCATCCACACAAACTAACTATTATTTTTAATATTTTAAAACTTAAGGACGTATAAATCTTACAAAATTTTTAGGAACAATTATAGTTTCCTACTATCCATTTTTTAAGAACTATTAAAAATTCTATTAATAAACCCAGAAAATAATTTTGTACCATACTTACTCATAAACATTATTATTTTATCATCACGCAAAAATGCAAATCGAAAAGAAAAAAGAGAAAAATAACACAGACGTTTACATAAAAACTTTTATAAAAAAACAATTATAGACAAAAAAACAATTTCGGAAAAAAAAGAATTACAAAGGAGCTTATACATGGCAACATAAAATGTATAATTCATAATTTTGTTGTCATTCTAGTGTTTTGAAGAGTAATGCTACACATATCTTTTTGTTTTGGCTATCATAAACTTTTTATTTTCCCAATAAATAATTTTAAAATATTATAAATACTTAAAATAATATAGAAAAAATGACAAACCAACTATCATTCTTATTGTTTTTGACAAACCAATTATCATCTTTTTTTGTTAATAAATTAACCACTGAACTATAAAAAATTAATTTCGTTACCATCATTATCACGTTTGCCGTTAACAGTTTAATGACGAACCGCAGTGGTTTGTCGTGAAACCACCGCAGTTTATCTTGAAACTGCCGCGGTTTGACAAAAAACCACAGCGGTTGTCATGAAACAGTGGCGGTTTGACAACAAACCACAGCGGTTTGTCATGAGATCGCAGCGGTTTGTCGTGAGATCACCGCGGTTTGTCGTCAAACTGCTGCAGTTTCATGACTCGCAGTTTGTCTAAAATCTTTTATCGCAAATTTGAGGGCTTAAACGTGAAATTTTGGCCTCGAAAAATGTGGTTCACGAGAGAACCTATGACAAGTCGTAGATCTCTAAGAGACCTTCGATTTGATATCTTATGGAGCCAATTTTGACACTCATAACCAAAGTTACGGTTCTTTGAAGTTGAAGAGGTCAAAAAAATCTACGAAATGCAGCGCGGACCAATTCTAACACCGCAACGGTTGTTATGAGACCGCTGTAATTTGTCATGAGACCGCTGCAGTTTTTCATGAGAGAGCCGCGGCTTGACGACGAACCACGGCGGTTTCACGACGAACCACGGCGGTCTCATGACAAACCGCAACGGTCTCATGACAAACAGCCGTAGTTCATCTGCAAATGAAAAAAATTCATTATCTTCTTCTTCTTCTTCATACAAAAACCCAGACAAATTGTGATTCTCCCATAGACTGTAAAACAATTGTAAATCATCTAAAAACTACAAACATTAATATTCTTTTACAAAATCTTCTAAATTATAAAACTTGAAATCTTCTAAATCCATTATTTTACAAAAGTCAAAATTTTCTAAATTCATTCTCCATGAATATTAACTCTTTTCCACAAAAAATCTATTTTAAAATCACAAGTTCTTTCATTTTTTTCATGGGTATTTGTTCTTTTGTACTGTGATTTTGATAAAGCTAACGTGATTTTCAGAAAGTTAACAGTAATGTTCGTGGTGGCAATTTTTCAAAGTTCAGTAGTTAAGTTGTTAGTAAAAAAAAAGGATGATGGTTAGTTTGTCACTAACAGTAAAGAATGATGGTTGATTTGTCATTTTTTCAATAATATATCACTTAAATAAAATAACAAACAAAATAAGTTTATTAGAGTAAAATTAGAAATACACCTGATAAGACTTGGATGTATAAACAAAATATGAGGATTTTAAAATAGCAATGGTCTTACCTCTCAATAAGTAAAATAATGAGCGATTCTAGAATAGAAGATTAGAATCAATAAAGAAAAGATAAAGCTCCTATCAACATTGTAAGATAACTTTTAAAATGGATGTTGGCCCTAGAAAAGAAGAAGAGCCATGGGCCACTTGGGGCGACCCTGTCTCAACTTTGCCTCCTCCTATAACTATCTTCAACCATTCCAACTTTGGCTCTACCATTGGTCGACATTCAAAATTTTGACTCTCGTAATTTAATTATAGAAACTACTTGAACATATGGTGCAGAGGGTGTTATTATTTGTTTGAAATCAAACGATAACGAATACGAATGTGAAACACTAAATTTATATGAAAAATCATTTCAAGAAAAAAAATCACAGGCATATGACAAATCAGTATTTGAATATCAAGATAAAACTGTGAGTTTTGCAACTCTAACTTACATAAATTTATAGATAAACAAAACCTTAAATAAAATCTATAATTCATATCCAATTGGTTTGCCTCAAATAAAATTTAGTTTATACTGAACTTTAACAATCTTCACTTTGACATAAATTTCTCAAAGAGATCCAAAATGTGGACTAATTAGTCTTAACCCAAAACGAATTCAAAACTCCTCAACTCTGACAATCTCTACCTTAAAACAAATTTTGATGCAAGGTACGAATATTCAAATCTTCCTCTTCCACACTCATAAAAAAATTTGTAATGTGAGTCCACTGATTGTCCCAAAAAAATATAGAGATCGTCAAACAATAAAATTCTTCAATGGTAAATTTAGCAACTAATGCTAACTAAGTTTAAAAAACACTTCAACTATAGAGATGATGTCTTCAAATCTAACAAAATGTCATTCAAATCTAGTCGATCATATCTCTTATCTTGACCTACTATATCAAATATGTTCTTCAAACTCTTAATAATTTCACTATTGTTATTCTACCATAATTATTCAAATACTGATTCAAAAGTGAAAAATTTACTTTAAAGATATTATCGTCCCAAAATACTCATTTTTCAATAAAATGTCTAATCTAAAAATCATTGGCTCTAATATAATATTTGCACTAAAAAAGTAAAACCCAAATCACAGATATCTCTACATTCCAAAAAGATATTCTAAAAATTCAGATATTACCGCAATAAAAAATTAGCTCCTAAAATATCCAATCAAATCTGATTGTTAAAAAAATCACAAATATTACAAAATTCAAATCTCATTTAAATTTCAACCTAAAACAATCTAAAAAATTGAGATATTTTTGTGATTTTAAATCTACTTCAAGTATCAAACTAAATCTGCTACATTGAACTCTAACGTTATTTTTTGATAAATTTGTTTATCAACAACAATTTGATATTATACAGTTTTATCTTATGTATAGTGGACAAAAATTATAAGAGAAATGTTAAGTGTACACTCAAATTATATAATTTTTTTAAATTTATATAATAATAACTATCATTATAAATAATTAAAATAATAAATACGTGAAGCAATGAATAAATGAGATGCATAACTCAATATTTGTTCACTTTTATTAACTTAATTAACAACAAATTAAACATTTTAATAAACTAAATTCTAAATAATATAACATTCTATAAGGTAAATGCAAGGGTGATTAACAAAAAAATATTAAAATATAGATTAGTGACCAACTAAATTATAAATTATTTTTGCTAATAAATTAAACTCATAACTATAATAAATGAATAAACCAAACTTTTCAGTCATGTTTTCTTTTAAAAAATAGCGTCAACCCACACGTTCACAATTTAAGAGGTCAATCGTAACTACGTCTGCAATTTAAGAGCACACTTCCACAATTTCAAAATGGATGTATGCTATTTAAGAGTGAATGTCCACAATTTAAGAGCGGTCATCTACAATTTAATGATTGATTGATTAATTGATCAAAAATTAATTAAACAAATTGATTATTAGCTAATTAGGAAGAATGTCAATTATTAATTATTAGTTATTTATTTATTTAATTGAATTAATTAAATAATTTAATTGAATTAATTTATTACGTAATTAATAACAAATTAATAATTATTTGATTATTTAATTAAATTAATTAGTGATTAATTCAATTAAATAATTAATTTTTAATCAAATAATCACTCATTAATAATTGATTTTAGTTTATAATTAAATTTAATTAATTTTTGATGAAATAATTAATTTTTCTAATTAATTTAATCAAATAATTAATTTTTGATGAAATAATCACTAAATTAAGGATAATTGCTCTTAAATAGTAAAGTACAGTCTTAAATTGCGAATATCTGTGAGTTGCCTCGATCGACCTCTTAAATTGTGAATGTCAAACTGGTTGTCGAAGTCGTTCGGAACTTCTTTTAACAAAAAAATATGACTAAAATATTTACTTTATTTATTATTTTAAATTTAATTTATTAGTAAAATTAATTAAAATTTACCTTTCGTTTCATTGTTATATAATTGAGGTTTTTTTAATTAAATTCACTAGATATAATAAAATTAGATTTTTATTAACTATGTTCTGTCACATCATTATTTATTATTTAAAATACAATAAATATAAACCATTAGTAATTATTTATTTCAATTTAAATTATACGGGGACGTGGTTTTTCATTTATTCAATTAATAACTATTTATTTTAATCTATATATTTGGGGCAGTCAAATCCTTCACCAATCATTTAGCAGAGGCTAATTACGTCATTGCACTAACGTCCAACGAAAAATATTCACCTGTCAGTCAAAGACAACTCGTCAGCGCGTGCAAATTCCACGCTAATGCTCAAAGGCACTAAGAAACGTCCAGATGTCAGTCTACGAGAATACTTGACCTGCAATCACCGGTCACAGATCTCCTCGACAATTTCGCCTTTTTCATGAAGCTGTTTAGAGACTATCAGGCTATCAGCTGACATTCATTGACTGTCTTCAGCTCGATCGAGTTGTCCGAAAATGGTAGCAGAAGCTGAGGTGGTTGTTTGCAAAAAATGCGTGACTGTGTTGGAGGCCCACCGCCTCGGAAATGGAAACGATCACGACCATCAATGTCGAGTCATCAGAGATTTCGGTTCTCCAAGTTTAAGCCGAGTTAAAGCTTCAGAATCGGATTCGATATCAGAGATGATGGTAAGCTTTCGATTCTGGGTTTTTTCTTCTCCGACCAATATGAATTTTTTGTGCAATAATTAAGGTTAAACCGAAATATTATGTGTCACTCTGGTTATATTTGATATATCCGTTTGTAATTAATTTCAGATTTTGAGATTAATGGTTTAGCTAGTTTATAAAAATGATTTTGAGTTTGGTTTAATGACTTGATGTTCTTTTAGGATTGCAAATCCAAAGAACAAGTTTCGGATTTTGCTCTTGTACCTTCGGGTCCACTTTATTTTCCGACCATTCACTCCGGCAGCTATGCCAATATCGGACCTCGGCCATACATGGAAGACAAACATGTACAGATGGACCATCTTTCATCGCACATCGGAGGCTTGATCAAGTTTGCTCAGCCGAGTGCATTTTATGCAGTAAGGACTTTTATTACTGCAATGTGATTGCCTAGACCTTTTGGATACTGGAAAGTAATGGAGGGATATGATTGTAGGTGTTCGACGGCCATGGTGGGGCTGATGCGGCGAATTTCATGGCGAAAAATGTGAAGAGGTTGTTTTTCGAAGATGTGGAATTTCCGAGTTCTAGGGAAGTAGACGAGGGATTTGTGTTAGAGGTGGGAAACTCTCTTCGTAGGTCCTTTCTGTTGGCCGATCAAGCTTTGGCAGAGAAAAGCAGTGTGAGTAGTTCTTCTGGGACTACAGCTCTTACTGCTCTTGTCCTCGGAAGGTATTTGATTTCCAAATTTGGAAGCGTTTTTTATGTGATTAGATAAGTGTCCATTTTTTGGATAGCAAATCATCAGTTCAAAAAATACCAAGTGTCAATTAAACAAATTCGCTAGTGGGGATCAAAAAAATTACGAGATGGTCTTTTTTGTATTGGTTTGAATATGCGATTAGTCGGTTTAGTTTCATATCGTATCATGTCTTCTCTCTCTTTCCAGCCTTCTTATGGTGGCAAATGTCGGGGATTGCCGAGCCGTTATATGCCGAGGAGGAGAGGCGATAGACATGTCAACCGATCATCGCCCAACTCATCCCTCCGAAAGGAAACGCATTGAGGAAACGGGCGGCTTCATCGACGACGGCTACCTCAACGGCATTTTATCCGTGTCAAGAGCATTAGGCGACTGGGACCTCAAACACCCGCACGGGCCTCGTTCACCTCTAATTTCCGAACCGGAGATCAAGCACTCAGTCTTAACCGAGAAGGACGAGTTTTTGATTATGGGTTGTGACGGAATCTGGGACGTAATGTCCAGTCAACAGGCCGTCACTTTGGTCCGGCGTGGGCTCCGCCGACACGGCGAGGTGGATAAATGCGCGAGGGAGGTCGTTAGGGAGGCTTTGAGGAGGAATGCGTTTGATAATCTGACGGTAATTGTCGTGTGCTTCTCGAAGATCGATCTAGACGATCTTTCCCCACCTCGGCAGCGGAAAATGAGATGCTGGAGCCTGTCTATTTTGTAGCTTGAGAAGGTGGCTCGACAGCAGCTCAAACCGTTGATACTAATAAATCTATGTTTTGGGAAGTCCTTTGTACTGACTTTTATGCCATGTAAATAGTATAAAAAATGTTCTCAATCATATTACCCAAAGCTTGCGTGGAAAAACCGCTCCCGACATTTGTTCCGGATCCTCACATGCAGGATCTGTCTCTAACAAACACACATCCTCATTTTTGTCAAAATAGAATCCAATTTGAAAGAATTGCCAAACCAGAACCAAGTAGAAAATAGAAAATTGCGTTTCAGATCCTCCTCCCATGGTTGATTCTGATCAGTAAGTCTTGGCAAATGCAGAAAAGCTTTCAAGACACCCTCTAACCAAGCTCCTGCAAGATTAAGACGGCCGGATTAACCATCAGATTTTGGAAATTGCAAAGAAATCACTTGGAAGATCTGAGCAACGAAATGGAAGTTCAGATACTTTGCGGGTTTATTAATAACATAAAATCCAATGAAAATGGTTGAAAAAACAGAATGCTTACAGATGCCACTGGAGCTAAAGGCTGAGGAACCTCATATGGCACAGTTAGCTGATAAGTCCCAAAAAAACAGAAACCAACTATTACGGCCTACAAATGAACATTTCAAAATGGGTAGCTATACTTTGGAATTAAATCAATTTTGTTAGTTTTATATTTTACTTTCAGACTAACAATACTTTCGTTTCTCAAATCTTTTAACCTAGTTTGATTCAACGGTAAACTTTAAACTTTATCGATCTAATATGCTTTTATAATAAAGCTGAGTCTATTAGATCAAAACGCAGAAATTTGAAATACCTCAAGCCATTGAGGATATAACAGGGACAACTGTTTTCCTTCATTGAAGAATCGCTTCTAAACCTTTCTGTTCTCAAGCAATAGTGTAATTTTCATATGAGAATAGATGGCTTAGGGGACCTTCAAAATGAATCCTCTTTTATTAACTCTTTCAATCAAAGAGTTATGAATCGAGGGGTGCAACATGAACGGTTGCCTTGATGGTGACTGTTGAAAAATTTGACCATACCTTATGAGAATTGTCACAAATCCAAAAGCCATATTGGATTACAATTTCTAACATTCTCCCACTTAGTCTATGTTTTTCATATTTCTTTAATAAGTAAACACAACACATGAATCATAACGATAGGTCCTCTGAATGAAATTGAGTAGTACCTTCTATGTATCACAATGCATTATGTTCCTTCTTTAATATTCATAAACTTAATGAATAAACTTTATGTTTATTCTTGGTCCAAACTTTATTGATGTTTCTCAAAATTAAACATGCGCATGTAATAAAACAAACATGAGAAAATATCACAAAGTTTTATGTAAATACTCGTTCTTACAACGAATTACATAAGGGATACAAGTCTCATGTTTTGTACATGATCCTTAAATTTTGACGGTGGCATGTCTTTTGTCAAATGATCAGCTAACATCAACTCAGAGCTTATATGCTCAATGACCACTGATTTATCCTTAACACGTTCTCTTATGGCTAAGTACTTCATGTCGATGTGTTTGCTTTGACTACCACTTTTATTATTCTTAGCCATTAAAATAGTAGCTGAGTTGTCACAGTACAATCTCAATTGCTTAGAAATTGAATCCACAATTCTAAGCTCGGTATTAAAACTCTTCATCCATACACCATGCAAGATAGCCTCAAAACATGTTCGAACTCCGGTTCCATAGTGGAAGTAGCAGTTAGTGATTGCTTTTCACTCCTCCATGACACAGCTCCACCAACTAACATAAAAATGTATCCAGAAGTTGATTTGTAAGAATCAACACAACTAGTAAAGTCTGAATCGGAATAACCAATCACTTCCAAATCATCAGTCCGTATGTATATAAGCATGTAGTCCTTTGTCCCTTGAAGGTACCTCATAACCTTCTTAGCAACTATCCAGTGGTCAATGTCTTGGTTACTCTGATATCTTCCTAACATTCCAACTGCAAATACAATGTCAGGTCTAGTGCAAACTTGAGCATACATAAGGCTTCCAACAGCTGAAGCATATGGAATGTTTTTCATTCGCTCCCTCTCAAGATCGTTCTTCGGGCACCAACACCTCCAATGTTGTCTCCTCGCTGTCGATCACCACGCCGGCATCAAACCACCTCACCGTTGCCATTCCATCGCTGCCGAGTATCGCCAGCCACTTGAAGACCCGAGGCCCGACGCTTGAGCCCCACCATCCTACGACCCAATGCTTCGTCGGTCCATCCCATGAAGCCTGATGCCCCGCGGAGCCCTAGCCGTCCAGCGCCGTTCGTCGCCACAGCAGCCCATGCTCACCATCGTCGATCCCTCGCTCACGGTCTCTCCCGATCATCTTCTCCCTCTCTCCCTCGTTCTTTCTCCCTCTCTCTCCCGGTCTGTTTTCCTTCTCCTATCAGAAGAATGTCGGGCCACATTCTTCATTAAGTATTTTCGCTTGTTTTCTGCACTACAGCAACAAACTGAACCGAACAGCAGAGAATGAAACCGAATTGGTTCTCTCCTTCCAAAATATCAATTTATCATAATTTATTTTAATCCCTCTTCATTTCTTTATTTATAATTCCTCAATTTAATTAATTATAAATGCTCGTTAATATTAAATATACTTATGTATCAAATATATGTACCATATATTAGTTGACCCAATTCAATTCCCGACCCATTCCAAATATCGGTTAACGATTATTATGGGTCAAAATTAAATTTTCCAATTTCGTTTCGTAAATTAATTTCCCTCAATTAAATCTTCAGTAATAATCCAAATAATCTAATTTCACCAAATTAATTTTCAATTATCCTTATTAAATTTCAATATAAAAAATCAGGATATTACATTATATAGCCAATTACAAAGCATAAAATAGGAAACACACTAAATATTCGGTCTTAATTGGCTGATTAGTAAACTATAGTTTTAGTAACTTTCTAAAGCTATTATTTTGGAAACTCCTTGTTGGCTTAAGGGCCACGAAATGATGACTAGGATGACTACTTCTTTCCTTCAAAATTGGCCACTTGGATGGTTGCCAAATTGGTTGAACTTTGACCACTTGCTTGGTTGGTTTTAGTAGGTTTTCTTATCTTTATTGCTATTTGTCTTTCTTGCCTTTCAAGTGAGTTTGCTTGGGCCTCTTTCCATTGTAACAAATGCGTGGGCTTCCATTTTTCCTCATGGGTTGGAAGCTCCTCTATTTGTGCCATGATTGTTTCACGTTCCAAATAGTTAACAATATAAATGTTTATGAGCCTTTGGGCCCTTGCTCTTGTAATTGGACCTTGTGGTTCATCAGTTTACATGTCACAACCTCCTGGGTTTGTGAATTCTTCAACTCTATCACATGTCTGTCTTCTTAGAAATCAATTTATGGACTGAAGTAGTCCCCACGCGCTTGGTATATGAAGCTTCATATGGCTCTTCTTAATCATGGTTTTCAAGCTTCGCAATCTGACATGTCCATGTTTATATATCGTTCTGCCTTGGTCACAACCATTTTTCTTGTCTACATTGATGATATTATGGTCAAAGCAAGTGATTCTTCTTTTATTACCACTCTGGTTACTTATCTCGCCTCTTTATTTGCAGTCAGAGACTTGGGACAACTTCATCACTTTCTTGGTGTTTCTGTCACATTTGATAATGCTCATCTTTATTTATCTCAACAAAAATATATTAACTATCTTGCACATCTATGGCACATCTGTTATAATGGTTTCTGGCTCTCTTCTATCCTTAATTCTGGAGTTTCGTTAACAGATGGTACTCAATATAGGAGCGTTGTTGGTGCACTTCAGTATGACACACTCACGAGTCCTGATATTTCTTTTGCTGTCAATCGAGTGTGCTAATTTATGCACTCTCCTACTGATATGCATTGGTGTGCTGTCAAGCGGATCTTAAGGTATTTAAAGGGCACATCAGATTATTCTTTAGTGTTTTCTAAAAGCTTGGACAATGCTTTCACATGCTTTACGGATGCGGATTAGGGATCTTGTCTGGATGATCACAAAAGCGCAAATGCTTACTATATTTTCTATGGTCCAAATCTAATTTCTTGGTCGTCTAGCAAGCAAAAATCCATTTTTCATTCAAGCACGGAAGTCGAGTATCATGCAGTAGCAAATGGAGCTTCAAAACTGTCATGGTTGGTTTCTTTTATGAGTGAACTTGGGTTTATGTTCTTAACTCCAGTGATTTATACCAATAATGTGAGTGCTTCTTACTTGGCGACCAATCCAATTTTCCATTCTATATCTAAACACGTAGAGATTTATATCCATTTTGTGCGAGATAAGGTGGTTCAAAAATTTCTTAGTGTTTGCTTTATTTCGTCGAATCAACAAATTGCCGATTGTTTTACAAAGCCCCTTTCGGTTCCGAGTTTTCAGTTCCTTCGTTCCAAGTTGCTCGTCTACCATTGATCAACTTGCAGGGGGATATCAAAGAATAAGACACAAACGTGTACCACGTGATTTGTAAAGGATATTGCGTAATGGATTGTTTATATATACTCTGTAAAGACTGTAATTGTAATTAATGAACGTAAATTACAAAAAGGATAAGTCCTCTCTTCGTTTACACTTTTTGTTTTTCCCTATTTCTTTTCTTCTTCTTCCACTGATTTTTCTTTCTCAACTATTATAAATTAAATTGGACAACTTTTGTCATTTTATAGCGTATCAACTACACTTACTGAGAATTAAGTTTTGAAAATTAAATGTTTAATGATTCATGTATAGTCACTATGTGCATTGCAAACATAAACTAAGGTATAGAAAATGTTTGTACAAATATTCTAGACCGTTATTGAACTCACAAGATAACATGAAATCTCCTAGAAAAAAAAATGGAATAATTAAAGGTTAAATTGAAAAAAACAATATAAAAGATGACAAATGAATACCAAAAAACAATTCACAATGTCAAATCAAATTACAAAAATGACCTGTAGAAACTCCAGGTAAAAATTTGAAATTCTTCTAAAATGTCTTCTCTGCTAGTACTAGTCTAGTCTATTTTAAAGCCTATTAAACTAAAACATAGTTAGTTTATTTCATTCTAGTTATAATTAGATATTCCATTTCCACAACCAAAAATAAACACTCAAAAAACTTTGACGAAATTAAAAAGAAAGGGAAATGTGAAAATTTCGATCTTGTTTTAGAGGATAATAGGATATGAGCACTTGACGTCATGAACTATTTTTTTTTAAAAATAAAATATGAGCTTCTGTCTTCTGTTCTAATTTTGTACAAAGAAATAATTTACAATGAATACCCAAACCCAAAATTACTTTTTTCAGCTAATAATTATTTAATCATCATTTCTCATATTTTTTTAAGGTGATGATCGTTAACATGTTTGTAATGTATAGTACTTAGATTATCTAAATGCGTTCACATCGAAGCGGGGATAGCTCAGTTGGGAGAGCGTCAGACTGAAGATCTGAAGGTCGCGTGTTCGATCCACGCTCACCGCAGGTTTTTCTGTTTTTAATCCTTTTATCCCCAAAATTGTCTACTCTCCCCAGGCAAGACCCTCTCTAAAAACGTCCTTCGTTTCCTTCTTTTCTAAGACCTCTGCGTCTCTGGCCCGCCGTAAGCTGCCGCGGCAAATGGCGGAGGAACAGATTGACTGGCGTTTTTGTGCTGTACAGTATCTCGGAGAAATATCGGTTCTCTCGTTTCTGCGCTTTCCTTTCGCGCCTCTCATCGCTCTCTCTTCTTCTTGCCGGTACCGCTATGTTTCTTTTTCTCAGTCAATGAATTGCTGCTATTTTGAGATCAAAATATGTTTTTCATCCTGACCGATACAGTTTGACATTCTAGACTTTTTTTTTTTGGTGACACAATTAGTCTGGTTCCCCTGCCACGCCGCTTTCCACTTCTGTTGAAATTTCTGTAGTTTTCTCACAAACAAATCTATCTCGTTTCTTTTTTATATGAGCATTCAATTATAGAGTTCTACTTCTCTGTGTATATGCAGGTAGGAGGAGAACTGACGGGTAGAAGGAGACTTTAATGTTCCAAGGTATAGCAAACCTTCAAGCTCAATTAAACATGGCTTGATTATATTTGATCACTTTCCAGGTACAAAGTTTGTGGCATAAGCCCAGGCATTGTTGTTGACAGGGTCGGCCAGATGATCGGCGAGGTTCTCCAAAGGTCCCTTTCCTGTGACAATGGCTTGCACGAAGAATCCAAACATGGAAAACATGGCCAGTCGCCCATTCTTGATTTCTTTCACCTTAAGGTCGGCAAATGCCTCTGGGTCATCAGCAAGTCCTAGAGGATCAAAGCTTCCTCCTGGGTAGATGGGGTCGGTGACCTCCCCAGGGGCCCTCCGGCAAGACGGTAACCCTCAACGGCACCCATTAAGATAACCTGAGATGCCCAAATGGCCAAAATGCTCTGTGCATGAACCAGGCTCGGGTTTCCAAGGTAGTCCAGCCCTCCCTCGCTGAATATTTGTGAACCGGCTTTGAACCAGACGGCTTCACCGAACTTGACCTCATTTCTAGCGAGGAGCTCCGGGAATACACATCCCAATGCCCCGAGCATGGCCCACCTGCAGTGAATGACTTCGAGCTCTCGGTTTTTGGCAAATGTCTCGGGGTCGGCCGATAATCCTGCAGTGTCCCATCCGTAATCTCCGGGAAACTCGCCGGTCAAATACGATGGCTCCTCGCCGGAAAACGGGCCGAGGTACTTGACTCTGTCAGGTCCGTACCATGGGCTTACAGAGCGAGGAGCAGGCTTTCCACCCGTTGTCCTCATGAACACTCTCCCCTTTCCTACCCGAGGAAAGCTCGGTGGTCGGGCTCATTGGAACCGCCTTGCCGGTGACGGATGAAGAGAGAGCCATGGCTGCCATTGCGACGAATTAGGATTTGCGGATAGGACGATGAACCAAGAAAACTATTTTGGGGGATTAGTGAGTAAGGACGCAGAATCAATGTTATATAAGGTCTTGTGGGACCCATGATCCTATCCATGTGGATCGTCATCTTTCTCCTAATTGGTCTTTGAGTTGATGACATGGCAAGGAAAATCCGTCTCACAGCCTCGGCCAATCAAACAAATGCTATTGTAGATTCGTCATTCTAATAGATGATATCTTATTGTACATTATTTTTTTTGCATTTAGTATAGTATTAAGAGTAATAACAATGTACACTTAAAGTTTGAAATTCCTTCAAACTGATACCTTAAACTTTAAATTTTTAAATTTGACACCTCAAAGTTTGAGATGTTATCGTCTAATACCTTCATCGTTATAATAGAAGTGTGGGATCAGGGATGCACATGGAGTTGGAGAACAAAATCACTCTTCAGTTCTCAAGTTTCTTCATCATTTTTCTCAGTTTCAGAATCATTTTCTGCCTTAAAAATACTATTTGCTACGAACGACTCTTCACCTTGAGACTTAGTTTCAGAGCTTTCATATGTATCTCCAATGAATAAAATTTCATATTGGTCGTCGCCGAAACCTATCTCCAACTCTACATGCATTTCACGCCTATATTTTAATGAATTGATAACGGTGAGGGTATTAGACGATAACATCTTAAACTTTGAGGTGTTAGATTTAAAAATTTAAAGTTTAGCATATCAGTTAAAGGAATTCTCAAACTTCAAGAGCCAAATTGATAATTACCATTTTATATTTTAACATGTCATTTACAATTATTAATTATAATAAATTATAAAATAGATGGAATAATATATCTCTTATAAATGAATACAGAGAGTAAATTTAGAGTTTATGTATAACATCATTTACTACGAACGACTCCTCAGTTTGAAACTCGGCTTCAGAGCTCTCATATGTACCTATAATGGCTAAAATTTGATATTGGTCGTCGCTAAAACCTATCCCCAACTCTATGTCCATTCCACGCTTTTATTTTAACGAATTGATAACAGTAAGGGTATTGGACATAGGGGTGAAAATTGGTTTGGTTCAAATCGGGTAACTGAATCGAACCGAATGATTTTACTCGGTTCAATTCGGTTTTAAAAGGAAAAAAAACCGAATTTAAAACCGAATCGAATATAACCGAAATCTTCAGTTCGGTTTTCGGTTTTAATGAAGAAAAATCGAGTAAAATCGAATCGAACCGAAATAAACCTAAACCTACTCATTTAACCTAATTCCAAGAATCAAATATTTACTACTACACTTTACAATTTTTGTTCACAATTTTTTCATAAATAATAAAATTATAATCTAATTATTTATATGATTCTAATTTATCATGATGTAATATAAATATTTAAAATAATAAATTAGACAATAACACCTCAAACTTTGATGTATTAGATTTAAAAATTTAAAGTTTAAGGTGTGGCTAAAAAAAATTTTCAAACTTCAAAAACTAAATTAATAATTATCTTATCATATTTTAACATGTCATTTACTATTAATTATTATAAATTATGAATATATGAAATAATATATCTCTTCTAAAGAAATACAGAGAGTAAAATTAGAGTTTATGTGTAATATTATTTTATTATAAATGCTAAAGTAATTGTGATTCAGATATGCATTTTAAATGTAGGATCTGTTCCTACGTTAAAATGAGAGGTTTGTTCTAGTATTATTTTCCCCAATATTAATGAAAAATAAATTATTTTTTCATAACTGTCGTCTGACTAAAAAAATATTTTTGTGGTATGTCAGGCTCCTAATGAGAAATTGGCATGCCCTATAAGAAATAAGAAACAGAATGAAAAAACAAGACTCCACCTGAAGATGAACCAAATCGCCATACATTTTAACTTTTAAATTAAATAGGTAGTATCACAACCAACAAGGGACAAAAAAAAAAAAAAAAACTAAATTGCTTGACACTTTTTACTTTAATTTTATTAATTAATAGCGGAAGTCTTAAAATATTTATCACATTCTAAGTCCTGACAAAATATGAACTAAACAGGTCCAACAAGTAATATTCATAGAATATAACAATATAATTCAAAAAATAACTATACGGAATAAAAATGTAATATAAGAAATTACAGTTATCCATAACAAATGCTGAGAATTAAAACATCTGCCAAAATTTTACTCGTGGGTCGGCAATTAAATATCCTGCTGATAAAGTCCTGTAAGAGGGTGTTATTAGAGGTGAATTAACTAAACTCAATAAAGATTAAGTATTATATTCAACAATTAATTTAGAACAATGATTAAGCATACATGATCTTAAAACTAATATTTCATAAATTCATTCATTCATTTTTAGAAAATTGTAGAGAAAGACATGTTTTTAAAATAACTCACTATAATATGGTACGTAATTAAAATAGACCTATGTTGTACTAGAATAAAATCTCAGTGAATATAGGGTCGCTCATGAACTCTAGGCACACATGTCATAGACATATCACATAATAAAAGCGATATTCGGTGATAGCGAAAGCCACATAAAGACTCTGATAAGGCTTAGGGTTTTGCGCTCATGGACACGACACATACAGTTGTCTCATTACTCTAGCTAACAACAAACAAATACATCCTCCTACGGTTGAATATGCGTAAAGTAAAACAGGACCCCAAATCAGGTTGATCGAACTCAGTTCACATGACCAAATTGATCCAATAATTTTTGTAAGCATGCTGTAATAAAATATGTATAGTGAAAAAACTACATATAATATAATAATATGACGAGTCATAAAATGGACACGTCATTTTATATGAGGCATATCTCAAAATATTATTTTTAGAAAAATTTATGCAATGTTGTGCAAAAAATTAAATCTCTACCTAGAGTTGGGTTTATCACCGAGCCAAGTACAATTATCTAAAAAGTTCAATTTTTAGAGCCACGATTTTAAAATTAATTTTTGGGTACCTATAAAAAAATAAAGTCATCAAATTTTGGGTTAAATTTTTTTATATTAAATTCTCAAATTTTCACTTTAAAAAATTCATAATTAATTGGGTGAAAATACCCAAAATAAGGCCTAAAACAGGTTGGACCGCATGCCAAATTGGATGTGGATCGCAACCCAACACTTACTCAACCGCAACCAAAAGCAAAGAACAACCTGCAGTCTAATTGGCTGTTAGACAAAATGCCCAGGACAGTGTCATTCTCAATGACGCTGTTCACAATAGCCTTCACCAGCCGGATTTTGTCCAGCAATCCAAAAAAGTTGAACCCCAACATCTCAATCAAACACGCAGTTAGAATAGGGTATGATTTGCAGAGAAAAAAAAAATCCAACTTTCAAATAGAATGTCCAGCCACAACAGAGAGTAAAAATGAGAATTTTAAATTAAATTTTTCATTCCGCTAACTTCGATTTTCCAACCACCAGTAGAACTCCAATCAACCCGGGAGAGGCTTATGTTTCCTCCTTCAAACTATACCAAAGAACAACTCGGTTTTTCCCTTCAACACCGAAAGTAAATTTGTGTAAAAATTTTCAATCTTTCTGCCATAATTTTGAATTATAGAGAATTGACTTACCGAGGTTGATAATGTCTCAGTCACAAAGTCTAAAATCGATCTCAACTCTTTCATCCAACTTGTCGAGAGAAACTTCTTTTTTCAGGAAAGAAATCACCAAGGGAGAGAGACAGAGAGGAAAAGGTGAGCGGCAAAGAGAAACCGAGAGAGAGGGGAAGTGAAAATTTAAATTAATAGGGGAAGGAGAGTGATGGAGAAGAAATAGGGGAGGAATTTCCTTCCCCGGTTTGTAACTTTTCCACTGGTGCTTAGCCATCATCTCAGATTCAATCTCCTAAATTGCTTCTCTTTCACTATGGTTTTTCCATTGAACTCAAACAAGAGGTATTTCATGGTGACGTAGAACTCTGATCTCTCGACCCAAAATTCTTTCATGTTCTTCTTCATAAAATACGTTCTCCTGAATAAGTGCTTTTGTCCAAAAAATAACATGTGAAGGGTCAGGAATGTACTTCTTTAGCATAGAAACATGGAACAAAATATGAACATAGTTTAGCTGTGACGGCAAATCCAATTGATAAGACATTGAACCAATTTGCTCAATAATTAAAAAATGACCTATATATCTTGAAGTTAACTTTCCTTTCACACCAAAATGACTTATACCACGACAAGATTGCACATTTAAAAACACAAAGTCATCAGCTTTAAACTCTACTTCCCTCCTCCAGAGGTCCACATAACTCTTCTGTTGACTCTAAACTACATCTAGTCATTCTTTAATTACTTAAACTTTTTCAGTTGTCTCTTGAATTAGATTAAGGCCGAGAGTGACACGCTCTTCGATCTCGCCCAATATAAAGGTGATCTGCACGGTCTTCCATATAAAGTTTCGTATGGCAAATCACCGATACTGTAATGATAGTTATTGTTATAAACAAACTCCACTAAAGAAAAGTGATTTACCCAACTATCACTGAAATCCAGAATACAAGATCTAAACATATCCTCTAGAGTCTAGATCGTACGCTCAGACTGACCATTAGTCTGAGGATGATGTATTGTACTCAAATTTAATAATATGTCCAAAGCTCGTTGAAGGGATTTTAAAAATTTTGACGTGAATCTTGAATCTCTAATAGAAACAATACTCGAGGGAATATCGTGAAATACTCTGGATATACAATTTACTCAGCTTTGTCAAAGAGAAATCCATTCTGATCAGAATAAAATGTGTAGATTTCATCTTTCTATCAACAATCACCCATACCACATCAAATTTTAGCTTTGTTCTAGGCAAGCTGGTCATGAAATTCATGTAATTTTATCTCATTTCCACTCAGGAATAACAGAAGTTGCAACAACTCACTTGGTTTTTGATACTCAACCTTAATATGTTGACGAGTCAAACACCTGGATACATATTTAGCTACATCTCCTTTCATTCAAACCCACCAATACTGAGGCTTCTAGTCATGATACATTTTCATGTTGCCGAAATGAATAGCAAATCTAGACTTATGACTTTCTACTAAGACTACTTGCCCCAAATTCAAATCACTAGAGACTACAACTCAATTCTTGAAAAATGGAAATCTATCAGAAATGATCTCCCAAATGTCAAATTGTTCACCTGCTTGAACTTTTTCAATTCTTTCTTTTAACTCATCATCAAACTTCTGCATACCTTTCACACGTTGCAAAAATGTGGGGTCACTACTGAATTAAAAACTCAAACTGTTTGACCATTCTCCTAGTACTGTAGCTCGTAATCTTTAATAATTAATATCTCTTCCAATTGTCCAACACAAGATATGAAAGAGACCCTTGATGATAATGACTCAAGGCATCGACCACATCATTGACCTTTCCATGATGATATTCTAGAGAAAAGCCATAGTCCTCCCTATATTCCACCCATTGGCGTTGTCAAAGATTCAAATCCCGATGTGAGAAGAGATACTTTAAACTCTTGTGATCTGAAAATACTTCAAATTTAGCACCATACAAATAGCTTTGCCAAATCTTTAGAGCAAAGATAATAGCTGCAAGCTCAAGGTCGTAAGTCGGGTAATTCCGTTCATGCGACTTTAACTGTTAAGAAGCATAACCTATCACTTTATCCTGTAACATCAGAACACAACTCAAACCAACACTTGATGCATCTGTACCAACTGCATAAGAGAAACTCTCATCAGGTACTATCAAAATTGGAGCAGTAGTCAATCATTGCTTGAGTTCATCAAAAGCTGCCTAACACTTTTCATTCTAAATAAATTTCACGTCATTTTTGGTCAACTGCGTTAATTGCATATCAATAGAAGAAATGTTGTACGAATCGATGATAATAATCAGCCAGACCTAAGAAGCCACGTACCTCAATAACGTTTTTTGGTGGTTTCCAATCTAACATGGCCTTAATCTTAGCTATCCATGGAAATGTCATTTTGATGAACAACATGGCTTAGAAATTTCACTTCAGTCATCCAAAAATTGCAATTTTTCTGTTTTGCATACAACTGATGCTCCCTCAGCATCTGGACAACAATTCTTAGGTGTTCCATATGCTCATTCAGAGTCTTAGAATATATTAGGATATCATTGATGAACACCACCATGAACTGGTCAAGATAAGGCTAAAAGAGTCGATTCATAAGGTCCATAAAAATAGTTGGTGCATTAATCAATCAAATTAGAAGCACCATAAATTCAAAGTGTCCATATCGAGTTTGAAAGGTCATCTTAGGAATATCTTTTTCATGAATCTTCAGTCAATGATAACAAGATCTCAAATCAATCTTTGAGAAGTACATAGATCCTTCCAGCTAGTCAAACAAGTCGTCAATCCTCGGCAACAGAAATTTATTCTTGGCTGTGACTTGATTCAACTTTCGGTGCCACCCTACTTCTTTGCAAATAAGACTGGTGCACCCCACGGTGAAATATTGTTCTGAATAAACCCTTTTTGCAGTAAATCATTCAACTGGTTTCTCAATTTAATTCAGTAGGAAACATGTGATATGGAGCAATTGAAATTGGAGCAGTGTTGGACATCAAATCAATACAAAACTCAATCTCGCGGTTGAGTGACAACCCAGGTAGATCCTCAGGAAAAACATAAGGGAAGTTACAAACCCCTAATAAGTCGTAATCCTGCTTGACTGTAACAAGGTCATCAATAATAGAAAAAGTACTCCTATAAAGTTTTAATCTCTTTCGACCACCCAAATAGACTTGTAAATATAGGATCAATAGGAAATATGTGGTTATTACATGGATACACTAGAATTTTTTGTCTTTCAATGTAAGAGTGATATTTCGCCGATGACAGTCGATCTTAGCACTATATAGGCTTAACCAATCCATACTTAGGATTACATCAAATTGATCCATAGGTATAACTATCAGATCAATTGATAGTTTGTTCCCACCAACAATAAGAGTAGTAGATCGAACAATGTATATATTTTATATCTCTTATTCATGCGAGTATTCAAAATCAGGAAATTTTCTAGTTTCTCTACAGTCACACACATAACACAAACAAGAGATATAGAAACAAACGGATATGTAACACCAATATCAAACAATACATGAACCATAATTGTAAGGTCCCAAAACTTATAAAGATACCATGTCAACCCGTTTATGACGTTGTAATAACTTTTGATAATGTAATATATTGTTCATATCATGAAGTTAATGCAATATAGTGTAAAAAGTTCAATAAAATGCAAAGTTGGAAAGCTTACGACGCATAGGATGGTAATTGGCATCCTCAAAGCTGATCTGTGGATGCTGAAATGTCCAGGTACGGACGCAGTGGACGGTAACAGGGCCGTCTGCAGTGAATCTGTCCAAGTTCTGGGAACAATTGGATGCAGCGGATGGGGCGGACGCGAGAAGACAGCGTCCGATTTGAATCTGTAATATTTTTGGCTCAATGAGGACGCTGCGGACGATCTATGCGGACGACAAACCACGTCCGCAACGTCAAAAATATCAGAAAAACCCATTTAAATTTGGGGATTTTCGTAGATTAAAATGATATTTCCCTCAAATTTCTACTAATGCCACGATAGTATGAGGAAGGGGGAGAGAGTCTGGATGGTTGCCAACAAAGAATCACCTTTGGTGGAGTGAAGGGTGTACAACCACGTGGTCTTAGGCTTCCACCGTTTCCCTTGTCCTCGCCAGAAAGCTTATAAGACATTAGATGCAGGGGGATGCAGGGGGGAGACTTGGAAGCTTGTGTGTGTTGGTGTGTGAACGGCAAGGAGACAATTGGAGGTAAGTACAAGTGTATCTTTTGTTCCTTGCCTCCATTAAGAGTTGTTGTCTTTGTCTTCTTGTCTTCACTGCTAAATTGTCTCTACTGTGAATGTAGTACAGTGAGTAGCTGGAGAAATTGTCACCAAACGTGGACTGTACATTGGCTAGAGGTAAGAATTTAGATGATGTGTGGCCAAAGGAGGCCTACATCACGGGGTTGTGTGTTGTTTGTTGTTATTGTGATACTTGAATTATTTACCATGGAGGAACTATGAAATATGAATTGTGAGTTATATATGGCCAGAAGAATATGTTATTTACTGGTACGTTTCACCATGACAAAGTAAGAACTCTTAGTTATGTAGTAGACTTTAGGACATTGTGAACTTGTGCATACTTGGATAGGAGTAGAAAGAAGTATTATTGATCATATACATAATGAAGTTTGAATGAGTTGTGAAGTAAACTTTGTAAAAGTATAAAGACTTGGACAGAACATGAAACAAGTTATTCATGTTGTATAATGCTTTATAGTCTATCTCTTGTGAACTGGTATTGATGGAAGAATTTGGGTTCCTTGTAAGTACCTAAAATCATGCTAAACGTAAATTTATAAGTTGCTTAAATAGAAGGCTAAAGGAGCATGTATTGCTCATGTTATGAATCGATCCACATGAGCATGTAATCCTCAATTTATATGCTGTTATTGTGTTTTACAGTTTGTATCTCTGTTTTCAGTATTGTTTGTGATTCTGCTTTAAGTATTTCTATGTCATACATGCATCATGTATAGGATTTATGAAATTGTTCATTTTGCATGTCATATTTAATTTATGTAAAGGGTGTGTGGGGGTTCGGGATGACAATGACACCCCATGTGTTACAATGAAATGAAATGAAAATATAAATGAAACGATGAGATAGAACTTAGATTAATGTCATGGGGTCGAGTGTTCATTGTCTCCCATTCTGAAATCCCCAACATCCTCGGAACAAAAAGTACATACGGCATGAGGAAGCATATGATATGTTATACGTTATTTCTTGGCCGTGCCTTCCTCATGTCCCACGGTGTTTGTCATGTATGTACTCTAGACTAATTTGCATCGTATGCTCATGCATTGCATTCATTTAAATTCTTGCTGAGTGTTAGGCTCATTGTTTTCCCCCGTGATGTAGGTAATGTATTGGATGACGATCACTATGTGGAGGAGGTACTCCCAAACGACGTTTTGGATTATCAGCCCATTTGATCTGGTGGTTGTGCTGCATCACCAATCTCTTGTGGAACTAGGTCTATTAACGTCACATAAAGAGAGCGTACCATCAATAATGCCCCAGCCAGACGTATCAATAGCCTCAAATCTTGAAACTGCTTAAGCTTGATCATTCATCTTCTCTTTGCCCTCCTTATTGCCACCAAATCCACCCCTCAACGAATTGGGAGCAGCTCCAGTCATTAGACTAGTAGATCCTATATGAGTAGTACTAGATGCATAACTCTGCTGATACCCAGTAGACCTCTGAAAGTCAATACTAGTAAGATGATATTGTTGCTGAAATGGAGACCTGTAACCAGTTGGTTGTGGTGAAGTAAAGCTTTGTGGTCTAGAATAACTATGTTGATTCTGTCGAGAAAATCCTCTGGCAGCTCAAAAACCAGGTCTAGTAGGAACTGACTATGTAGGCACAAAATTAGTTTGAGTAGGTCTAGGATTCGCTGGGCAGTTCCTCCTCAAATGTCCAGGTTGTCCATAGGTATGACAAATATAAGTGCCTGAGCGCCTTCCAAAATAAGGAGTATCACTAGGCTATTTGCTAGCTCTATTCTAAATGTGTCCTCCCTTGTTTTGACCATTTTTCTGATCTTTCTTGATCCTCTTATCACCCACTTGCTTTTCTTTGTTCGACTTTCCTTTATACTCTTCAAACTGCTCAACCAAATCAGCTTCAACTCACTGAGCAGCAACAACCACATCTAGGATAGAATTGAACTCCATAACTGATAATCGATATCGGATCTTAGGCCTCAAATATTTCCTAAACTTTACCATTTTGTCAATCAAATCCATCTCTCTGATATACTATGATAGCTCCATAAACTTGACATTATATTCTAGTACAATAAAACTCTCTTGCTCCAAGTCATGATAAGCGCTGATCATATTCTGACAGTGACTAACATTGCAATAATTGTCTCTAAAGACTGCTTCAAACTGGGTCCATGTCATCATATCCAACGGGTAAACCAATTTCAGAGACTTCCACCAAAATTTGGTCATCTTCTCAAAATAAAAGGTTGCAAACCCAACCCAATATTCTGTCGTGACTCCAATAGCAGTCATATTCTTTTGCTCACCCTCAAACAATTTTTATCATTCTGAGGGTCAACTCCACCCACAAACATTGACAGGTTCATACGTCTCAACTGCATAAAGAAGTTCGTGAGGTGCGTTTCAGGGTCTTGACTGTCGTTATCTTGAGACAAATTTTGCAGCACATCCCTCAAAGCAACAAAAGGATTAGT
Organism: Begonia loranthoides; assembly: GCA_022433065.1. NCBI lineage: Eukaryota > Viridiplantae > Streptophyta > Magnoliopsida > Cucurbitales > Begoniaceae > Begonia > Begonia loranthoides. Next base: position 18,958,043 of record CM039474.1, read on the forward strand.
AAGCTGTTACTCAGCTATTTGCATAGTAGGTGCTGCAAGAACATGATTTCTAGGAGCTATTCTTAGAGGCATTGTTTTAAAAATCTAAAAAATTTATGGGATATGTGTAGGATCGATATGCGCCTATAGACGAGGGGGGGGGGGGGGTGAATTTAAACGTTCTAATCTTTTTCATGTGATATTAGATTTTTCTAATCCTAAGTGATTTGTTGCATACAAATAATAATTCACTACAATAATAAAGAGTTTAAGGGAAAGAGAATGCAAACACAATTGTTCACGCGGTTTGGCAACCCCGGCCTACGTCCACGCTCCAAGCGTTCCACTTGGAGATCCTTACTATGCCAATTCTCCCCGATTGGTGAAGTTTGACTTACGGGTGTCAAACAAACCTTTTACAATTGACTCTTTCTTAGGGCGCCACCCTTTTCTCTTTGACTATTTCAAGTCGTCACCATTTACTTTGGAGTACAATTGGAAAATATAAACACAAACTAAATCCTAACTCTCCATAAAGCAATTCTCAAGTTTAAGGGTGTGGAGAGTTAGGTTACAAGCTCACTAATTGATTCAGAATTGAGTATGAAATTTGGTAGGGCTTCGCCTCAATTCCCAGTTCATTAGCATGAGCCTCAAAGTATCTTATATTTATAGAAACTGACTTTTTGGCCTACCAAATCCTTTTTGGTCGACTACACCCGACTGTTAGAAATTAGTCGTTGTGTGTTCTGCACATTTTTGGTTGACCATTTTTGTCTTCCTCGACCGCTTACATGACCGAAAACCTTCAGTGCTCTCTATATACAATTTCGGTCGAATACGTCGTCTGCGTCGTTGACTACTTCATTGTTCGAAACACTTCAGAGTACTCTGTATACAATTTTGGTCATGTGCTTCGACCGGTTCCTTGTCCGTTTACTCGATCAAAAAACCCTCGAGGTAATCTGTGTACATTTTCGGTCGGACTTGTCGATCACATCCTCAACTGCATTATCCTTGGAGTGCACTGTGATGTTTTTGGTTGCTCCCATCCACCGGCTACTTGACCGTGTCCTCGACCACAGCCTTTGCAGAGTGTTTTTGGTTGACCATATTCTCCATTTTACTCGACCTCAACTCCTCCCATTTGCCATCCTTGATATTTCTAAGTCTCAATTGATACCTATTCACTTCATGGACTTAGATAAACATGTTAACGCACTTTAATACCCATATTGTGGGTATTTCTAATAAATATCAATATAAATATTATGATTATACAATTAAGCATAAAATCAATAAACAACTTATAATTACAATCAAAATATTGAGCATTAAAAAAATTAAGTCTAACATCATTTAGGCTAACTATATGTTATAATACATCCTTATACATAGTATTTGTAAATTCTTATATATTATTACACTATCTATTTTATTGATATAATTTTTCAAGATGGTAACCTAACTCTGCTACCAAAAATTATGTCACGACCCACAAAGGACCTGAGACAGAATGAGGAACGACCTAACCCAGAAAAAACCAAATTGCCCAATTGTTTTTACTTTAATTTTATTAATTAGCAGCAGAAATCTTAAAACATTTATTAAATGCCAAGACCCTACAAAACATGGGTTAAACAGGTTCAACAAGTGATATCCAGATAGTATAACAATATAATCTAAAAATAACTGTGTAGAATAAAAATATAAAACAAGAAATTACAGTTATCCATAACAATTCTACCTCACAGAATGTCTCTCAATGAAAATTATTAAAAATGTTGGAAATTAAAATATCAGTTGAAATTTTACTCTTAGGTCGGCAATTGAATATTATGTTGATAAAGTCTTGTAAAACAGTGTTATTGAGGTGAGTTGAATGAACTCAACAAGAATCAAATTTTATATTTAACAATTAATTTAGAACAATGATTAAGTATGCATGATCTTAAAACTGATATTTTATAAATTCAATTTTAGAAAATTGTACGGAATGATATGTGTTTAAAACAACCAATTATAACGTGATACGAGATTAAAATAGACCATTCTTGCACCAAAATAAAATCCCATTGAAAATGGAGCAACTTACGGACTCTGGGCACACCAGACCATAGGAATATCACATAATAAAAGCGAGCTTGGTGATCGCAAAAGTCACATAAAGACTCTAACCAGGTTTAGGGTTTTGCGCCCAAAGACACGACACATATAACTGTCTCATTACTCTAATTAACAGCAAACAAACACATCTTCCCATAGTTAAATGTACATAAAGTAAGACAGGACCCTAAATCGGGTCAATTGAACTCGGTTCACACAACTCCAGTAATTTTTGTATGCATACTTTGATAAAATATGTATACTGAAAAATTATATATAATATAAAAATTTGATGAGCCATAAAATGGACATGTCATTTTATATGAGACATGTCTCAAAATATTATCTTTAGAAAAATTTATGCAATGTTGTGCATAAAATTAAATCTCTAGCTAGAAGTGGGTTTATCACCAACCCAAGCACAATTATCTAAAAAGTTTAATTTTTAGAGTCACGATTTTTAAATTAATTTTTGGGTACCTATAAAAAAATAAAGTCATCAAATTTTGGGTTAAATTTTTGTATATTAAATTCTCAAATTTTCTCTTAAAAAATAATTCATAATTAATTAGGTGGAAAATACCCAAAATAAGGCCCAAAATATGTTGGACCATGACCCAAATTGAATGTGGACAGCGACCCAACACTGAGTGAACGAAGACCCAAAGCAAAGGACGACTTGTGGTTCAGTTGGCCGTTGAACAAAATGCCAGGACAACGCTGTTCTTATCGATGTTGTCCGCAATGGCCTTCACCCATAGGATTTCGTCTAGCAATCTAGCAAAGTTGAACCCCAACATCACAATGAAACACACGGTTAGAATAGGGTATGATTTAGAGAAAAAAATTCCAACTTTCAAACAGAATGTCCCGCCACAATAGAGAGTAAAAATGGGAATTTAAATCAGATTTTTCATACCTCTGACTCCTATTTTCCAACCACTGATAGAAATCTGATTGACCCACTAGAGGCTTGCATTTCCTCCTTTAAATTGTACTGAGAATAAATCAGTTTTTCTCTTCAACATTGGGAGTAAAATTGGGAAAAAAATTTCAATCTTTTTGCCATAGTTTCTCATTACAGAGAATGTACTTTTCGAGGTTGATAATGTCTCAGTCATAGAGTTTGAAATCGATCTCAACTCCTTCACCCAATTTGCTGAGAGAAACTTCTATTTTACGGTAAAGAAATTGCCAAGGGAGAGAGACAGAGATGAAAAGGTGAGAGATAGAGAGAAACCGAGAGAGGGGAGAAGCAAAAATTTGCACTAACAGGGGAAGGAGAGTGATGGAGAAGAAATAAGGGAGAAATTTCATTCCCTGGTTTGTAACGTTTCCACTGATCAAGGAGAGAGATTCTTCTCATAAATTTCTTTCCTAAAAAGAAAATAAGATAGGAAATTTTTTTTTAACATATATTACAAGTAGTGAAAAACTTAAATAAAACCTACATGGCCAAGACTCAAAACAAATGGACTAAAACCATTGGTCCATTAGTGAAACCAAAGATATTGTAGCAATATAAGTCCACAATTAAATAATTTACCAAAAGTATAAAGAAATTAAAACTAAAGTGGAAATACAATTTTATAATGTCTAACCTCACAAATAAACTCAAATTATTAAAATTAGAAATAACATATTGAGGCTACTCTTGTGTCGGTAACTTTGGATATTTCAAACTAAATCTTGAAAAAGGAGAGTTATTTTGGGCGAGTCGACTAAACTCAATAGTATAGATGTTTTATATTCAACATATGGGTGAGAAAAATGTATGGGCATGCTATTACAAATTATTTCATAAAATTGAGATCACAATCTACAGTAGAGTAAATTTAGAAATAATTTATTATAACGTGGTACATACATAAAATAGGCCTCTATTGTCAAATGATAAAAACTTAGTGCAAATGGAGTTATTCACTGACTCCAAGCATACCATGTCATCGACAGTAACATAAATAAATATAGGCAATACTCAGGTAATCACAACAGCCACAACGACTCTGTTCAGATTTATGATTTTGCAGCTATGGACATGACACATATAATTCTCTTATTACTCTAGTTAACAATAACACAAACAAATACATCTTCCAACGGTCGAATATGTATAACGAAAACAAGACCCTTACATGGGTCAGTCAAACTTGGTTCACACGATGAAGATAATCAATCAAAATTTTAGGCATGCTCAAATTTAAACGTGTATAGTGAAAATACATATACTATACGAAAACTGACCAGCCATCAAAATAGATATGTTATTTAATATGAGAACACGTCGCAAAATAAAATTGAGAAAACATACAATGCAAGATATAAAAATAAACCTAAACCTCAGGTGTGCCTACTAACAATCCAAGCCCAATCCAAAATCGGGAATTCCAAAAAAATATGTTAAGTCCAAATCTAACTTTCGGTACTTAACCATAATGTTACCACACAATAAGTATTGAAAATCTTACTCTAAGTTAAAAGTTTTATTTTAAAGAGAATGACTCAAGAATGATTGAGTCTAAAGTCTAAATAGATTCTAAGATGGGCGGCTTCGAAGCATTCCAAAAACATTTAGGTTTAAAGTCCAAATTGGGCCCAATACGGGGGTCCAAACATGATCCAAATAAACTAGGCCATGACCCAAAACTGGGCCTGAGTTACGGCTGGTGCAGCCCAGCTTGGCAGAACAACCTAAGTCATGGCGAACACTTCTTGAGCTGCAGCTCAGCGTCGTACTCAACGACGCCAACCACAATTTTTGTCGGATTTCACTTTTTTTCCAATCAAACCTTCACCAAATTATTTTATAACGTTTATGGGAATATATTCATGCATAAAACCTCAACCTTTAACCACAAATTTCCACCTCTCAAACCAAAACCATATCACAATCCATAATTTCGAAAAACAAATCAAAATTTTACCATATGAAACGCCTCAAAATTCTAGTTCATTTTTGTAAAATACACATACATTTTGAAATAAACTTTTGAAAACCTTTAGCACAAGCGGAAGATTTTTTCTTTAAACATTGCAATATTTCAATACTTTAGTCATCATAAAATGCCCTGTAATTCAAATATTTTCCTTAAAAAATCTTTTAAAACATTCATCCAAATGTTATACAATAACTCGACTTTCCTTAAAACCCTTTTATATAAAACACTTCATCATGAGCCATATTCCAGAAGTTGAAAGTGCCGTAACAATCTCAAGAGCTCCACATGAGTATGCGCCATCAACTGCCGGGTCATCTAGGAGTCTCATTGTGAGGACCTGACTTCTAATCTACTTTAAAAAGGCTTAAAATTTAAAACTTTTATAAAATGACCAAAACCTTTTTAAAATATAATCAGAGTGTCTTTCAAAGCCGGACCATCAAAACTCATTCATTATACTTGTTATGAAAATTATAATAAAGTATTAGAAAACATAGCAGAAGCAGTTGTAAAACCTTTTATTGAATATAGCGGAAGCAAAATCATTCATTTAAGGAAAATAAGACAATTAACTAATTTTTCGTTACAATTTTACTCTCTTTAGCCTGGCCAACCACAAAGCCCGCGCGTGCAACTCCTTCATCCTTACATCTTAATCTGTTCATCATTTTCTCGTACTTGTACCTACACCACAAGTAAAACATGAGCCTAAAGGCCCAATAAGGAATTGGGTTTATGCAATATGCTTATGTCTCTCTTTAGTTCTTTTTGGAATGGGTACCGCCACAAACCAATCTTTTCATTACGTTTCGTTTGTTCTTTACTCATACATCAAGCGGGAGACTAGAGAAATCCATTGCGGAGGGTAGTCTTTGTCAGCTTCAACCACCTGGGGTAGACAGTCTCGCAGTCCTTACAAGGGAAAGGTAACGTTCTTTTCTTCTGTCTACCTGGCTGATCCGTACTTTTCCTTCCATCCCCCAACTCCCCATTCTTTTTCTTTAACTCTTTTTCCTCACTTAATGCATATGAGTACCAACCCCAAAGGTAGCACTTTCTATTTGTTTCTATTAGCATGATGCATATATGACATAACAATAACCATAATTGAATAGCACATATAAGGAAAGTAAATAACAATAATTGAATAGCGCATATAAGTGAATAACAACGCATAAATGAACGTAACAATAATGAACAATGCATATAAGTGAATACAGAAATTAAAATCGCATAAAACAATCATCGCATCAAACTAAAACAACGAATGGCATGCTTGAATTTACGGAATACCACAGTAAAAGAAACAATGTTTGGAACATGCTATAAACTGAGATCATAAGTCAAATAACTATTCAAACAAATAAAGTTTGCTTCTCAAGAGTATGATGACATTAAATTAGGCATGGATAGCAATATGACTCGAGTATACGAAGTTAGAACTAAAGGCAACGTGCATATGAAAGTAAATCATGATTTAACGATGTTGTTCTTAGCTAGAATTAACAACTTAGTTCCAATTATTATTCAAGTTAATTAAACATGCTCAAGTGAGTAATTACAATTAGTAGTCTAATTAATTAAGCATGCTTAGAATTCTAGTTAATTAAACATGCTTTGATTTGGTTAAACGTGCATAGTTAAACATGCTCATAGTAAGGGTCATATTACAATTATTAAACTAGTCAAGTAACATGCTCTAATTGATGATCAATGTGACAATTGTGTTATCCTAGTTAATTAATATGCTCAAAGAAGTAATTACAATCATTATTCTAGTTAGTTAAACATGCTCAAAATTAGAACACAATTAGAAAACAACAACTTCTAGGAAATTTAAGCAATGGCAATGACAGGACAATACATTTATCGAAGCAATATATTCACAGAACAGAATCAACATAAATAAAGAAAATCATAGCTCATTCATACGAGGTCTTCAGTTCATTCATCTCAGAAAGCGTTCATTCATCTCAGAAAGCATTCATCTCAGTTCATCATTCTATACTACAAGCAGTAAGCATTCATCATTCATCACTTCTCTATCGTTAAGCATTTCATCAATATTTGCAGTAAATAAATTGCAGGAAATCAACAGCAGTATACTAACCAAGGAATAATGCAGTAAATCAACAGCAGTATATCAACTTAGGAATAAAATACAACCCAACTCACTCACACTACTTGTGGGTAGGGTCTCCACTGGCCAAGACACACCCAAATCCTTACCCTAGTTGAAGAACCCAATCACGGACAGTAACTCCTAGCTCACTCCTCAGCTTCACGGACAGCAACTCCAAGCTCATAGAGCTCCAACTTCACTCACGTATCACTTAGGAGAAATCACACAATCTCACACCAACAGAACACTCACGAGCTCACAAAGGACCCTTACTCTCAGTTGAAGTTCTCTCTCTCGCTCGAAGACTTCTCCCGCAGGAAGAAGAAAACTCACATAGGAAGAAAATGTCGAGAATGGCAGGGGAGAGAGGGTGATAACGTAGAGTCTCATACCCAGAGGGAACACTCGTACACTGAACGGAGAGGGGAGGCATGGTCGACAGAGTGGAGGGCGTGGTTTGGCGTGGGGAGTCGTTTCTACTTGTCTCCCTGAGTGGATAATTAATGGCTAAACGACAAGAAGCCCTAATATTTAATTCCCTAATTTTTATAGGTTTGGGATGTTTTGGACGAGAGGATTCGTCTGGGTCTCATCCACGTGCATCCGAAAAGTCACTATTCTGCAGGCAGATTTACACATTCAGACGAAGGATGGCGTCCTCACCTTCGTCCCCACCCTTCCGAATCTGCCATTCGGATGAAGGAAGTCATCCGCATTCCGCATCTGCCATTGTCCAAAATTGTCCAGAAATTGGACAGATTCAAAATGACTGCGTCTGCATGCTTCTGTAGTCATCCGTAAGCATCCAAAAATGTCCAGTTATAGACAAGGGATTAATTAGGATGCGAGGCTTCCATCCTGCATCGTCCCAAAGTGCAGGGACGACGTTCCATGCATTTGTGGATGACATTTCTCGTCCTTGATGTCGTCCGCAAGCATCCGAATTCATCCAGGACAACTTTTTCCTTCACATTTTCCTACTTAATTTTCATTCCATAATATTTTTTCCATAAATGCACGTCACAATTTAACACGTATAGATACGCAATGTAATATCTTAATTATCCTAATACTTAATTACATCACGTATACGAGAAAAACATTATCGAGATATTACACTCATTGTACAATTCTTTCTACCTACATCACAATATTCATCTATGAGTCTAATGCACAATCAGTAATGCATAATATAAACATGATATGCATTCTTCATAAAAATGTTTGTTTTCATTATGGTCTTTTCTTTCTTTTTCTTTTTCTTTTCTTCATTTTTTTCTTCTTTATGTCTCCTTCACTTTATCATTTAAGGGAAAGTAGACACAACTATGGAAGACATACCACTTACGTCTCACATCTTTGGGAGATAGTCTCAACATCAATTGAGATCTCCGTTAGCTATCACATTCATCATGCATAACAACCTCGCGACCTTTGTTGAAGTCTTTGTGAATGGTGACATCACAACTGTAATACCCAAAAAATTTATTTTGCTAATTTTGTATGAAATATATTTGATAATGGTATACTTTTATTGGTAGTCGAAGATATTGATTGTTGGAATTATATTGGATGAATTGTGTTTTATGGCTTTTGGATGATAAAAATTTTCAATGTTATGGACAATTAAAGAGGGGTGTGGTCGACCAGTATTGATGGTATGAACGACCGTACTATATATAACGACCCGGTTTTTCTTCCTTTAAAAATATCGCGTGAAATTTAACACTTTTCTTTTCTTTTATAAAATAGTGGAAAACCTTTTAAATTGTGATCAGAGTTCTTTTTTAAAAAGTCAGACCGTTAAAAATCTTTTTTCTTAAAGTTGTTACTTAAAGTGTTATAAACAGCGAAAACCTATAATTATGCAAACAGAATTGTCGTTTAGCGAATTTGATTACGATGTAAAGAAAGAATTGTCTTGGGTAGATTTGCACTCGAACAGAATTGGATTTGAAGTCGAGCAGATTCAAAATACATTGTAATTCATTGTTTTTGGGTTGATATGTGGTCGATCGGGAACAAGGTTGCGGTCAACGGGGATAGTGTAAAAATGGCTTTCCACAGCAGACGATTAGGTGTCCATAGCGAAAGGGTAAACGTTCGCAGAAGAAAATTCATGCTTCTAAGGTTGAGAGGTTATAAAAACATCATATTTTTGTTATGTTAAGGAAGGAATCGTAAGAAATTGTGTTAGGAGAAGAAGAACTCTTGGAAAAGTGTTGATTTTCTCTACTTCTTGAAGATATTAGAGATTAAGGAAGTAACTTCGTAAACATCAAGGTAAGGAATGTTTGTATATGTTTTGCCTTCGGGCTACATCACAAGAATTAGGTTATGGTTTACTCAAGGATACGATGTTTGTATTGTGATAAATGTTAGGTTTTGTATTTGATTACGATGATAACTTGATGATATGCTCTTCGTGCTAGAAATTAGGCTGTATACATGATAAATGTGTTGATTTAGGAGATTAAGTATATTTATTTTGATAATGAATGTGATTGATTGATTATAATATTCTAAATTATTATATTGAATATACACTTGAAAATGAGTATTTAATTGTATTAACATGTTTATTAATTCTATGCTGTAAAGGATAAAACTATAGGACTTAAAGTTAATGAAGATCAATTTGAGAAGTAAGAAACTCATAAGGTGCAGACATTCGGATCCCATAGGTGGACGCCTTGACATGATGTAGGAAAAAAATACTCATCATTTATAGTCGTCCAAACCAAAGTTGAGTTTTCACATTCAGACGCTCAAATAGTATTTCAAAACAAAAAATGCACATGAGTAGTCATCCAGTCTAGAGGGACGTTTTAACATGCGAATGTCTAGCCATGGAGAATAGATGAATTTACACTAATGCGGTCGACCGCACAAAGAAGATGGACGACCACGGTGGCAGTCCACAACTTAACTCCAAACGTCCACTTCCTATTTTTGATGTGTCTAATGGGTCTCCAACAGATATATCGTGGATGCTCAGAATCTGCTCGTAGATGCTCGTGACTTGGGAATTTGAAGAAAACTATAAATAGAGAAACTTTCAAATTTGAAGGATAAGAAGAGAGAAAATATACCAAAGTGATACCAACCTTATTTTTGACATTTCTCTTCAATTTTTGAGTGCATAGTCTATCTCTTTCATTCCTCAACTTGAGATCATATTTTTGTGAGAGTTAGGTTCTTGAGGTTGTACTTCATTGTTTAAAAACCGCTACACACTTTACTTGTGAGACATTTGAAGGGTGATGCTCCATAAAAGTCATTGTAAGACTTGATTGACGTCCAAAAGATCAATCAGATATAACGGATGAGATTATTGAGGAAAGGAAACTTCAAGGGGGACCCTTGAAGCACGGACGTAGGCAAGGTTGGCCAAACCGCGTTAATAAATTGGTTGCATTTCTCTCTCCTACTCTTTACTTGTTATACTTGTTTTTGCTTGCATACTAATGATAACATCTTTAGTAAAGAGAAAATATAATATTTGAGTAAGTGAACAATTAATTTATACAATTGGTATCAGAGCAGGTCATTAAATTTGTTTGTTGTATTAAAAAAATAATAATGACTTTTAATATGAGTAGCTCACAAGTAGAGGGGTTTGATGACAATGATTATACATTCTGGAAATCTAGAATGAGAATATTTGTTCAATCTATTAATTATGATTTGTGGCATATTATTGAAATGGGCCCTATGTACCCGTTACGTTAGAAAATGGTACAAATGTCCCCAAACTACCTGTTGAATATAATGATATTGATAAACATAAATTGAGTATGAATGTTAAAGCAATGAACATGTTTTATTGTGTAATATTTGGAAAATCCATATATGCGTAATGTAAAGAATTTTGTGGAATGTATGTTTTGTTAGAAGAAATGTTTTTCGTAATAGTGAATTGTACACTTGATATGTTAGAAAGTTTTAAATATATATATGTATGAAGTTGAATAAAATAGATTTCATTTAAATAAAGAGTAGAATGAAGAAACATAGGCTTGTGAAGGGTGGTCGTCGGTCACAAGGAGGGGTGGTCGATCATGGCCATTACAAATTGCAAACATTTTGGAAGTGGTCGATCAACTGAAGGAGGTGATCGACCGGTTCCAAAGTAGATGTTATACAAATTGTAAAATGTTGGTTTGTGGTCGATTGTCCACTAGAGGTTGATCGATTGGTTTTTCTTAAGAAGGCAAAATTGTGCTCAACCATTTGGGAATTTCGATTGATTGTGGTCATGATTGTGAATTTCGCAGTCGATCATGTGAAGGGGGTGATTGACCAGAATACCAACAATCGCCTAAAAAATGGCTTCTACCATGACTTCTCTGGAAGGGAAAAAGGCTAACAAGTGGATGCCCTATTATGTGCCACCTATCCCTGTAATGCCTATAAGGATGGTAGATGGGAGTTCAGCACAAAAGCATTAGTGTTCTCTGGTTTATCTCAAGGCAACTCCAGAGCCATGAAGTGCTGTTGTGTTGCTTGTGCAAGGAGAGATTGAGCAGGGGAGTTTGCGAATATCAAGTAAGAGATTTTGCTTATTTTTTGCCAGTGGAGGCTTACATCATAAGAGTAGGGTGTTTTGTCTTGTTTTGATTTGTTTGTTCGTTGATGGATATGGTTGAGAATGAATTTTTGTTTAGTTGATTCTGCCATATTTTCCATTACTGCTTAAGATAAAGTTAAAATGGTTGTAATGGCTCTTTATTTTCTCCAAATTGAGGAAGGTTGTTTCTGTTGAGCTCAATTGTTGTTCTCCATGGTTTATTTACTATATTGGAAGTCAGTAATGGGGATGCATGTTAGGTTAAATACGTTTCATTCTCTAATTTATTGATGATACTGTTAGATGATGTTGAGAAATTAAGCATGTTTCTTGATGCTAGTTTCCTGATACTAGAGGTTGTTTGTTGTTGAGAAACATTGCTCTAGTTTTACTACCAGTTATTGTCTTGATATTAAGGATAATGTTGTTGGATTAAAAATGGCTTTTTGCAGAGTATAGCATTGATGAAATTGGTTCTATTGGTTGACATGTTCTATGTTATTATACTACTTTGATAAACTGTTAATGAGTAGTGCTCTCTACAAGTTTTGGTGTGTTCCCTATTGTTACTGCTTAACAAAAATATTGTATTGCTCTCTATTTTACTTTGCTAATTTGAGTAAATGAAACATGGTAGGTTTAGGTATGCTTAAGTTGTTAAATTGGATAAATTGCTCTATGTGGTTAGTGCTTTGGTAAATTTGATAAGCTGTGAGAATAGTGCTCTGTTAAGTTATAAATTGCTCTCTGCTTTGGATCATGATATGGTAATTCAAATTTTTTGCTCACTTTTACTGTTTGTAATGATATGTCTCTTGTTGTATATCTATTATTTGTTGAAATTTACATAATGTTTGAAGTACATATATTCATGCATCAAGAGTAAGGAGTATGAAAAGATTGGCATATTCATGCATGACATTTTAAATGAAACGAATGGAATAAATGTTAATGGGTGTTTGGGGGTTTGGGAGATTAGTGACAGACCTATTTGGTAACACCTCTAATGGATACAGCTCATCCCATGTCGGGATCAAATGACGGTTAAGCACAACATAGACCATAGGATTTATCTTTTCTCCTATACTAGAAATCCCCAACATTTGGACTGACAAGTGAAATGTAACCTGAATGATAGAAAAGATAGGTTCTTTTCTAAGACAGATTGCATAAGCATACATTAATTATTGTATTTCATTTTATCTCTTATTGAGCTTTAGGCATATAGTTTATCTTGTGATGTAGGTGATAATTATGATCCCAACAAAGTGCATGTGGAAGGAGCATGACACGATGAGTTACCAAGCGTGTGTTGGCCTCGGGGGTTATGGCTCACTAAAAGAAACAAAGGGTGTTAAAGTATTTCAACAACTTTAAATGGTTTTAAATGTGGTCTATATTACTTTAAACGGTTTTAAATGTGCTAAATGTTTTGTTATCTATGAATGATTTTTGCTTTTACTCACTCTATTTTACCTTCACATGTTTTTAAAAATTAAATTTAAAGAAAAATTTTTTTATATGGCTAACAGAAAGATAAATGTAAAACAGGATGTGACAAATTGTGCACTCAATAGGGATGAATTTAATAGGGTGCAAGAATGTGATAATGCTCATGAGATTTGGAAATTACTTGAGATCACATACGAGGGCATCAATCAAGTTAAGGAGAGTAAATTGAGTATGCTAGTACATGAATATGAATTATTTTCTATAGATAAAGATGAGTCTATTAGTCAAATGTTTACTCGATTTATAACATTACTAATGGCTTAAAAGTTTTTGGTAAAATTTACCCTAATGAAGAGTTGATGAGAAAAAATCTCAGGGGCCTTCCTAGATCGCAACAACCAAAAGTGATAGCTATTCAAGAAACTCGTAATCTCAAAGCATTAGAAATGGAAAAACTCATCTGTTCTCTAATTACACATGAGAGCACGTTGAAGGCAAATGAAACAGTAGAGCAAAAAGAGAAAGAAGTCTCCAAGAAGAAGAATATTGCTCTTAAAGCCTCATCAAGCAATCATGTTGAATCCGACAAAGAAGACGATGATAATGTGATAGCTTTCATGACCCAAAAGTTCAATAAATTTCTTCAACAGAGAAAATGACAAAGAGAAAGGATAACTAAAGAAGAAAGACAGCTAAAAGAGAAAGAAGTCATTTGATTTGAATGTGGAAGGAAGGGTCACTTCAAAGCCAAGTGCCCTCAAGCAAAGAAGGCACCAAAAGCATTCAAGAAGAAAGCAATGACGGCCTTGTGGGATGAGAGTGAAGATGATTCATCATCTGAAGATGAAGAAGTGGCAAATATGTGCTTAATGGCTAAGGAACTCTTTTAGTGATATTGATGCTAATTTTGATGAAAATGAATTATTGGATGCATTTGTAGAATTGCATGAACAATTTGATATGCTAAAATATAAATATTAATTGTTGAAAAAGGAAAAAGAAAATCTTGTGAAAAAGTATGTTAGTAGTGTTCAATCATTGGAAAATGAAATTAGCAATTTGAAAGTTAAAAATGATGACTTAAATGCTATTGTTCTAAAGTTTACTAATGGGAGTAAAAAATTAGACATGCTATTCAGAAAACAAATAGTTACTTTTGATAAAGCCATTTTAGGATATCAATTTTTTTAAAAGAAAGAGGCATATAAGAATTTCTTTGTTAGTCTATCTACATGTCATGTGTGTAACTTGATAGGGCATAAATCTTTTTCTTGTCTATTAAAATTGAATGATAAAATGACAACCTCTAAATTTGTGTAGGTTCTTAAAGAAACCAAGACTAATAATCAACCCAAAGAGATTTGTGTAACACCTAGTTTATTTTAAAATCATCATTTTGTTTAATAAAATCTATTCGCATACGTAAATTAGAGTCAAATAAGCGGAGTTTAATAAAGCTTTTCGAAACATAGTTTTAAACCTTCCAACAAAAGTACATGATTACAAAATGGTTTATCATGTCAAAATAGGAAGTTTAACTTTTCCAAAATAACGAAGACCATTCACGTGAGCCCCAACCATCAGGTCAAATCACCTTATAACCCAAGGAATCATCCTGAAATGCCCCCTCCTCCACAGGTACGTCATAAACATCGTCACCTACATCACGAGGAAAACAATGAATCTAATGCCCAGCAAGAATTAGAATGAAATGCAATACTAATGATTATGCATGATCATACAATGTATTACATAAAAGATTTGTATCTTTTCTATTAGCCAAGAGTCAGGATACGTCATATAGTCATGTAGCTATCTATCACCCCTACATGGAGATACATCCTATGGCGTCACTACCCTGATCGTCATCGTACTCCTTTGTTGAAGACGTTGGATGTTTCAGTACAAGAGAAGAGGATACGTCCTATGGTCCACGCGTCACTCTGATGGGGAGATACATTCTATGGTGTCCCCATCGATGGACCATCACCCCTTCTCCCGAACCCCCACAAGCCTATTTACATCAATTATGGGTAACATGCGATATGTTGGCAATTTCATAAGCCCTAGGTATGATGCATGAATGTCACGTACAATTCTCAACATATATATATATATATATATATATATATAAAACACACACACAAAAAGGAACACAACATTTATCAGGGTATCATGGAAGCAATACAAAAATCCAGAGAGTAAGTCAAGTGTACTTAGCAAGGCACAAAAGCAAGTTTTCAACCATGTCTTTAAAATTATTAACATGAAGTCCACATGCTAACTGATCATAATTTATATTTATTGGTTAACAAGGAGGATTCATGAGTTAGGAGAAGCCAGAGAGTGCTCAAGCCTAAAATGGAAATCCAAAAACAACTAATCTATAATCTTTTTTTCCCGTCCTGATAAATCAACACTTAATATTACTGAATTCTAACCAAATTCAATCCCATCATCCCATATAATCATTCATAGCTAAGGAACATTATTAGTGGCAGGGAATTTCTCACAGCAAATAGACCAACATGTTCATGACTTCAATATATAAATCTTAATAAATGGCAATCATAATAACACCCACTCATTGGTGGAATGATTCCCATGCAGCACTAACAGTAACGAATCTTAAACAATCATAAGGCCTAGGAACAATTACAATGTATTTCTCAACTAACAAAGGATTACTGTGAACTATTAACAAATGAACGTGTCCAACCAGAAAGCAAGACCATTTCCTATCATTTATATCTCACGATTCACAGTGCACCAATTCCACAATCATGTTCAGCAGTTCATAAAATCACATAACACCATCAACCGTAACAGAAAATCAACCAAGCAAAACAATCCAGCGATGGCCAGCTAACATCCCAATTCTTACCTCAATATTCTGCAACAACCAAGACTGAAACTCCAACTCTGTAGATTACCACAAGTTCCCTTAACCAATGTTGTTGTAGTACACCCTACACAGTAGAAATTTCTAGAGTAGCAACACCAGAATCGTCCAACAGAAACTCACACCACCCTCCGCACAACTCACGAAATGTTTCTCACCCATAAGGCAAACGTAGCACTCACCTCATTTTTCAGTCACTGCCAGCAGAATAGCCTTCCAGCTGCAGCCCACAACCCCATCTTATAGACAGAGGGAGGGAGAGTAGGGGATAAGGCTCCTACAGGGGGAAATGACAATCACCCATACCAAGGGAGGGAGGTCCACTGCAAGGGAGCCATGTGGAAAGCTTCCAAATTTTCAGGGGAGAGGAGACGTGTTGTAGGGGAGAGAGAAATCGAAGGGAGAAGTGAAAAATGAAAGAGATAGAGAGCATCAGATTGAAATGGGTTTCTCGGTTTATTTTGACCTTTTGGACAAGGGAAGTCATCCATGCCTTGTCCACATTCATCCAAATAGTAGTTTTGGGACGAAGAAAAGTGTCCTCACCATTCATCCGCATGTGTCCAAAACTGTCTAGAAATTGGACAAATCCAAAATCTTTGTGTCTGCAATCGTCCGTAATCATCCACGTTCATTCAAATATCACTTTCAGATGAAGAAAGGTGTCCTCACCATCCATTCGCATGCGTCCAAAACTGTCTAGAAGTTGGACAAATTCAAAATCTTCCCGTCTGCATGCGTCTGAATTCTCACTTTGAAGGGAGAATTGGGACTCGAAGTCTCGTCCTGCATCATCCCAAACTCGGGGATGATGCACAACGCATTTTTGGATGTGATATCCCGTCCATGTGTCGTCCGCATGCGTCCAAATTCTCAGTTTATACTATTTTCATTGAATGTGCACACTTCATTTATTTCTCAATATCAACCCCATATTTTCCTAACACAAATTAACGCATACCGTCATGCAACATGATATATATTAATTATCCAAAATTAAATACATCAACTAAACGGGGAAATATTTTTGGGGTATTACAATTTGGTTAGCTAAGAAAACAAATTAAGTTATGCTTGAAGGTATGAGCTTCTCTCTTGAAGGATGAATGACTTGGATAATACATGTTCAAGACACATGACGGAAGACTCCTCAAAACTTACCTCATTCATGAAGAAGAAAAGAAATGCAACATGTGGAGGTAATCAAAAGGGTTAAATCGTTAGTA
The DNA here is from genome assembly GCA_022433065.1 of Begonia loranthoides. Taxonomy (NCBI): domain Eukaryota; kingdom Viridiplantae; phylum Streptophyta; class Magnoliopsida; order Cucurbitales; family Begoniaceae; genus Begonia; species Begonia loranthoides. Next base: position 18,975,339 of record CM039474.1, read on the forward strand.
TTAGAGATATTGGTAATTCTTTGATCCCAAGCATTGAAAAAATATTATTTGTTGATGGGTAGAAGCATACTTTACTAAATATTAGTCAATATAAAATAATACTTATAAAGTGCCCTTTGAATCAAGAGTATGCATGATTGATGTTAGTTCAAATGAAAATATTTATACTCTTTGCATGAATAATTTGTGATGCCTTGATAAGAAGTGTTTTAGTGTAAATTTCCTTATTGATTATTGATCCTCACATAGAAGATTAGGAATGGATACTTTACCTAAGATTTCTAGAAATAATCTACTTAAGGGTCTCCAAAAATCACATTTAAAATGGATAAAGTTTGTCAAATGGGACAGCAAACAAAGTGTTCATTTGCCTCTAAACATATTCTATCAACTTTCTAACCTCTCCTTAAGGGATTATTTTCTGAAATTGTTCTGACTTTTCGTGTCAATTGGTTGTCCTATGAAAAGGATCGATCGCCCACTTTTAATGATCTGAGTGCCTGTGATGTCTACTTTATAAAAGGTAAGACGTCCTCTGTCGTGTCCATGAAAGCCCTAAGTGTTCCCCTCCCTACTCGTGAGAAATGGGACGTTCATAAGGTGAGGACGTCCGGATCCAAAAGGCGGACGCTCGGACACAATGTAGGAAAGAATAACTCATCGGTTGTGATCGACTAGACTAGAGTCAAGCTTTCACATGCAAACGCTCGGACAATATTTCGAAAGGAAAAATGCACATGAGCAGTCATCCAGTCAAGAGGGAAGTTTTATTAGGCAGACGTCCACCTATTGACAATGGATGAATTTACATTGATGCAGTTGACCGCACAAAGAAGACAGACGATCACGACGAAAAACTTAACTGTGGACATCCACTTCCTGTTTTTGGTGTGTCTAACAAGTTTCCAATGGATTTATTGCAGATGCCTAGCCCAGACGCCCGTGACTTGGGAGTTTGAAGAAAACTATAAATAGAGACACTTTCAAATTTGAAGGATAAGAAGAGAGAAAATATACCAAAATGCTGCCAACTTATTTTTGACATTTCTCTTCGATTTTTGAGTGCTTAGTCTATCTCTCTCATTCCTCAACTTGAGATAATATCTTTTTGAGAGTTTAGGTTCTTGAGCTTGTACTTCATTGTTTAAAAACCTCTACACACTTTACTTGTGAGACATTTGAAAGATGACGTCCCGTAACAGCCATTGTAAGGCTTGATTGATACCTGGAAGATCAATCGGATATTACCAGGGGGGTTATTAACGAAAAGAAACTTCAAGGGGGAGCCTTGAAGCGTGGATGTTGGCAAGGTTGGCTAAACCAAATTAACAAATTGGATACATTTCTCTCTCATACTCTTTACATGTTATACTTGTTTTTGTTTGTGTATTAACGATAACATCTTTCATAAAGAGAAGATATAATATTTGAGTAAGTGAACAATTAATTTGTAAGGTTAACAAAAAAGCTTGATTAACCTAATTCACTCCCCTCTTAGGTTAATTTTGATCCTAAAAAATGTGTATTAGAGGATATGTTGTCAACTTTAGATGTTAAGTTCTGTATATGTTCTAGTTATGTTGTATATTGAATTTGGAATATGATAATGGTTTTTAATATTTTGCACATGTAGACTTGAGGAATTGATGTATTGATATTAGATAATATGTTAAGTTGTATGCACTCATATTCATGCATCATGGTTTTCAAGAAAAGATGAAAATGGTTTTACATATAATGTTTTCACGTAAGAAAGATAAAGAATACTATGACAATATATGGGGTTGAGGACAGGCTGCCACAGATTTGGATCTATGGGAGATAAGCATGTTAATCTGGTAAGGTAATGTTGGGACTTCGACAAAGGTTACAAAGTCGTTACGTGCTTGAACCTCGACAAAAGTTGCGGGGTCATCATCCACAAGGATTTTGATAAAGATTGCAAGGTCATTGTGCATGATGAACATAATAACTAATGGAGGTCACATGAATTTGGGACTATCTCGACAAAGGCCAGAAGACGTAAGTGGTGTGTCTCCCATTGTCGTGTCTACTCTTTTTTCTTACAGTAAGGATCTCGACAAAGGTTACAAGGTCATCATAAGAAAGAAAGAAATAAAGAAAAGAAAGTATGTTTTGCATGATTTTATGAAAAATGCATATCATATTCATAATGAATAGCATTCCTTACTAAGTCTTAGACTTATAGTTTATTTATTGTGATGTAGATAATCATATTAAAGGAAGAAAGAAAAGAGTAGTTTGTTAGCCTAATTGTCATTAGGAAATTTGTTTTGATGATGACTATTTAAGCGATAAATAAGTTGTTTATTATATAAATATTGAATCATATAAATACATTATTATTATTCATCTGAAATACCCTTTCATACGGGTATAATGTTTACTAACATATTTGCCTAAGTCTATGTAGCTTATATATTGATATTTGAGACTTAGAGGATTCAAGCAGTGCAAAACATGAAGTATAGGTCGACTTTGGAGAAGAGGTGGTCGATTAGTCATGCTACAAAAGAGCCCAAACAAAAAAGCAATCGACCAACAGAGAAAAACGGTCAACCGGAGAATATTACAGATTGCTCGATAATCTTCAACTATTGGAAAGCGGTCCACTAGCAAAATGGACAAATTTGAGCCAATTTTTGCTATGTGAAGAAGCAGTCGATCGAGGACAAAGTGGTCGACTGATCTAACTGTGCAATACAATGGTAACATTCTAACGATTGGGAGGCGGTCGATCAAATAGAGGGTGGTCTTTTGGTTTAGCAGATTTCTATAACTTAAGGCACTCCGAAATGCATTTGAACTAAAAGAGAATCATACTGAAATACTGTCAAAATTTCTACTTGCATTTCTCTCTAATATTGAGTGTCAAAACTAACTCTCCAACTCCCAAACTTGAGAATTTGTATTTGGGAGTGTTAGAAATTTTAGTTTTATATTTTCTTGTACTAAGCCAATTAAGCAAAAGGGTGACGCCCCAAGAATAGTCAAAAGGAAATGGTGACGCCCTAAGAAGAGTCATTGTAAAGGTTTGTTGACACCCCAAGGAAGTTAGGTGATTAAGGATCTCCAAGTGGAAAATTTGGAGCGTGAATGTAGGTCGGATTGCCAAACCGCGTGAACAAGTTGGTGTCATATTTCTTTCCCTTAACTCTTATGTTTGTGATTGCTTGCATATTTATTATTAATAAATCAATTAGGGAACATAATTAATTATATTACACAAAAAAGTTAGATCGCCTAATTCACCCCCGATCCTATATAGCTTATGAAGGATTTACACGACGAGGATATTGTGCTGGTCGAGATATAAAGAAAGAAAATTAATTTATGTAATAATTTTATTTGTAAAAACGTAAATGAAACCTTTTCAAGAATAAAGTTTGTTATGTTATTTCATCTATTTGATTCTAAATGATTTTATTAAGAAAATTCTTCCACTACGCTATGATTTTAAAAGAATAAGAAAAACGGGGTGTTATAGCGACCTTTGTCGAAGTTCTAGCACGTGACGACCTCGCAACCTTTGTCAATGACCCTGCATTACCAAACTAACAAGCTTATCCTCCATAAGTCCAACTTTTATAATAGTCTGTCTTTAACCCTCCATTGTATCTTTACTTACATTCATTTCCACTTTAGTATTTCTTACTTAAAAACATAAGCATGTAAAACATTTTCGTCATTTTCTTGAAAACATAAAGGATGAAGATGAATGCTTAATCCTATCATATCCTTGAGCGATCACATCTTCAAACAACATATTATCATAATCATCATTACTGTCAAAACAAAACACAACATAGCACATCCTCAAGCAAAGTATTATCATCTTCAAACAACATATTATCACAATCATCGTAGCACCATTATCAAGACAAAATGCAACATTATCACAACTATTATAAATTATTATCATTCTAGCATCTTGTGATGTAGGCCGAAAAGCCAAACACAGATATCATTACTTACCTTGGAGTCTTAGCACAATTTACAACAACTTATGAATTGTCTTCTTGAGTAGAAAGAGCTAAAACATGATACAATGCACATATGCATCCAATTACACATGTAAAACTTAAACATCCCTAAATTTTCATATACTTATCTAATTCGAGTGATTATTGGACTCATATTTCATTTAGATAATGCTTATTAACATATAAAATTAGTTTACAAAACCAACCATTTTTGTTATGCGTAAAACATTCAAAACCAAACATAATTCTAGTTCAATAACCAATTTTTATCTCAGTTTATCATCTACTTTTCAAAATTCATAACTTTCATTACACATATCCAAATGTCCTAATTCTAATGCCCATAGTTCCATTAAGGTGTACATTAAAACATACCAAAACAATTTTGAAATTGGATATCATTAAAGTTGATTGGTGCTATCAATACCGAAACTACTCTGTCTTTTCCCAGTTTTGGACCAAGCATGATATTATGTTCATAAACATCAGTTAATTGAGAAATCTTTCCATCCATTACTAATGACGTGCTATTAGGACATAAACAAATATATTTAAATCATAAAACCTGAGCATGAAACCCAATTTTGTGATCCTTTTAATAAGACCCCAAACATTACTTCATAATCTCAAATTTTTCATTATCTTTCTACTCATAAACATAACCAACTCTTAATTTAACTTAAACTTAAAAAGAGAACTTACTAACATTCATCTAGCTAAGAGGAGGGAGTTTCAAGTCGTAGGTTCAATTGAAAAATCAAGTTCTCTATTTATAGAGGTTTTAAGTGGTGACTCAACCCCCTTAGATGCTTCCAAGTGTCTTATGAGGTGTCAAACATCCATTTCTTTTCTTGATTAGCAAGACACTAATTACAAGGAGTTACCCCAGCATGACACATCATCTTCTAGAAACTTTCTAGTGATTTGTCACTGACTGGTCGACTGCTAATTATAAGTCTAGGGGACCTCATGACAACTTTAAAGCTTCAAAGTTTCAATCTTTGCCTTATCTCGGTAGGTCATCACTTAAACTCCGAATGACATAACACCTCCCAAGAATACACACACATCCATTGTGGACACCAATATGTTTGTTTCTCCTGCTTCCTTACCATTTTCCCTGATCCAATTAACCACAACTTAACTTCGGTCAACCACAAAACTACTCAAGAACAAAAATCTAAAATTTCAGACAATCATCCAAACATCCACATCCATCTGAGGACACCCTCTATAATATCCCAAATTTTCATCGAGTTAAGCACAAGGTTTATATATATAGCACTTCTCCTCCAATATATATAAATATATATATATATATATATATATATATATATATATATATATATATATAT
>CM039474.1:18980704-19027124 GCA_022433065.1 Begonia loranthoides
TATATATATATATATATATATATATATATATATATATATATATATATCAATGTCCTTAATAAATCACTCATCCAAATTATTCAAACTTAGATGTCCAAATATGTTTCACTTGACTAATATGTTAAATTACCCAAGTTAATTCTAATAAATTATATATCTTTAACCTTATTTTAACTAGCTCTCATCCCTTACAATATCCAAATACGTCCAAATATATTTTCTCTTACTACCTCCACTGACTATCAATCCAATTGATATCACCAAATATAACTTTAAGTATCTCCAATTGACTTCAATCCTTCTCATAATCTAACTATGAACCTAACGGGGAATCATAACTCACTTATTCTAATTACGTTTCTCTTGACCAATATCTTTACATGTCCAACTTAGCTCCTAATATCCCCAAAGTTATTACGTAAGCTATGCCTTCAGCTCAATGAAGATTCAGGATATTACACATGATCTGGAGAAAATTACATATAGTGTTCAATTTAGAGACGGCGGTCAATTGACCAGCAAGAAAAGTGAAGTTTTCTAGAAGAAATTGGCAGACGTTTGGCAGACGGGTGGTTGATCAATCAATGGAGAAAATCGATCGACCACCATTAATGTTAGTCGTCTGGAATGCTTAACTGATGTGATGGTTCATCGTTTGAACACCTGGATAATTAAGGATGCATTCAGTGACCTTCTACCTTCGTCTAGATGATGAAGGGTCATTTACCGTGGCTTATAAATAGAAGCAGTGGAGAATAAGAACGGGAGGAAGCCAAGAGAATTGTTTGCAAAAAATTAGCCGAGAGTGAGAGATAGCTCTGTTGGAATCTAAGGAATTATAGAGTGAGGTTCTAGAAAAATTGGAGTAAAAAGGGGACACTCTCTTCCTGCACTCTCTATTTCTGTCAAGAGTTTTGGAAAAAGCATGTTGCAAGCCATGGATGAGATGTTCTTCTGGGATTCGTTGATGGCAAATTGGAGTCTCACTGAACTGCTTCAAAGATGGGAACTGCAGCATGAGGTAAGGAATATCACATGTGGTTTGTCCGTAAGGACCTACATCACAAGAGTAGGTTTTTGTTTGTTGAATATGTAATCGTTTGTCTTCTGCAAATTGTTGTTCTCTACAAGTTAGTCTCCATGCACATATGCTATCTGTTACTAGTTTATATATATAAATAATAGGTGTTAAAGATAGTCAGTTGATAACCAGTTGAAGTGAAGGAATGAGTGTTGCATGTTTAGTTGTTTTTCTTGGATAGTTTTAAGCAATATAACCTGATATATATGCTTATGTTATTTTCCCTGCATATGATACTGTCTTCGGAAGAGGCAAACTGCTTAAACAAAATTACTTAGGATATTGTCTTCGATTACTAGATCATAGAATAATGTTCTTTTTGTAGAAATTATGCTGTTGTTGGTGGTGTTTTTCATTAGTGGCTTAATCATTCATATGTTCTTAGTAGGTTTTAAGGTATTAAACATATTGATTAATATATGACACTAAGTAGGAACAGTCTTTTAGGAATATTAGTGTATGATATAGGGAATGAAATTAGGTTATTATTAATTATATTGTTTTCCTTATAGAATAGGTAGAGTGGATGTAAATTAATGGAAGTTGTGAGAATAAGAATAAATAGAAATTTATTAGATTATATTAAATGGCAAAAAAATTAGATGTATGGGTACATTATATAGATATGGAAAATTAGATTAATTACATGATAAAAATAGTTAATTAGTGTAAGTCCTAAATTCATATTCAAATGGTGGATATCATAGGATACTACTTATATTGTTAGAGATTAAGATTGAAATAATGTGTTAAGGATAGAGAATTAAATGTATGGTATCATACCGTAATAGAAACGTGTTTAGAGTTAATGTTATAGTTGAAGCATAGTTATTGTTTGTTAGTTGTTTGTAGTATTGCTTGCGATATAAGAACTGCTGTGTGTGACATTCATGTAGACATGTTAGTAGGATTGCACGTAATGCATTGCATGAGCTAATAATGAAGATAATAAATAGTGTTTCCTACTTAGGTTCAAAAACTGAAGAGGTTGCTCACACATAGAAAACAGCTCGTTTGAGTAAGTTCAGAAACTGAAGAGGTTACTCTTACTCAACGGGGGGTGAGTTCGGAGACTGCGGAGGTTGATCTCACCCAAGAGGAAATGAATGTAATGTAAGTGGGTCCATTTTTAGTGAGTTCGAAAACTGAAGAGGTTGTTCTCACGTAAAAATGAATCCAAGTTGTGAGTTCGGAAACTGAAGAGGTTGCTCTCACCCAGCTTACAGATGTATCAGGCTTAAGCATATAGAGTTGTCATAGAGGTTATGGTTGCATTTCATTTTATATTCCTTACTGGGCAATAGGCTCATTATTCCTCCTGTGATGTAAGTATGGATTGTGAGCCAGTTGAAGGGAACGTTGAGGAAGTGTGATGCGATGCAAGCTTGTGTTACCATACGCAAAACGACCCTAGGGGTTATGGCTCTAAATGAATAAAAGTTATTTAAAATGCATAAAAACTTTGTTATGAATTTCAAGTATTTATTTATGTTATTTCTGTAAAACAGTTAAATGTTTTTATTCTGCGTAATGTACTCTGATGTTTTTCAATTAAGGATATTTTAATAGGGTTTTAAAATGTTCAAAATTATACGAAAAATTCATAAATGGAAATGGGATGTTACGCCCTCACATCCACAGACACCCACTCCTCTGAAACTTCATATAGATCTCCTAGTCCGGACGACCGCATATCTACCTAGTTGTCTGCACCTTCATAAAACCTTAGTTTTCACACTCTAACCTCTAAAATTTACCAAGTTATTATCATCCACACTAACAATTATTTAATGCACACTCGTCCCTCATAAGCCCTTAGATTTTCACTTCATTTCTTTATAAAAATTCCCTCCTACCCCCATTCAATAATAATATTTGGCTTTAATTTATTAACAATATTACTAAATTCCTTGTGTCTTACACCATACCTTCATAATCTGAATTTGCAGCGACACAGACTCAACCTTCCCACTAAAACCAAACCATATATCTATGAAATCAAACATTATCATTAGATTCTAAATTTTGAAGGAATTAACAAGACAACGATGAACAATCACATTTAACATTCAACTTTTAGTTCTGTCCAAAATGTTCTCCCAATTTAAGCGTTGGACCGCACAAAAATTCTCTCCTTATTTCCTCCCTTTGCACACCGAAAAACCTTCTGTCATCCAGAATGAAAATCAATTATGGTTAAACACAAAAGACCATTAAAGAGAATGATATCCTTAAATGGTGTAGCAGTTTCCACAAAAAGTTGAAGTTTTGATTCAAAATATTTTCTTAACTGGCCTTTGTCATGGCGAATATCACAGAAATGGAGTGAATTTACTCGTCCTATTCTTTCTTCGAGTCATTCAGTTTCGATGAATAGTATCTTTTGTATTTCTTTATTAGTTTAGAATATTTAGAATTTTTAGTAATTTAATTATAATTACTATTTTCATTTTACTTGAAAATTTTATATTACTATTATTTATAATATGATATAAAAAAATATAACCCTTGAACTATTGGTATCCTGACAAATTGACCCTTAAACTATTTTAGTGAATGATAGTACCGCTAAATTATACTCCATTAACAAATTAACTCTTGTTGTTGAAAAAAAAAATTAAAAAAACATCTGTCAACATGTGTCATTGTCATCTAATTCACTTTCTCTATTCTGCTACACAGGCTTTAGTGATTTTGTCAATAAGTTCATGTTTCTAGTTATGATTAGATTTGTGGTTAACAATTTAGGAATATTTATTCTATTTTCAATGATATGCCACAAATTATAATCCAAAGGTTACACAAAAATTTTCATTCTAGACTTCCAATATATATACTCATTATCATCAAAATATGAAGGTCTAACTAATGATTATCTTTTAACTTGCATGTTGAAAGCCATAAAAATTTACACAATCAAAGAATTCAATCAAATTTATTCAAATGGATTTCAACAAGAAAAATAACTCAATAGATGCAATTTAAAAAAATTTATGCCAATATGTGCAATATCACATAAAAAGTTTAATTATCTCGCTTTGATACCAATTGTAAGATCGATGCACACCTATAGAGGGGGTGAATTAGGCATTCTAATTTTTGTTTGTGTGATATTATAATCTTTAAATCCTAGGTGATTTAACACGTTCAATGCATATAATTAATAACAAATAATAAAGAGTTAAGGGATAGAGAAGCTGCAAACTAAGTTTGTTCATGTGGTTCCGTAATTTCGGCTTACGTCCGTGCTCCAAGTTTCCTACTTAGAGATCCTTAATCACCTAACCTCTCTAGTTAGTGATGATTTACTTCATGGGTGTCAACCAAACCTTTACAATGACTCTTCTTAGGGCGTCACCCTTTCCTTTTGACTATTCTTAGGGTGTCACCCTTTTGCTTGATCGTTTGCGTACAAGAAAATGTAAAAGTAAAATTCTTAACTCTCCTAAATACAAATTCTCAAGTTTGGAAGTTGGAGAGTTAGGTTTGACAATCAATTATAGAAGAGAAAAAAAATATTGATTTTGGTAGAGCTTCACTATCATTTTTCTTCGTTAAAATGATCTTTAGAGTGTCTTTTATTTATAAAAATTGCGTAATCGGTCGACCACCCTCTGTTTGGTCGACCGCCTCCCTACCATTGGAATATAGTCGTTGTGTGAAATGCAATTGGGTGGTCGACCAAATTGTCCCCGGTCGACCAATTTCTTCACAATCAAGAAATCTGTCCATTTTGTGGTCATTCACTTCTAAATCGATCGACCACTTTTCAGTACTTTGGAATTTGTGAGCAATCTATAATATTTCTGGTCAACCACCCTTTTTAAATTGGTCAACCGCTTTTCTATTCTGGCTCTTTCTTCAGTCAACTAGTCGACCACTTCTTCTCCGAAGTCGACCTAAACTTCGTGTTTTGCTCTTCTTGAATCCTTTAAGTTCCAATGATCATGCTATAAGCTACATTGACTTAGACAAACATGTTAGTACATATAAATACTCTTCTTAAGGGGTATTTCAATTGAAGATCCATATAATTATAAAGATAAAACAATTAAGTATATTAAAATGATAAACAACTTATAATTCAATTAAAACATTCATCATCAAAACAATTAAGCCTAGTGTCTATTAGACAAACAATTTTGTCCACCAAAATAGTTTAAGGGCTAAGTCATCAGAATCCTAATAATTCAAGGATTATTTTGAATTTTACTCTTCATATTAATACAGTAAAATCATCTAAGTCAGTCACATTACTCCATTTATTTGTTGACAATTTCAAAAAACTATTCAATATGATGGGAGTTGGCATGTCTTCCCTATCATTTAGTGGTTTGGGACATCTCTCTTTGCCTTATCTACAATGTAATGTGCTTCCATCACAATAAAAAATAGGAAAATTAACACCACAGACCCTATAGTTTATGATCAACGACAAGTCAAACTCTGAAAAATTTTTGCACACAACTAAAACCCTTAACTATGGGAAAAGAATGTAACGACCTTGCAGTCACGTTTTCCATCCAAATCTGTCGACATTAACATCGTGGTTTTGTTAACTCCAAGGACCGTCAAACAGAGACGAAGGACGTCAAGTATTAGAGGACGATGGATATCCCTCCTGCTCGATAATTGACAAAGGACGTCAATTATAGGGGGACGTCCCTTCTGCCCATTGGAACAACGGATGGACGTCCCTCCCTAAGAATGGAAGGTGAAGATGGAGTTTACCATTATCCAAAGGCACTGGCGGACGATGTTTCATGGCCGTTAGATTGATGAAGGACGTCCCCCGATCAGAATTGGAGCCCAGGATGGAGTTTGCCATTTTCCAAAGGTGATGGTGGATGATCGTCCATGGCTGTTGGATTGAGGAAGGGACGTCCCTCAATCGGAATTAACGGTCAGGATGGACTTCAAAGGCTATAACGTTGACGGGTCACGTGCAAGGCACCCGTATTTTTTAAAAGGCGCAGACTCCCTCAATTAAGACGGACGTCCCTCATCCAAAACGGATGTCCCTCTTTATATATCAGACATCTCTCGTCCAGAAATGGATGTCCCTCGACTTGAGACTACGTCGTTTGCCCATAACGGACGTCCCTCGACTTAAGACTACGTAGTTCAGTCAAAAACGGACGTCTGTCTTAGATCAAGGGATGTTCGTTTTAGACCGATGGACTTCTTTGAACGCTGAACAATAGTGTTTGTCATCTCGATTCACGTCCCTCATTCCAAATATGCCTATATAATCGCTCGCGAGGGACGTCCTCTGCTCCCTAGCTTTTACCTAGAGACATTTCAACTTCCCCTGACCAACTCCAATGTCCAAAATCTCTCCACACATTTGTAGAACTAGAAAATGGCATTTAAGGTCATTCAAGTGATGAAGAAGCATAAAGGGGCTCCCTCCGAGGATGAGGCATAACTTGCACCGATTTTCAAGTTGGTGTCTACCAAAGAAAGGTACGATAATGAAATTATAGCCTGTGCTGTAATTATATCAATGAGGGTAGAGGTGAAGTTATTTTATGCAAATTTAGAGGTGGACAACAATTGGCCAACTAAGCTGAGGACTTTTCTGTTTGGGCAACAGATTAGGATAACTTTGAAGAAGTTAAATGAGCTGATTGGATGATCTACAGAGGAGCTGATAGAGGAGTATTTTCACGTATCAAAGGACCCAGATTTTGTTAAAGAAGGAGAAAGTCTAACATTGCTGAAGCAGTTGCATTGCAATCCTGAAGTTGAATCGTTCTACAGGACCAAATCCAAGGACCTAAATGCCAAAGCTAGATTAATCCATCACATGATCTCCCACATAGTTTTGCCCCGTGATGGACATAGAGACCATGTAAGCTGCATGGATCTCTATGTGATAGAGATGCTCTACAACGGGAAGAGATTCAATGTTGCATATGTGATCATTAATCTCATGAAGGCAATCCTGAAGAGTCCAAGGAAGAACCTCCCCTATAACTAGCTCATTAAGAAGATCGTTGACAGCAGCGGGTTAGTTGTCCCTCCCAGGGAGTGAAGAACCAATGAAAAGCCACTTGATGTTTACAATCAAGTGACATTGGCTTGGATGGGGCTGAACAAAGAAGGAGGGGAGTGGGTATTCAAGGGCACAAACACTCCCTCTATGTTGCCTGCACATACTCCCCCGACGTTGCCTGCACATCCTCCATCCACGTTGCTTGCACATCCTACATTCATGTTGGTTGCACTTCCTCCATTAACGTCAGATGCACCTCCTCCTTCGACGTCGACTACACTAATTCTGTGGACGTCGGTTGCACAACCATCAGATCACGTGGAGGTGGAGGATGATTTTGTTCATCCCCCTCCTCATTCCTCGCCCTATGTACTGATCATTGAGGAGAGGTGGAAGTGGCTTGTTGCCAAGTTGGATAGACAAGAGAGGCACCTTGAAGAGATTCAAGCCATTGTACTACAAATGAAATAAGAACTGAGGAGGATTGCAACACCTCCTCTAGCAACCCAGCCAGCTCCTCCATCAGCTTCTCATGCATCTTCCAATGCCGGTCTGGATGGATCAAAGTATGTCTTTTAGATTACATGCACTTTCCATATATGCATTAGTACTATTGATTAACAATGCATTACAATCATGCAGATCTCCTATCATCAAGCAACCATCCCCTCCTCTAACTCTTGCTAAAGTTCAGAACATATTGACAATGGGTCCTCCATTGACGGAAGTAGTTCTAAGGCTTGTTTCATTGCTATAATTGTAAGTGGTATGTCTTCAATTTGGTTTTGTACAATGTGTTGAATTTACACTTAAACTGATCATTCATTGCATCCTGTGAAGTTGATGGATGAGTTCATGATATGGGCATACACAAATACCAAGAACAACAAGGAGACGTGTAGTGTGCTTTGCTGCTCCAGGGTAAGAAACAATATGATTTCAAAGTTATTCTCAGTTTTGATTGTATGCTGAAGACATTATGTGGCGTATTGTCATTTTTTAGAGCAACGATGCTTGTTCAATAACAACCCTCATCGTTCCAAAGCAAATGAAAAAGTCAGATTGGGTAAGAATGTTTAAGCAATGTTTAAGACGCTATATTGAAAATAAATATCTCGCATTCTTAACATGTAGTACATGGCATTGCATGCGGAGGAGGTATTGGCAGTTCAAATGAAGGAGACTGTTGAGTTTTGGCTGGATTCATGTAAAACACTTTTATTCATTCATGCAATGCTTTTTCCTTGTATAATATATGACTTTTATTTCAGACACATCCGAAGCAAGTATGTTTCATGTCATCTGTTGACATGCCTAACAGTTGATGTTACTTGAGGCAATTGCAATTGTCATGGCACCTATAAATAAAAACTAATATGTTTTCTCACCTTGCTCTTGGAAAAAAGTGACAAACAAATTTTGCCTCCCAATTGTAGCCCACATGGCCTATTTCAAGTCTCGTGGGCTTTAGGGGAGTCGGTGATTGGCAAGTGTCTAGAGAAAAGATACAATCTTCACGACCTGCACAAGCCAGAGGACCTTTTCAAGCCTTCCACTAATGTTGAGATGAACCACGACTTGTAGTTAAAAGTCATTGATCTTCAAGGAAAACCTCTAAAGAAGTAATTTTGCATGTGAGGCAGTTGAGAGAGTTTTTGTATCATTGTGCATATGTGTTACATTACATTTGTGCAATTGAGATTTTGTACCATTGATTTATCTGTGTTGTACAATAATATCTTGTATTCTGGTTGTTAAAGCATCTCTGTTTGTTGGTTATCTTTGTGTTGCTGTTGTTTTACAACTTGGTTAATGTTTTTTAGGATGAGAGATGTCCGTTATAGGCTGAGGGCTGTCCATTTTAAGGCAAGGGACATCCCTTATAAGTCGAGGGCCATCTGTATTATGGCGAGGGACGTCTAGTATTAGGTTGAGCATCCATTTTACAGCGAGGGATGCACCTTTTAAAAATGCAGGTACCTTGTATGTGACCCTTCAACTTCGAGTCCATCTTGGCCTTCAATTCCCATCGAGGGACGTCCCTCCCTCGATCCAATGGCGATCGTCCTTTGTCCGAGGCAGAGATTGTGGGATGCATTAGCCTGGGACATCCCTCGTCGTTGTGGGACCTTCGTTGTTGCTGTCTTTGACGTCTCTGTTCAATAGACCTTGGCGTTAACGAAACTGCGGCATTAACATCGACGGATTTGGATGGAAAACATGACTGTGAGGTTGCCGACATTCTTTTCCTATAGTTCATGGTTTTAGTTGTGTGCATAATTTCTTTATAGTTTGACTTGTCATTAACCGCAAACTATAGAGTATGTGGTGTTAATTTCCTTAAAAATTAACATCATACGGTATTTGTAAATTGCCAACTAAAATACTTGTCAAGTCAATGTATTGTCACGATCTAAAGGCAGGGCTAATAGAATCACTGGGTCGAACGACTCAAATTTCGGAGATGACCCGATCGTTCAGCACAAGGTAATGACGTTAGTAGAAGTCTTAATATAAATTTAAGCACAAAACCCAAAGAAATGGCCTAGGGTCCACAAAGTTATCAACAAGAGTTACAAATAACATAATAATAAACAGAGAGAAAAATATTTTGCTAAATGAAATCGTTAAATACCATACAACAAACTTAACAAACTAATAAAAGAATTAAATTTTTACCAATGACAACATGGAAACACCAAGAATGAAACAAATTCAAAGTAACCACGCCTCAGACACCACACCTGACCACCACGATCTGAAGGGGTTGTTGGAGTGAGTGACTAACTCAATAAAAAACTTATACTAAATACAATGCACATGTAAAAATGGTTTTTCCTTTATCATCAAACCATGATAAAAAACAATGTCATGCATGGATTTAAAATCATTTTGAAAACATTCTTTAATGTCAAAACAGGCTCCATAAGCCACCCATGAGGAAATCATCAAATCATTGTTGAATACTTAGTCAACTATAGAAAAATAAGCCTACATCATTTTTCACAAGTTATAAACAAGGATCCGTGAAAAATGAAGGTCACCCAATGACCCTTCTGATAGAAACACACAGAAAGACAGTAATTCAAAGATGGCAACATCTCCTGAGTCTGGAGAAAGAACTATGAGAGCAATCTGAAGATCAAGTCACCTCACATGGGTTCTTGGAAAACCAGTTAATGATAACACAACCCAAAAAAAATAAACCCTGATCAGGCATAGGAATTCAAAATCTAAGAAGCGCAAGATCACCGCCCTATTACTCATTTTTGTTAGATTATTTAATTATAATCTATGTAAATGTGGTCCATGTTAATTAATGTTGCATTAACTTAATATTAATGTGCTTAATGTGATGGTTGTTAAGCATTAAATACATTAAGTTAATTGGGTTTTAATTCCCTCACCTTAACCTTATTAAAAGTGTATAATGTATAGTTGAAGAGACATGATTGAAAAGACATGAATGAAAGAGCATGTATGGAAAGTTTCCTTTTGTACGGGTCTCCTTCAATCACATAGAGGGAAAATTACACATTCATTCTAACAAGAACGAACTCCTCTCTCACGAAAATTCTCTCTACAATTACGGTACAATATACTGTGTTTCTGGATCATCGAAGAGACGAATTAAAGAAAAGGTCTTAAGGCTGATAAACGGAACTCAACATCTTCTACAAAAGCGTTTTATATCATGGACCAAGGTTGGTAGATTTCGTTTAATAAATGAATGGTTAAATCAATCACGTTTATGAGAATTAAAGATTGTTTGCATGAATCGGTTTAAATTGCTTACAATTTTTACATAATGCATAAACAAAACATCTTTATGTTGTAGAAGTTATATCAGGATAACCTCGTAATACTTTGACACTATGATCATCTAAAGTATCAAGAGGATCCATCCTCCTGTATCAATATTAGAGCAATCCATGAAATACCATAATGCACCAAAGGGGGCAATCAGATCAACAATGGAAGTTGGGGTGGTTATTGGCTTGCACCAAAAACAAAACACCAATTTGTAATAGGTATAACTTCCTCTCCAGAACTACAGATAATACCAAATTTGGACAGCAACCAAAATTACCAGTCAATAACGTCCCCTCCAAAAATCACATTCAAATTCTCAAATTCACAAAGTTTATGCATATGGGAAGGTTCTACCTAAAAATGTGCCAAATTGACATTTTTTGGTCCCAAATGGAAAACATACAAAACTCACGCCTCAGTTCCAATTAACACCAAATTTGGTACACAAAATCCTTGACTAGTAATCAAATGAAACTCCAAAATCTAGAATCCAAATCACATAGCAAGATTAAAATAAAAATTAAACTTACAAGCTGGTCCAAGAATTGCTTAAATCGGCAACCCTTGACTTCAATAGATCTTTTGTACAAAGGAGGACCACTCCACCTTGTTTCAATGTTTGTCTTCTAAACCTTTACTCTGAATACCACCTCTAGAAAGAGCTAATGGAAGAGTTAGTATATGAATTCCACTCCAAGACAAAGCTAAGAAAGTGAATGGAATACGTTGTGGTTTCACAATTATCAGATTTTAACCCTAGAATGCAGACTGAGTGTATAGAGAGAACTCCACACCAAGACACGAGCCGTAGCTTCAAATAATCTTCAATCCTTCTTTAGAAAATCCTAAGGAAGACTTAAATATCTCTCAAGAGTCGCCCTAAAAAATAAATTATAATTTTAACCTCAAAAGAAAAGTCAAGCAACATGAGTACTCGACTAACACACTAGCCGAGTACACCAATCAATCAAAAATCCAACAACATTAATTCAGTCCCAAAATTCATCCAAATGACAATAATTCATCAAAACATTAAGTAAAGAAACATATCAAATTGTTGGAGAGACATATCTTCAACTTGCTGCCCTCCTCAAGTCATGGTACTAGAATCTTGCACTTGGTTCTCGGGTTCACTTGGTAGCCGATTGTGTGCAAGGGTACACCAGAGGAGATGCTTTAGACTTGCTTTATCTTCATGGCTGGACTCATCATCAAGACCCTCAAGTGCAACTTTACCTACAAAATAAGAATTAGTAAAGAGGTTAGTAAGCTTCTTGGCCCGCGCTCTAGCAACTGGGCCTTGTGGTGCATCATCCTCTCGAGGTGATTGATGATTTGACCTTAAATCCAGGGCTTGACCTTCCTCCCCCTTGTCTTCTTCTTCTGACTTCTTCATCCAAATAAGGAGATAATTCTTTAAATATGGCAGTGGAAAAGACTTCAAAATCTTCCACATACTCAAAGTTGTTTGCACCATCAATAAACTATTCAAATAACTTTGAAAACCAAATGGAGTGTAGCAAAAATTAGGTTTCAATTGATTGGCTAAAAACTTCTTCCTTAAGTGCAATAAAACTAAATTTTCCTTGCTGTAAATCAAAGCAATATCCACCTTAATATAAGTATATCCATTCCAAATATAGATAATAAGTTCAACAACAAAAGACTTTCAAATCAATTACTTTTAGTTCCAAAACTAGATGTGCTAAAGTTGTTACCCTTAATTGAACTACCATTGTAATTTAAGAAAACATTCCCAAACGCATAATCCAAATTTTCATTCCAAAATGAAATGCTAGTACTCAAATATTAGGACTTTTAAACCATTCAATTCTTAGAAGTCAAGTAATCAACTTATTTAACTGCACAGACCTTGTTGACATAGCATTGGTAATTTTACTTGTCTCTTCATTCTTGTATGTTATGATGGGAACAAAGACTTTAAAGATAGCCTTCCACCTTGATATCCATTTATAGAGTTGTCCTTCACTTCCGTTAAATAGCATGTTTGTTCTCTGTGGTTAGTGACTTCCTTGTTGTTTTGGGCATAAATCGTGGTTGTGTCATTGGATATCTCATAATCAATACATAACTTGCTAATAGTAGTTGACGCTTCGATTAATTAACACAGGGTTACAAATTGTTCTGGTTGTTAGTTTCTTGCATTGCATAGATTGTTAGTAGATTTTGTTGTTTAGGCTTAATCTTCCTTGAATAATACTTTGTTGAACTGTTTCCTTTATTTCTAATTTGGTACTGTTAGCATGAAATAAACTGCTAAATTACATTTCGCTATAAGTTTTTAGATTCCACTGTTTGAGTCTAATTTCTCTATGTGCAGTTGAATTATCGGATAAAGCACTTATCTATAATAGGCATGTTTCTTGCCAATATTGCACTTATTATTCTTTAAATTCATTTCTTGTCAATATTGCACGTATATTTTTAAATTCGTTTCTTGTCAATATTGCACTTATTGTTCCTTAAATTTGTTTCTTGCCAATATTGCACGTATTATTCTTTAAATTCGTTTCTTGCCAATATTGCACGTATATTTTTAAATTCATTTCTTGTCAATATTGCACATATTGTTCCTTAAATTTGTTTCTTGCCAATATTGCACATATTGTTCCTTAAATTTGTTTCTTGCCAATATTGCACATATTGTTCTTTATATTTATTTCTTGCCAAATTGTATGTATTGTTTGTATTATATTGTGATTTTCGTTAATATCATATAAGCATTGACATGCATCATGATAATAGAAACAACTAGAAATGACACGTTTGAGTTGGTATTCATATGCATTTATGTGAGAGAAAAAATGGATAAAGGAAATGAATGTAAGGGGAATTGGAGGTTTGGTAGGTGGTTCGGATCTAATCAAGTAGACTCGAGATTATGCCCTTCCCTTGTCGGGTCGCGAGATTCTGTCTATCCCGAGGGGTTAAATGCCGACTAGTGGTCACTCTCCCTGCGACAGAACCTCCAATGTCCCAGCTCAATGTATGAGTTAACGTATATGTAACCGTGAGTAAAGAATAGTTTGAGCGAATTCCATTCTGGCATAATGAGTTACAGACATACATCATATTGCATCTCATTTCTTATTGGGCCTTGGGTTCACAGTTTGCTTTGTGGTGTAGGTGATTGTCAGGATGTGATTATTCCCGGAGTGGAAGAGGAGGCATTACTCGTTGAGCACTTAGGTTACCCAACTGAATCAACCTAAGGGGTTATGGCTCGCAAAGAAGCAAAAATGTTGTTTTGATATGTTTGAGAAATAATAAACGTTTTGTGAAACTAATGACTCGTGTTTAATTGTCAAACCGTATTTTGGATTTATTAATGTTTCCGCATTTTTACTCTGATTTATTTTACGCACTCTGATTTCTTTTGGTTACTTTAACTTATTTCCTCTCATATGTTTTAATTAAATAAAAGAAAAATTTTTACACGGAAATTTAAAAGAAAATAAGGTTAGAAAATTAACGCGGGGCGATATAATTTTAACCTCAAAAGAAAAGTCAAGCAATATGAGTACTTGGCTAACACACTAGTGGAGTACACCAAGCAACCAAAAATCCAACAACATTAATTCAATCCCAAAATTCATCCTAATGCTAGCAATTCATCAAAACATTAAGTAAAGAAACATATTAAATTGTTGGAGAGACATATCTTCAGCTTGTTGCCCTCCTTAAGTCAGGGTACTAGAATCTTCCACTTGGTTCTTAGGTTCACTTGGTAGCTAATTGTGTGCAAGGGTACAACAAGTGAAGAGATGCTTTGGACTTGCTTTATCTTCATGGCTTAACTCATCATCAAGACCCTCAAGTGCAACTTTATTTGCAAAATAAGAATTGGTAAAGAGGTTAGTAAGCTTCTTGGCCCGAGCTCTAGCAACCGGGCCTTGTGGTGCATCATATCATGCATGTGTAAAACTCACGTATATATGTAGCACAAAAACTGACGTGTTATCGAACAGTTTCCGTTGGGTTTTCATATGTGCCAACTTACAAAATAAAGTTTGAAAACCATGATGCAATGTAATGAGATAAAGTATAAAATCTCTATCTCAATGATGACGGAAACCTAGCCGACTAGCCACACGTACCGTCGAAAACAAGCACCAAAACTGGGGACACGTTGGAATCTAAAACTAAACCAACCTCAAAACCCTAAATCAATACTGAGGACAAAACACGAGTCCTAGATTAGAATCTGAAACCAGACCAAAAGGACTAACACAGGACTTTTCAACTCAACACAAGGAGCGGCAAGAAACTTCACATTGAACTGAGAAGTTATATCGACCAGAAACAAGACATGGTTGAAAAAGTCGAGTGAAGATCACTAAACTCAAGCCCTATGAAATCACATTATGTGGTCGACCAAGACACAATAGTGGTAGACGAGACACATCATCAATCAACCCGACAACCCATCGGTCGACAAGACATTACTAAGGTCAATGAGATATAATACGTTCAACTTGAACAACACAACAGTCGAGGAGACCAAACAAGACTATGGTCAATTGAGACAATCCAGTGTTGACAATGCACGACGACGGTCAACCGGGACCACATAGTGTCAATAGGGAACGACTGCAGTCAATTGGGACCAAACAATAGTCGACGACTTACCCTACAGTCACCTGGGACCATGGTCACAAAGTTCGTCGAGGTACGTATTGCCAAGCGACGAAATTCGACCTAAAAATGACTGTCATTGTCGTTTGGACCATACAATGGACGACAGACCCAAGTGCGGACGTCTTGCTCAGACTACCCATGCTCTCGTGGACGTATGTGCTTTGTGGATGTTTGACCCTGCATCGCAATGCGGTCGTTGGGGAGGTTTGCCATCCCCCAAAATGTTAAAAAAACAGTAGCGGATGATTAGACCCACAATAGTGATCGATACGGAATGCAAAACACAGAGGAAAGTGCGCCCCTGCACTAATTCTGACCCCGAGTCGGCTCAAACTCTTGCCTAAACTCAAAATCCAAAACAGCAACACATAAACAAACAAAATATTCGAGTTTGCAAGCTCAACTCCAACATCGACCCAAAACGAAAACTTCAAACAGAAAAACGAAGTTAGAAAATGATGTACTCGCAGAGTTCCTCCACAAGAGTCGCAAATCAAGACACCATGAACTTAGGTTGGGTGGAAAAATGATGAGGTTGGCTTGCCGGTCTCCTACACCATGGCCATGATTTTTTAAGAACAATGCTCCTCTCCTTTGCTAGTCGTTAATTTGTTCTTCTCCGTTTGGGACGGCGAAAGTTCCCTAACATTGCCTGTAGCTGCCACTGCCCTTCCACTCCCCGCCTCCGTCGTCGTCGTCGTTGTCCTCCTCCTCCTCCTCCTCCTCCTCCTCCTCTCTCTCTCTCTCTCTCTCTGAATAAGATGTCCGTGAAGGATGACAGCTCGGACAAGGAGAAGGCGTTAGAGCTATTCTTGAATCTCGGATTGGATGAGCGCACTGCGCGTAACACCGTTGCGAACAACAAGGTCACTGCCAATCTCAAAGCTGTTATCCAGGAGGTAAAACTGCTGTCAATTTCTTTCCCTTGTTTTTTCCTTATCCTCAACTTCATGAAATTGAATGTCGCTCTGGGCAGCGACTAATCGAGAAACTGAGAACGAAAACCTGACTATGAAACTCACTGTTATGTTTATCCACGACTAAAAAACATTGAGAGTTTTGAAAATAAAATATTTCTTCGATTTTCATTTTTCATTGACTTTTGATCTTCCTCTGTCATTTTCAGGCTAATGTGACCACTGGCTGTAGTAGAACCGTTGGAAATCTACTGTACACGGTAAGTTAGTTCACATGCATCTTAGTTGTGGTTCAAAATTTTTTTGCTGAATAATTCTTCGTTTTAATTTTTTCTAAAGAGAGGTTACTATCCGATGCTGCTTTCATTATTTAAGTAATCCATCTGCATACAATTTTACTTCTTTCAGAAAAATATTTTCTAATAGTGAATTCCTGTTTACTACAGGTGGCCACAAAGTACCCAGCAAATGCTCTTGTTCATCGACCGTCATTGTTGCAATACATCGTCACATCCAAGGTTTAATATTTTCTTTGTTAGTTTATTATGCATGCAAGAACGAGATGCATATAACTTAACTCTTCTGTCTGCTGAAGTCGAAAACTTTACATTTGTTATAGTACATTTGAGAACTGTCCTTGGAATTGTTTCTTTTTTTTAGATTAAGACTACCGCTCAATTAGAAGCAGCATTTTCATTTTTAACTGCCACAGGCCCTGAGAATTATGAATCAAATGTTTTTGAAGAAGCATGTGGTGTAGGTACGATGTGATCAACATTCTATTATATTAATTGAATTAGTGTAATAGGCTCATAAGTTTTCTTTTTGTGGATGATCATTCCTAATGGACTTACATTAAATCTGTTGACGTTTGCAATTTTTAAGCAACAGATTTTTCCTGGATTGCTAAATAGTTTTTAGCATCATCCCATTGATTATTAGTTGCATGTTTAAGCAGGTGTCGAGGTATCCACTAATGAAATTGAACAAACTGTAAATGAGGTTTTTGACGAGAATAAGAATGCAATTGTGGAGCAACGGTATCGAACAAATGGTTAGTATTTTTTGAGTTTGAGATGGACGTATTGCTGCCTAGGATATACCTCTTTACCTTCTTCTAGCTTACTATCTGGCCCAATATTAGAGCTGGTTGTTTTCATGTATTAGGGTTTTCTTTTGCATGGTTTATTAGGTCACCGAGAATATAACATATATTTACCCTTTCTTTTTTATGGTTAAAGAACTCTATTAAATGCTATGATTGCATGGAATGAAGCATAAACTTGTGTTAGATCAGGACACACAGTTCAGATACTCTGACTTGCGTGGACACGCAAAAATGTGTGCCTTTTTCTTTGAATTTCCTACATATTTCTGACACATCTAAGACACACCTCTAACATACCAGGACACTTCTAAGGCATATATAAACACTTCTGTTCGTTGTGAAAGAAAATGTTGTTAGTATAATTTAATGGAAATAAAATATTAGAAAAAACGTAACTAAATGAAAAAAAAAACTAAAGCATACAAGCCAGTTGTGAAATTAAAGGTTGTAGTGCAATTTGATGGAAATAAAATATTAGAACTAAAGTATGGATAAATAAAAATGGAATAGAAAAGGATATTGTTTGAATACAATGGGGAGCAATTATGTTTCATATTTTTATATTGAATTTAAAAATATTTTAATGGTAACAAGTTCCTCTTTCAACTTATAGTCTTCTATTTCTTCGCCAGTTGGTGATTTATTTGGTCAGATTCGCAAGAAACATCCATGGGCTGATCCAAAGATTGTGAAGGTTTTCACCTTTATTTGAATCTCATTCCACTGACGTAGACTTTTGGATTTATGATAATATTAGCTTCTTTCTCTCTACTGATTATGACTATTTGCTGGCCATTTTTCACATGGCAGCAACTCGTGGATACAAAATTATACCAATTACTTGGTGAAAGGACTGCTGCAGATGATGAAAAGATTTCAAAGAAGAAGAAAGAGAAACTTGCGAAAGTGGAGGTGTGCATACTTGGTGTATTTTCTGGTTTCATTTTGAGGGTAACAAATTTTTCCATCGCCGTGGTTTTTGGAAATTTTGTAGGATAAGACCGTTCCTTTAGCAGAGCAGTTAACTGAGGAAGAGCTGAACCCATTTCTGATATTTCCTCAGCCAGAAGAAAACTATAAGGTGTTCATTAACCTGAATTGCTTCTTTTTTAATATTTATGAACTTGCATTGTCTTTCGTTGATTCATATGCATTCAAATTTATATAGGTTTATTCAGTGTTCTTTTTAAATAGTAGTTAATTTTTTAATTTTATATTTTCAACCCAGGTAATGTTTCTCCATAACTTATTTTTGAATTATAGTCATGCTTTCTTTGTATGTCTTCTCGAGAATTTTATACAAGTCATTATGAATGTTTTCCTTGCCTTTAGGTACATACTGAGATTTTCTTCAGCAGTGGCACAGTCTTAAGATGTTGCAACACAAAACGGCTTCTTGAAAAGCACTTAAAAGTCACAGGAGGAAGAGTTTTAACACGCTTTCCTCCTGAACCAAATGGGTATCTTCATATTGGTCATGCCAAGGTGAAATAGTTGCCATTATATTTTGTTGGGTCTGTCAAAAAGGTGTTGGATTGATGTAGTTCCTTTTTTTTTGTGCTTGTTGCTTTTTTTCTAGGCCATGTTTGTTGATTTCGGTCTCGCAAAAGAAAGAGGTGGAGGTTGTTACTTGAGGTAAGGATGCTTCTGGGCTCTTTTATAACATTTCCATAAGGCAGTGATTTATATTGGGGCTAAAGGTGGATGTCTATGGTTATAAGCTTTATCAAATTGACTTTTCAAGGATGATGTTTCACATGCTTGGTTTTTTTTTTCGGATTATGTTATTTATCATCTGTAAAGACAGAATGGAACACAAACTGATCTACAATCTATGTTCAGGTATGATGATACGAATCCAGAGGCTGAAAAGAAGGAATATATTGATCATATTGAAGAAATTGTCAGGTGGATGGGCTGGGAGCCTATGAAGGTATTATACCTGATGGGCCATTTGAATGCTATTTGTTATATCGTTTCTTTTATTTTCCATAGTTTTATACAGATCTAATGACTAATGTCTTTCAGATAACTTACACTAGCGATTACTTTCAAGAGCTGTATGAATTGGCAGTAGAGCTCATTCAAAGGGGTCACGCATATGTTGATCACCAGGTTCCGAATTTTTCTTGCATCATACATGATTTTCTCTATTTCTGTGTCAGACAGTTTCCTTGAGGTAATGATGGTAACATAGGTTATGAACATTTAGTTCCCAGCTCGCATAGCTGATTAGTTTCTTAATTGTTGGGGTTGACTTTGCTAAGACTTGACAGTCATTCTTGTTATGAGATACTTTGTATTGAACTTTCTTTCAGAGTCCTGAGGAAATAAAGGAGTTTAGGGAAAAAAAGATGAATACTCCTTGGAGGGACAGACCCATCGCAGAATCAATGAAATTGTTTGAGGATATGAAAAATGGTTTAGTTGAGGAAGGAAAAGCAACACTACGAATGAAACAAGACATGCAGAGTGATAATTTTAATATGTATGACCTTATTGCTTACCGTATTAAGGCAAGTGTTTATCTTCTGACCTTTCTGAATAGACAAACTTGTGGAGATTCTCATACAGAAAAGCATGACCTTTTTCCAGTTTACTCCTCATCCACATGCTGGAAACAAGTGGTGTATTTATCCTAGTTATGATTACGCCCACTGTATTGTGGATTCTCTGGAGAATATCACTCATTCGGTAAGGATATAGGTTTGTTGTTTAGAATTTTGAGGCAGATCTTTTTGTATGTCGTTCTCTTCTTCTTTTTGTACATTTGGTTGATCCACTAACGACAGATAAAAGAACACTTATTTTTATATTCCCCCGTGGTTATTACATTGGATGGAGTTGAGTGGTTACGGTTTCTGATTTTAGCAGCCTGTATAAGTTTGCTGCACTATTGTTTTTGTATGGTCATGATTGCTCTTGGTAGACTTTATAATTCCTGACAACTCGTTTTTTATTCATCGTAATTCTTTAATCAGCTATGGACAATGGCTTAAAATGAGGTTATAATTTCTGTGCCAGTAGAGTTGGCTTTATGGTTTATCCTTGGTGTATCATTTTCAGCTATGTACGCTAGAATTCGAAACACGCCGTGCATCATACTACTGGTTGTTACATTCATTGGACCTATATCAACCATATGTGTGGGAGTACTCACGATTGAATGTCACAAACACTGTCATGTCTAAGCGTAAGGTGAGGTCATATACTGTGCCTTTTTTATGAGATGTCTAAAATTCCAGTTATATATTCTTCATTATTTGTGTTGGCAAATGTTTCTGTTGCAGTTAAATAAATTAGTCACAGAAAGGTGGGTGGATGGTTGGGATGACCCCCGCCTGATGACATTAGCTGGTTTACAGCGTAGAGGAGTTACCTCGACTGCAATTAATACATTTGTTCGGGGAATTGGGATCACCCGCAGGTAAAGTTTGTGTATTTATTAAAATTATACTTGCTAGTTACATATTTACACACGAACACTTGAATTTATTTATCTTTTTGTTGTACTACAGTGATTGCAGTATGATTCGTGTGGACCGCCTGGAGTATCACATAAGAGAAGAGCTTAACAAAACAGCACCACGAGCCATGGTTGTGTTGCAGCCACTAAAGGTACAAAATGTCTTTGTACACTTTAGCTTCTTTTCTTTTGAATTGTTCTCTAACTGCACTGCTGATTATTTTTTGAACAGGTTGTTATTACCAACTTAGAAGATGACTCAACATTGGATCTTGATGCAAGGACATGGGCTGAAGGACAAACGCACAATACATCCTCCACTCATAAGGTGAGCTTTGGATTTGTCTGCTTTTCTCTGTTTACAACTATTACTCATCATATGCTAAGAGTGATGGGCGTGGTGACAATGTTTGAAATTTAATTTCCCAAATGCTGCTACTTTCCTTTTATTTTAGTTATTCTAGGATGTGCATAGTCTACTTTAGGAGATTCTTTTTCCTCATATTTTAGTTATAAAATAATAGGCATAGTTTTGTGTCATGTTTTTTTCTGTTAATTGATTGAACTCGCCAGAATGTGTGACAATAACCATTGTACGGGAACTAAACCTTGTTTTAGCTGTCGACCACATTTATGTTTTACTTCATTGAGTTTCATTCTTAGCCAAATAAATTTCTCCGTGTTTTCATTGGATTAACAAGTTTGCTATTTTTCTAATAAATTTCTTAGGTTCCTTTTTCCAAAATTATTTACATTGAACATTCTGATTTTCGGATGAAAGATTCAAAGGATTACTATGGGCTTGCGCCTGGAAAATCCGTTCTCTTGAGGTATGTTTTATTAAATAAACCTGCTATGTCCCATAATTATAAAGTGATAATGAGATTGTGATTTATTAATGCAGATATGCATACCCTATAAAGTGCCAGGAAGTGATCCTGGCAGATGACAAGGAAACTGTTCTTGAGATCAGGGTTGAGTATGATCCCTTCAAGAATTC
This sequence comes from Begonia loranthoides, assembly GCA_022433065.1. Lineage (NCBI taxonomy): Eukaryota > Viridiplantae > Streptophyta > Magnoliopsida > Cucurbitales > Begoniaceae > Begonia > Begonia loranthoides. The sequence goes on from CM039474.1 coordinate 19,002,747, forward strand.
AAAACCAAAGGTTTTGTGTCTTGTCCCCAAGCTTCTTTAATTAATCTTTTCTTCTTTCTCATTTTAGTTTGACGTGGTGGTATTTCTCTTGGTTATACAGGGAGTTCTTCATTGGGTTGGACAACTTCCGCAGGGACTGATCCATTAAAAGTGGAAGTTAGATTATTTGATAAACTTTTCTCCTCAGAGGTCTGCTATTTCAGCTCATTTCCTCTCATGATGGATAGAATATTAGTTGGATCTTACATGTGTTATTTGCTGTGTCAGAATCCTGCCGAGCTTGATGATTGGCTGGCCGATCTGAACCCACATTCAAAAGTTGTTATACCCAATGCCTATGCAGTACCCTTAATTCAGAATGCTGCAGTAAGCGATACATTCCAATTTGAAAGGCTAGGTAAGTTTTATATGAATCAAAACTGTCTTGGAAAGTGCATTTTTCGAAAATGGTGGATAAGCAATTGCCTAGAAAGAAAAGAGATAGAAACAATGAACGAAAAACTAGGCATATATCCTACTGTAGTAGATGCAATATTATCTCCTTTCTCAAACTTTATATGTTCCCAAAAACTGTGATCATTGCATTCGTTCCAAAATAAAAAATCCCATTGTATTGATGAATCTATAGAACTCAAGAATTGAAGAAATTTCCCATTCTCTACAATATCCTTAAGTTCTAGTTATACCTTACAAAGACTTGGTAATTTATGAATACTCAAATAAAAATACATGGTGATGATTTTCACTTGCATGTTGTGCTTTTGATTCCATCTATTAATGCATTACCATACGCCAGTCCTTGCAAATTCTTGTTTAATACGAGTTGACGTATAATTTTTTGAAAAAGAAAGTTCTGAAATTTCTTTTCTTCTTGGTCACTTGTTAGTATCCATACCTTACTCTTCTTGTAAATAGATCTTTTTTTTTGTATTAAATGATAGCTTTGATTTTAGCAACTTTGTTTTGATATGATCATTGACATAAAAAATATTTAAGCTAATTTAGACACCACTAGACACAAATTATTAAGTTTGTCAGTGTGACACCTCATATGACGATGCATTTCTATGTCAAGATGATTACTGGTAGAACACGGGTTATTTTTCCAACTTTGACTAAATGATTTATCACTTGATCAGTGATCTATATTTTTATTATTTGTTCTGTAATAAATGAGATGAAGCTCACTTTTTGATACTTGGTTTTGATATGAATTAATAGTAAAAACCTCATTGATCTCGTTGATAATCTTCTTATTAACATATGAAACTTCTTATGAACATAGAATCTTAGTTTGCTAATGGATTTTGTGGAACTGTACTTGCTGCTTTTATCTTCCTCTGATGATGTGCAGCTTTATTCTCTCGCAAACTTGTTCTAGGCCTTCTTCATTCTTTACTGCCTTAATGAGTGACATGTTATCATGGTTATATGTAAACCTAGTGACGGAGAATGTTAATGACGAAGTCCATGCTCATTGATGGTCGGCAAATGTACATTTTTTTTTCAGGTTATTTTGTAGTCGATAAAGATTCAACGCCGGAAAAGCTCGTATTCAATAGGACGGTAACACTCAGAGATAGCTATAACAAGGGAGGGAAGTAAGCAGCCAGGGCAATGAAAGTCTGAGGCAGGCAGGAGAGCGTGTACGTTATTCCAACATTTATAAATCTAATCACTTTATACATAGATTATTTTACATTGGTGACACGGTGTATGAGTATGGAATTAGGAAAAATTGCAATAGTTTTTAGAACAAAATATATTTTATTTAAATGTGCGTTAAGTTAGATCTCCTTTGTTTTTTGAAATCACGATCGATCAAAAAAAGGAAAAAAGAAATTGAACATAGATTTAACATGAAACACATATTAATTATGAAAATTAAATTATAATTGAGCAGAATTTTAATAGAGATTTGTAACTCCCTCTGCCCCCCTCGGACCCTACATAAAAATATTCACACTAACAAACTCTCGTGCGTGAGTTTCTTTTATTTGCATCTAATTTGACATTCATTAAATCATTAGAAATGTATGAAAATATTTTAGCCAAAAATAATGTTACTTCATTTCATCCTACTAAAAGTCACATAAAAGATTTCAAAAAATCTCCCCCTTAAACAATTTATATTGACGCAATTTTCAAAAAAAAATGGTAAATTAGAAATTGGACCTTGAATTTAAGAGTATATGATAAACGAACATACTAGATTATTTGTTTTCAACAAAATAAATTAACTTTGGATTACCATAACATTCTTACAATAAGATCAAATTTGTTCACCCTTTAAATTTCATAATTCACTAAATTCATGATCTACTTTTTATTTTCTTGAAAAAATAAAGATTTAAATTTGTATTTTTATTTTTTTAATAATAATTGTTGCATCATCATTTCTCCTTTTTGTTAATGTTTATAATCATTAATATTATTAAAAGGGATTTATATACTATTAAATGATATTTTTATTATTTTACAATGTATATATGTAACCATATGACAAACGGTTGTCATCGAAGCGGGGATAGCTCAGTTGGGAGAGCGTCAGACTGAAGATCTGAAGGTCGCGTGTTCGATCCACGCTCACCGCATTTTTTCTATTTTCTTTTTTTAATCCTTTATCCTCAAAATCATCTGACTAGGCCCCGACCCTCCGAAAATCCTCTCTTCTTCTTCCTCTTCTCAAAAACCTCTGCGACTCTACCATCCTCCAAAGTCTAAACTGCAGCAGCGATGGCGGAGGAACACTTTGACTGGCGTTTTCGTGCTGGACAGTACCTCGGAGAAATTTCCGCCCTCTCGTTCCTTCACTTTCCTTCTGAATTTTCATCTCTCCCTCTTCTTCTTGCTGGTACCGTTGTGTTTTTGTTTTTTTTTTTTGCGAATAGAATGTGTTACTTTGAGTTAAAATATTTTTTTCATCCTGAACTATACGGATATGGAATTTGGACTCTTTTCGTAATACAATTTGGTTCACTTGCCACTCTTCTTTTCTCTTCCATTATTTGTTTCATCTCCATAATCATGTGATTTATCACGTTTAATGGAAATTTCGAAATTTTTTCTCGAAAAATTCTCACTCATTGTTTCAGGTTTATTCTTGTTTGTATTGAAGACCATGCTTGTCAGCACAAAACTTTGTTAATTTTATGTAAAATAAGATTTAAATTAGCAGCCCCAGTGAATCTTCTGATTATTTTTATGTTAGCAAAAATCAAGTGACGTGGTTTTGGATGTCAAATGTTGATTCTCTTATCGTTCAGGAACAAAAAATAGAGTAGTTTATCCTTATTTTGAATCACTTCAATCTGTAACTTCCTGTTCTGCGTTTTACGTCTCAAAAGGCTGTGGCTCCCAAATGCTTCTCTTTGACTTGGAATTGGCAAGAATAAGGAGCTCAGTTCAAGTTTTTGAAGGAATTCGCGTGCATGGAATTTCATCGCTCTTCCTCAGTTGGGATGAAAAATCTTCTTCTTCAGCTGGATTCACTTTTAACATTGCTGTTTTTGGAGAGCGAAGGGTTAAGCTTTATAGATTATGTATTTCTAATGACTGTGAAAGTTTGATATTTTTGTATTCTTTGCCCAAGTTTAGTTACTGGGTGCTGGATGTTTGCTTCTTGAAGGTACTTTTATTTCCCAATTGTCATGTCAGTTTTATTCCTTTATGAAATTAGTTTAAATTATTTTTCTACTTCTTGTTGATGAAGCTGCCTCATGCTTTTGTTTGATAGCGGACCTTCAAAGCTTTTTTATCCCAAGGAAATCTTTTAGTTGCCATCGGTTGCAGTGACAATTCGATTAATCTCTGGGATATTTCAGAATCTGTTATGATTCTTAAAGTTGATTCTTCAGGTTACAAATATTAAGTTTCATACTCTCTGGGGTTCTATTTTGATCACTGGCTTAGTGATTTTATCTGTTGTTTTACTACTAAATATTTGTTGGGAATTATTTATTCCCTATGTGAGAAAATGATGTCCCCATCTTCCAAATTGGAGTTTGTGGTTTCGGGTTGTGCAACAGTTTTTGCTTTGTTCGCCTGTATTTTAAAGCTTGGTATCTTGTTTTTTCTTTGTTCACCTGTATTTTAAAGCTTGGTATCTTGTTTTTTCTTCTCTTGTAGAGAGGTGCTTGTTATACTCGATGAGGTTGTGGGGAGATGATATCGAAGCTCTCCATATTGCATCTGGTACTATTTTTAATGAGGTGCCTAGTCTTTCCGTATGGTATTTTTTTTTTCTGGTTACTCATATGCTTTAACTGGTACTTTCCTTGAAGTGTTTTTGTACTGTAGTTGCATATTGCATCCACAAAAACATTTCTTAATATCTGGTCTATGTATTAGCTCTTTGCTTTTTCAGACGTTTATAATTTCAAAGAACATCATACTTTTTTTTTAGCATTCTAGAACGGCTTTCATTCTGATTATCTTTTATGTAATAAGACAAAGACAGTTTTTCTGCCTTGAAATTTGGATTATGTATTCATACTCAATATGTTTCTATAAAGAGCCCCTCGTGTTACTTGGCAGATTATTGTTTGGAGAGTGGTGTCCTGTCATGGTTGTTCTTCTTCGACAAATCAAGTGGAGGACCATTCTGATAGCATTGATGATGCTCATTATCATCATCCTCATCATCAGTATGAGGTTGTCAATATATGTAAACTTGCTGGACACGAAGGATCAATTTTCCGCATAGCTTGGTCCCCTGATGGATCTAAATTGGTCTCTGTTTCTGATGATCGTAGGTGAATGTGTTTCTAAAATTTCTATTGTCAGTATGAGTTCTCAAGATTATCCTCTGAGAATATCTTTGCTGCAGTGCTCGTGTTTGGACACCTCATGTAGAAAGAGACTATTCGGAAAATACTGAAGAGGTGGTTGTGTTGTTTGGTCATGATGCTAGAATTTGGGACTGCTGTATCTATGATTCTGTAAGCTTCACTATTAACATAATTGTTTTTTATGATTATATTTTGGTCGTAATACCAGCTTGAGCAACTACATTTCTATTTTAATTGTCGAACTAAAACTTTTCTTTTTGAGGAAAAGTGAAGATCATTTCTTTAATTTACTAATGTTTCAATTAAAGTTCGAATTCCTTCTATTGAGTGTGTGCACTGACTGTTTCAGCTTGAATTTTTTATAGTTGATCATCACTGCTGGTGAGGATTGTACATGTCGGGCCTGGGGGATGGATGGCAAACAACTTAGGATAATTAAGGAGCACATGTAAGATATTTTAGTTTTCAATTCTGGTGTCAAGTTGCTCAAAATCTTTGCATATTATGTTCTCTTCTCCACTTTCAAACTGTGGGCTGTGTGATTACAAATTGTTCAGTCCTTTGGTTCTCTTTGAATGTGGTTTTACTTACCCAGGATAATTGTTGTGAAAATTATTTTATGATGCCTTTTTTTTGAGTAAAAGGAAAAGTTATCACAATAAATAAAATTAGTGGCAACATATGTTTCCTCTTTCATGTCAATAAACAAAGGTTTTGAGCATGATTAATTGATAGGTGATGCAACCTCCTTTTAATCAACTTGTAACTAAGTTGTAGTTATTCTAGTCACTCACTATGTAGTGCTATTTTATAATAGTTTAACAGTCACCTGTGCCCAATCTGCTTCTTTTGGCTCTTGTTCAGGGGCCGAGGTGTATGGCGATGTTTATATGATCCAAACTTTTTACTTCTCATAACAGCTGGTTTTGACTCGGCAATCAAAGTGCATCAGCTTGATGCTTCCTTCTCTAGGGGCTTTGATGACCATGATGGTGTTACTGAAGGCGGCAAAAGAGAGATTTTCACTGCTCGCATACCAAGGTCTTTGAATCATGTTAGACTCTTGGACAGGTAAAAATTCGATAGCTGAAGTTCATTGAGGATCAGTCTTTGACTATTTCATACTCTCTGGTAATGCAGTTCCCCTTGTGTAATTGGCAGCAGTCTACTTTCTTATACACCATGTTTCTTATCTGATCCTTTTTTTCGTGATGATCATTTCTTTTCAATTTATAACTTGTTAATTCTTTGTGTTATATCAGTAAAAGCGAATATATTCGATGCCTGCGGTTCAGTAATGAAGCTACTTTTTACGTTGCTACAAACCATGGGGTTCTATACCATGCAAAATTGTCTGAAACTGGAGATGTAAATTGGACTGAACTTGTTTGTCTCATTGAAGAGATTGCAATTGTTTGTATGGATTTGTTGCCTCAGAGGTCATCCGTCCTTTCTTCTGTTGTTGAGGATTGGATTGCAGTTGGAGATGGTCGTGGAAAAGTGACCGTTGTTAAAGTTATGATTGATGTTTTTCCTCCTAAAGTCAGTCTATTATTTAATTGGCAAGCTGAAATAGAGAGACAACTCTTAGGAACCTTTTGGTGCAAGTCACTTGGACCCAGGTAAAGATATTCCATCTCTTTCTGATTCTTAAAAAATATTACTTTTCTGTTATAACATACTTGTTTGCCTTGTTCTCCATTTTTTGTTAACGAATTTAGAAGTCTTTGCTTCTGAGTTATGTTATCCCATCAGTTATATCAATTTTTTCTGTTTGAATGGCTAGTTAGGCTGTATGATCATAGCATTGTTATTCCTGTCATGAGGCTGTGCTCAGGTTGTGATCTTCAGTTTTATTACTCCTGCCTACCCTATTGCACAACTTGCAATAATCTATGGCAAGGACAACTATTTTGTATTCTTTGTTATATGAATACACATGAATGCATGCCATTTAAAATTGCTATTTTTTAAGGTATGTCTTCACCGCTAATCCAAGAGGTTTATTGAAGCTGTGGAAATTGTATGATCATGTTCCTTGTGATTCTCAGAACACAACAATAAGATCTGATGCCTCTCTTGAAGCAGAGTTTATGTCATGTTTTGGCTTGAGGATAATGTGTCTGGATGCATCACTTGAAGAAAAGGTCCCTTTTCTCAATCTTTGTTCATTTTTACTTGAGAATATTGTTACATAAAAATTTAATATAAAAATTTGGTCTACATTAAAATTGAATCACATTTTACATTTTATGATGGCAGCTTATATTGCCTTTCACTTTTAGAAACCTTTCTTTGACTGATGAAGACACCTTTCTCTGTACACACTGCTTTCATGATTTCTCTAAGCAATGGTTTTTCCCCTGTGAACGTATGTGTTATTCATCTAGGGGGAAAACATATTTTCTTTGTGGCACAATGAATTGAAGGATTTTCATTCTTCCATGTGGTTGATAAATCTATTTATTACTGGGATGTTATACCATCTAGCTCAAAATGATAAATGAAAAATTTTAATTATATGTTGGATATCTTAACGTACTTGCAGAGTCTACTTTGTGGTGATCTGCGTGGTAATCTTATTCTGTTCCCTCTGCCAAAAGACCTTTTATCGGGTATTACCGTTGGATCAGGAACAAAAGTTTCTCCATCCAATTATTTTAAAGGGGCTCATGGAATATCAACTGTGACAAGTGTTGCATTTACTATGGCATATTCAACTCATGCTCAAATACGATCGGTATGGCCTTATATATATAGAAATCAATTCTTGATAGAGAGTTCTAGAGTGATGTCATTTCTTTTTTCTTAGGGGCAAGGGCAAAAATGTAATTTATTTTGTTGAATAATAAATTAGATTTTCAGAAACTAAAATTAAGTTAGTTGGATCTCATTTCTCACAGATGGCTTGCCACTTACATATTTCATTTTGAAGGGGACATTATCATACTGAGGAGAATATATTTTTGTGTGTGCATGGCTTGGTAATTTAATGTCCATTTTGTTGACGCTATTGGTTTTCATTGTTCAGACTGGAGGAGATGGGTGCATTTGCCATCTGGAATTCAACAGGGGGCAACAGAAATTAGAATTTATAGGAATGAGACAAGTGAAAGAATTGAGTTTGATTCAGTCCGTTTCATCCGATAGAAACTGTATTCATGATTTGACAAGTGACAACTATGCATTGGGATTTGCATCAACTGATTTCACCATATGGAATTTAGTTACAGAGGCAAAGGTCTCATTCTCCCTCTAGCAATACAAATTTCAAAATTGCACTTATTCCTTTCAACACTCAATTAATTTATATGGGATAGGTTCTGCAAATCCATTGTGGTGGATGGCGACGTCCTCACTCTTACTATCTTGGTGATGTTCCAGAGCTAAAGAACTGTTTCGCCTACGTAAAGGTGTCCATCTCTTTTTTGCAAACTGTGTTGTAGAAGATTAAAAGAAAAAAAGATTTTTGACCTCTTCCCTCATCCTATCTTTTTTCAAGTAATTTTACTTATGTTTTATGATTTTAGGACGAAATCATCTATATTCATAGATCCTGGGATCCACTCAACGAACACAGGATATATCCCTTGAATATGCATGTTCAATTCCATGGAAGAGAGCTGCATTCGTTATGTTTCATATCTGAAGGTTCCAAACTTCCGACTAATAAAAACCATGACATGTTATTGAAATCTAGTTGGATTGCAACTGGTTGTGAAGATGGAACTGTGCGGTTGACTAGGTAAATCAATGGTCTCTAATCTCTTATCTGAGGTGTTTGATCCTGGAAATTTCAAATGGCTGTAAGATTATGCAGTATAATTGAGTGGTTTCCTCTCAGGAGAAGTGGCCCACAGCTGTGTCATTTGGCCACCAAACTCATCGTGTAGATATTTGCATTAGCAATAGTAGTATCAATACATGAACATAAAACAAGTTAACTGTAAGAGTGAAAATAACCCTCGTAATAATAATATTTGGCAGGAAACAGCTGATATTAGTTTCATACTTAGCCACGTAAGTTCTTGATATGCTGTGCAGGTATACACCTGGTACAGAGGGTTGGTGTGCTTCAAATTTGCTTGGGGAACATGTTGGAGGATCAGCTGTAAGAGCGATATGCTGTGTCTCAAAGTTACACTCAACAGAATCTGATGGGTTGGGCATGCATGGTGAAAAAGTTCAGCAGCAAACTGACTTAGAGGGTAGAGAGGATCTATTTTTACTGATTTCAGTTGGTGCAAAGAGGGTTTTAACCTCTTGGATACAAAAATGTAGAAATTGGGAGAAGAAGCAATCCATGGATTGTAACTTACAACTTAGGAAAATGGATCATGATAATGAGCCTCATTTAGGCTTGTCCTCTCCATTTACATTTCAGTGGCTCTCTTCTGACATGCCAATGAAGTGCCCTACTTTTCTGAAGAAATCAGATGATAATGAGAAAAATACCGCTAGGAATTCTTCAAATATGATATCTGATGTCAAATCAGAATCGCTTCGTCCGAGAAAAGAAAACATGGAGCATAAGCATTGGATTACAGAGAAGTATGATGATGATTGGAGATACATGGCTGTTACCGCGTTCCTTGTTAGAAGCTCTTGTTCTAGGTGGTTGATATTACTTGAGTTAGGGTTTTTCTGATTTTATATTTACTTTGATTTTAATCAAGAATGTTTCTTTTGCCTTTGTTATCCTTGCAGATTTAGTGTATCTTTTGTTGTTGTTGCATGTTCAGATGCAACACTTTCAGTTCAAGCACTCATTTTGCCTCATCGATTGTGGTAATTATGAGCGAACCTTTTATTAGTCACTAAGTTATTTGAATAGCTTAACTTCAGTTTACAGCTACTTTCTTTGTCTGAATTGCCAGACCTCTCTTTTTTGGATCTTATTCCAGGTTTGATGTTGTTTTGGTACCTTTATCATCACCAATATTGGCATTACAGCATGTTGTCGTCCCAAAATATCAGTTTGGAAATATATTTATTGTTATTAGTGGAGCTACTGATGGAAGTATTGCGCTCTGGGATCTGACTGAAAGCATCGAAGCTTTTATGCAGCAATTGTCTACTTGGGATTCAGAAAGGTTAGGCAATTATCAAAAACGGCCTCGCACAGGAAGAGGAAGTCAGGGTGGCAGATGGTGGAAATCATTAAACAATAACAGGACCAAGTTAAGACCTAACAGCGTTTCACTTTCTGGAAAAGGTGAAGAGGGAAGGACCATACATACAAGTAATCAAGTTTCATCTGAAATTTCATTACAAAGGACCAGCCCTGAAGTTAACGAGGGATTCACTGGCCACTCTATTTGTAGTGCTAAAGATCCGGTAGCCATTACAAATGATTCGTCATTCCTCAAATGGGAAATACATCCAATGCATGTTTTAAAGAATGTCCATCAATCTGGTGTAAATTGTCTTCACGTTTCAACTATGAAATTGAGTGAAAGAAATGATAGTTGTTTTGTCTACAACGTAGTCAGTGGTGGAGATGATCAAGCGCTTAGCAGTATTACCTTTGAATTAGAGCTGATGACAGGAAGCCATATTTCTGAGATAATGACGCCGGAGTTCTTAAACTCGACTACAAAATCTGATGGCTGTATTTCTGACAGTAAGAACTCCAACAACATATACAGATTTAGATTTCCAAATTTGCAAAGAGTTGACTCGGCTCATAGCTCTGCTGTAAAAGGTACGACATTTCTCATTTTCATATTCTGGAAACTGGTTCTGAAATAGTTGATCCTTTTGTTTCAGAATGAATGAAGCATATTCATGTGAATCTCATAAATTCTCTATTGTCATGCTCATGCCTTGTCTTCCCGGAGCTATTGATTTTTAAAACCCATTTTTGCATAATATTTTTCATCCATATCCCCTAGTTGTTGATAATTCACAGATGAGGACTGCATGGTCTGTCTATGCACCCTGCCATAAACATACAAGTCAAAATTTTAAAGCTACTGACAGTATGTTTATGCTGATCTTTAAAGTCGCATATTATCCTTCACAAAATATCATTAACTTGTTGCAACTTAAGAAAGTCAGTTTTTGGATTATTCAAGGCGACAAATGGTTTAATGAAGTATTTTGTGAAGGTGTTTGGACAGACGGGACATGGGTCTTCTCTGCTGGTCTTGACCAGCGGATAAGGTGTTGGCATGGTCTGGGGCAAAGTAAACTTTTCGAGTATGCTCATTTGATAATAAGTGTGCCAGAGCCGGAGGCAATTGATGTTAGACTCTGGAGGAGGTTAGCCAATTATCAAATTAAAAGGCAGATAAGCACTTCTAAAAAAGTAGTTTGGCATTGCTTGAGTTTGATCATTGTTTTGTGTGTTCAATTCATTTCCAGGAACCACTATCAAATTGCAGTGGCTGGAAGAGGTATGCAAATTATTGAGTTCGCTGCATCCACTCACATGGACAGATAAAATTCAAGTGTTTGGCGATTGTGTTTCGGCTTCAGTTATTAGAAATAAGGTTTGACACTAGTCATTCTATTCCTAAACTGTCAACTATTGTTGTTTGATGCTGCAAGCCGACGAGTTTTCTCTACATTTTATCTTAGAGTCTGTAATTTGTGGTCCAAAGTTTTGATTTTCATGTCGACTCAACACCTCTGGTTAGGAGGTATCGTATGGCGACAGAAAGAGTACAATTTTTTAAGTTTCACTTTCAAATTTAAGCTGTAAACATGTTGCAATTTTTTGGAGGCTATAACTTTGATGTTGGTTGTCAGTTTTGTAATTTTATGCAACAGTAAAGAGAATTGGGAAGTTGCCATTCATATATTAACAGCATCATTTACAAGCTCATGCTCCAAAATCTAGCAACACTTGAAGCTGAATTAGACATGGCTTGATTGTATACATCCCTTTCCAGGTACAAAGTTGGTGGCATAACCCCAAGCATTGTTGTTAACGGAGTCGGCCATGAATTTTGGGGATGAATGTGTTGGATGCCACTCACCTAAAATAGGTAATATCTTATTTTAAGAATTAGACATCCCACAGAATTATTTATTTAGTTTAATTAACTCTCAAAAGTTTATTTTTATAATCTAAATTAACCAAATTAAAATTACTTTTTTTTAAACAGATATAACGATTTTTAATTAATCAAATAAAAATCCAAGATTTTAATTTTTTCTCAATAATTGATTTAATTTCTTATTTTGACTCATGCAATTAACTAAGTATTTTAAAATATTTATAATACTCTTTCGTAATTTAAAACAAAAAAGTTCGGCAAATTATTTTATCTACATTCTTACGAGAAACTAATGAAACAACTTCATTAATGACATAATTTTTCATACGATTGCACACACAACGCATAAATAAATTTCTACTATGTGTAAATTAAATTGCCAACAAATCAATAATATAACGTAATTTCAAACCTTAATTTCTTTTTCCAATTAATCAGAATTCTAATATGTTTTAATTGCTTATGAAACAATCAAAACTCATATAAACACAATAACACAAATTCAATCCAAGAATAATTTCACTAAAAAGAAAGAACTTCAAATTAGGAGTCGGCAGAATTGAACTGGAACCAATGAATCGAATCAATTTGATTTGGTGAAGATCAATTTTGAACACTCTAAAATTGATTTTTTGTTCAGTTTCATAAAAACCAATAACCAAACAGAACAGACGAAATTTGCAATTAAAAAAAAAAAACTTGAGCTGAACCCTCTGAATGAAACCTACAGAATTGCGTTTGACTCTGAGCGAAGACAAACCCTCCAACCTCCTAGCTTAAGAATCGATTTTGCAGCCAGGGAGTGAAAGTTTCACTTTGTTCCAAACTTCCATTTCTGCAGCAGCTCGATGGTCAGGGCTCACGACTCACATCGGTCCCTCTCAATCTCGGCTCTTGCCTTGCTCGATGGTCAGTGTTCACGAGTCGCGACTCATGTCTCTGTTAGATTATTTTCTAATAATTTATAAATGTGGTCTATGTTAATTAAAGTATATTGACTTAATATTAAGGTGCTTAATATGATTATTGTTAAGCGTAAAAGAATTAAGTTGATTAAGTTTTAATTCTCTCACCTTGATCTTGTTAAGTAAATAATGTATTGTTAAAAGAGATGAAATGACATTTACGTAATCTACTGTAAAGTGAAAGAACAATAATGTAAATTAGCATGTAAAGAAATATTGCACGGAAGGAGTTTTTGTCAATGTTTTGGTTTAAATGCTTGCATTTAATAGTTGAAAATGCAAACCATTTAATAATAGAAAAACTAAGAATAGAAAAAAGGGGAGGAAGAGAAGTTGTATGGAAATTGGCTTCCTCTTCCTCTTCTTCTATATCTCTTCTGATGAAGTCTTCAGGGGAGATAGTTGACAAGTAATTGCTTTTCTTTTCTCTCTTTCTCTGTATCTCTATATATCTCTGGCAATCTCTCGGCTGCAGGGAGAATAAAAGAAGACATACATTTTCATTATCTCTTGATCATCAAAGAGAACGTAAAGGAAAAGGTACAAGGCGATAAACGTTTCTCGGATCAACGTTTACAACAACAATGCATGGATCAAGGTAAGTAAGAATAACGGTTTGTTTATCCGTAATTAAAAGTAATGGCTGGTTGAATCAAACGACGTTAATTGATTTTGAAAAAATAAAAGTATTGTTCGTATTAAATATGAAAATTAAAGAAACTAACAATTAATATTAGAGCTCAGTAATTAACGTTTTGATTTGCCATGAACAAGAATTTAATGAGTTTCGTTTCGGCATAATTATTCTGCTTTGTTGAATAATGATTCTGAACATAAATGTTATTTTGCAATTGTTTCGAATATAAAAGTTAATTTTGCATCGTTTATGCATAATAGTTGTTGCGTTTCTTTGCTGCATAATTATGTATAATTGTTCAGCATAATTGATTAAGCATAAAAGTTTATTTTGATGCATAAATTGTTTATGCAAAAAGATTAATTGCTCCTAGGTTGTTTAAGGTTAAGCATGGATGTTAATTTATTAAAATAAAAGAAAATGACCAAAACACATTATGGAGAATCGAACCTGACTCTAAAAAGTAAGGTAACTAAGTGGGTGACCATTTGGACTATGACAATTTTTGTGACTATTTATTTATATACCAATATTTGTCATATGCACATTAATTTTGAGGTGCAGAAAAGGAAAAAACCTGGATTCGGCACTACCCACAATAAACCATGTGGGTGGTCACTTGGACTAATCTATTTTCAATTATTATAGATTAATTTTTTATATTTACTGTTCTCGTAAGAATTGAATCTGTAATTTTAAGTGTCCATTTAATATGATGGTGACATAAAAATAAAAGTTAAAATAAATGAAATAAAGGAAAATTGACTCAATTAAATCTTGATGTATAGAAACTTAGTAGTCGCCAAAGTGACTTAGTTTGAAATGATCAATATTAAATTGTGCAATTTATTCGTTTAATTACGGTAATAATTATGGTGATGTTATTGAAAAGAAATTATTAATTGAAAAACTAGTAGTCACCCAAAGGTGGACCAATGTTTATAATTAATAATATTTAAGTGACATATTTACATATTTGATTAACATGTTTAAATATCCAAAGATATTAAATATATTGCATTAAATATGTTTATGAGTCTAGTAAAGTATAAATAATAACATCAATGATTGTTTTAATTTTTTTTTTAAGGATTACCCAAAGGTGAACTTAAATAAATAAATTATGGTTATCTGAATTCGAATAAATTAATGAATGAGCATGTGTTATGTTTTTGCAGCTTCAAAGAATTTATTCGCCTCTGGTAATGCACTACTCAAATTAAATAGTATGAATTATGCTGATTAGTCTGAACAAATCCAGTTTCAATTGGGTGTATTGGATTTAGACCTAACATTAATTTGTGATAGACCACCAGCTCTTAATGAGACCAGTACGGATGTTGACAAGTCATACAGTGAGACTTGGGAGCGGTCTAATAGGCTGAGTTTGAGCTTGATGAAAATGACGGTGGCTGAAAATGTTAAGCCATCCATGCCAAAGACGAATGATGCAAGGGATTTCATGTAAAAAATAAAGGCATATTTCCAATCGGACATTATGGATAAGTCCGTTGTAGGGACTTTAATAAGTGAATTGATGACCAAGAAATTTGATTGGTCTCAATCCATTCATGATCATGTAACAAGTATGGCCAATTTGGCAGCACGACTGAAAACGTTGGGTATGGATGTAAGTGAATCATTCTTGGTTCAATTCATCATCAATTCACTTCCTCTTGAATTTGGCCAGTTCCAGGTGAATTATAACACCATTAAAGAAAAATGAAACTTTCAAGAAATTAAAGCCATGTTAATTCAAGAAAAAGGTAGGTTGAATAAATTAAAGAACCATATTACTCATTTAACGTTTCAGAAGGAAGCCACTAGTAGCAAAGGAAAATTGAGTAAAAAGAACAAACAGAAGGGAAAAAGGCCAATTAAAGATAAAAGATGGTCAGATCCGAAAAGAGCTTAAATGCTACTTTTGCAACAAAGCTGGACACATCAAGAAAGATTGTCCGAAAAGAAAAGCTTGGTTCGAAAAGAAAGGTACACTATTTGTTTCAGTATGTTTTGAATCAAATATTATAGAATTGCCTAGTAATACTTTGTTGTTAGATTCTGGAGCTACTACTCATGTATCTAATGTTACACATAGATTTCTTTCGATCCAGCTCATAAACGGGAATGAAAAATTCCTGTATATGGGAAACATAATGAAAGCACGGATACAAGGAATTGGGACGTATAGATTGATCTTGGATACTGGATATCATCTGGATCTAGAAAAGTGTCTCTACGTTTTTGAATGTGCTAGGAATTTAATTTCTGTTGCAAAGTTGGATTACGTAGGATTTAATATTGAGATTGGTAATGGTGTGTTTTATTTGTACAAGAATGGTTTGTACTATTTCAATCTTGATATTAAATATTTTGATTCCCCGTTTAATGTTAATCATGTGATTGGAACTAAACGTAATGTAACAAATGAGAGTTCTGCTTCGTTATGCCATAAACGTCTAGGTCATATATCTAAAGAAAGGATGTTGAGGTTAATGAAAAGTAATATTTTACCTCAATTAGATTTAAATGACTGGGACGTGTGTATAGATTGCATTAAAGGAAAGCAAACTAAACACACATCAAAGTATCCTACCACAAGAAGTAGTGAACTTTTAGAATTGATACACACTGATATATGTGGTCCATTCGACACTCCTTCATGGAGTGGTGAAAAATATTTTATCACATTTATCGATGACTTCTCACATTATGGTTATTTGTATCTACTGCATGAAAAGTCTCAAGCGATGAATGTTCTAGAAATATTCATCAATGAGGTGGAAAGACAGTTAGATAGAAAAGTAAAGGCAGTGAGGTCAGATAGAGGTGGTGAATATTACGAAAAATACGATGAAAATGGACAAAACAAAGGTCCATTTGCAAGGTTTCTCGAAAGTCGAGGCATTTGTGCACAGTATACAATGCCGGGAACACCACAACAAAATGGTGTAGCTGAAAGGCGGAATCGTACTCTGATTGAAATGGTTAGGAGTATGATGAATAATAGTGATGTACCTTTATCGTTGTGGATGCACGGTTTGAAAACTGCTGCATATCTGCTGAATAGGGTTCCTAGTAAAGCAGCTCCTAAGACATCTTATGAACTGTGGACGGGAATGAAACCTAGTTTAAGACATATCCATGTTTGGGGTTGTCCGGCAGAAATAAGGATATATAATCCACATGAAAAGAAGTTTGATGCAAGAACCATCAGTGGTTATTTCATCGGCTATCCGGAAAAGTCAAAAGGGTACATATTTTACTGTCCAAAGAATAGTATAAGAATAGTTGAATCTGGAAATGCTCAATTCATTGAGAATGGCGAGTTCAGTGGGAGTGATGAATCATGAAAGGTGAATATTCAAGAGAATCGGGTGAAGGAAACAATACCTAGTACTTCTCATCAAGTTGTTGTTCCTTTTGTTGTATCACAGTCTAACAACATACCGGAATGACATATAATATTCAAACCACGCAAGGTGAACGTGTCAATGATGAGCATATTAATGATAATCAAGTCGTAAATGAACCATCACAAGAACCAAAATTGCGAAGGTCTGTAAGGCAAAGAAGACCAGCAATTTCTGATGATTGTGTGGTTTTTTCACTTGAAGAGAAATGTGACTTGAGTAACGACAAAGATCCAGATTCATATAAACAAACTATGGAATGTAATAATTCCGAAAAGTGGTTAAATGCTATGAAAGTAGAGTTGTAATCGATGGATGACAATAAAGTCTGGGAACTTGTAGAGTTACTTGAAAGAAAGAAACGTGTTGGTTGTAAATGGGTTTTCAAAACCAAATGTGACTCGAAAGGTATAAGGCCAGACTTGTCGCCAAAGGTTACACTCAGAAAGATGACATTAACTATAAAGAGACATTCTCTCTAGTTTCAAAGAATGACTCTTTAAGGATAGTTATGGCTTTGGTAGCTCATTATGATTTAGAGCTTCACCAAATGGACGTAAAAATTGCCTTTCTAAATGGTGACTTAGAGGAAGAAGTGTATATGGATCAATAGGAAGGATTTTCATTTCCTGAAAATGAAAAGTTAGTATGTAAATTGAATAAGTCAATATATGGATTAAAATAACCTTCCAGACAATGGTATATTAAGTTTAACAATACCATTACGTCGTATGGTTTTATAGAGAACACTGTTGATCGGTGTATCTATATGAAGGTTAGTGGGAGTAAATTTATCATCTCGGTACTGTATGTTGACGATATTTTTCTTGTTGCAAATGATAAAGGAATGTTACATGACGTAAAAGCTTTTCTTTCTAAGAATTTTGAAATGAAAGATATGGGTGAGGCAGCCTATGTAATTGGAATAGAAATATTCCGTGATAGACAACAAGGTTTGCTGGTATTGTCTCAGAAAAGATATATCGATAAAATTCTAGAGAGATTCAGAATGAATAAGTGTTCCATTGGTGTTGCTCCAATTCAGAAAGGGGACAAGTTTAATCAAAAGCAATGTCTGAAAAGTGATTTGGAATGTAAGGAAATGGAATCTATTCCATGTGCATCAGCGGTAGGAAGCTTAATGTATGCAATGACATGTACTTGGCTAGACATTAATTTTGCAATAGGGATGTTAGGCCGATATCAAAATAACCCAGGAATGGATCACTGGAAAGCTGTAAAGAAAGTACTTCGGTATTTACAAGGAACAAAGGAATATATGCTCATGTACAGAAAATCAAATCATCTTGAGGTGATTGGATATTTGGAATCAGATTATGGTAGATGTGTAGACTCAAGGAAATCTACATTTGGTTACGTGTTCCTATTAGCTGGAGGAGCCGTGTCATGGAAAAGTGGAAAGCAGTCTTTGATTGCTACTTCCACTATGGAGGCAGAATTTGTAGCATGTTTTGAAGCTACAATTCAAGCATTGTGGTTGCGAAACTTAATTCAGGGTCTGGGAATGGTCGACAATATCAATAGATCGCTGAAAATTTATTATGACAATTCCGCAGCTGTATCTTCTCGAAGAATGACAAGTATTCGAAATGAGCAAAACATATGGATTTAAAGTACTTGTCAGTCAAAGAATAAATACAAAAACAAAAGGTGTGTATATAACATATAAGTACAAGTTTGATGATAGTGGATCCATTAACCAAAAGATTGCCACCCAAAGCCTTTAAAGAACATGTTGAAAGGATGAGTTTAGGTGTCAAATCTTTGTATCTGTGATTGTAAAAGCATAACTTGTATTTTATGACACTTTTGAATTCAGTAAGCAAATGTTTTTGTATGTATGTTTATTATTCATAGAATGGTGTATACAATTAAAGTTATTTATGAATAATAAATGAAACTTTATGCAAAGATAAAGTTGAAAGGTATATATATAGTATTCCTAGATTAAAAAATTAATGAATTGTGTTAAGTTGTGATACATGGAAAGAATCATGTCGTCATTAAAGACTTGTGATTGCCATAATCCGATTATACAATTCATTCTAAAAAGAACACTTGATAAATTGACCTTATGGTATACTATAGAACTGGATTGTGAATGAAAGTTGTGACAGCTGAAAATTAATAGCTGAAAATCGATTTGATTAAAGTTAAAATAACATAGCCCAAGTGGGAGATTGTTAGATTATTTTCTAATAATCTATAAATGTGGTCTATGTTAATTAAAGTATATTGACTTAATATTAAAGTGTTTAATGTGATGATTGTTAAGTGTGAAAGAATTAAGTTGATTGAGTTTTAATTCCCTCACTTTGATCTTGTTAAGTAAATAATGTATTGTTAAAAGAGATGAAATGACATTTACGTAATTTACTGTAAAGTGAAGGACAATAATGTAAATTATCATGTAAAGAAATATTGCACGGAAGGAGTTTTTGTCAATGTTTTGGTTTAAATGCTTGCATTTAATAGTTGAAAATGCAAAACATTTAATAATATAAAAACAAAAAATAGAAAAAATGGGAGGAACAGAAATTGTATGGAAATTGGCTTCCTCTTCCTCTTCTTCTATATCTCTTCTGACGGAAGTCTTCAGGGGAGATAGTTGACAAGTAATTGTTTTTCTTTTCTCTCTTTCTCTGTATCTCTAGTAATCTCTCGGCTGCAGGGAGAATAAAGACATACATTTTCATTATCTCTTGATCATCAAAGAGAACGTAAAGAAAAAGGTTCAAGGCGATAAATGTTTCTCGAATCAACGTTTACAACAACAATGCATGGATCAAGGTAAGTAAGAATAACGGTTTTTTTTATCCGTAATTAAAAGTAATGGTTGGTTGAATCAAATGACGTTAATTGATTTTGGGAAAATAAAAGTATTGTTCGTATTAAATATGAAAATTAAAGAAACTAACAGTCTCTCTTTCTCGATCTTTGCTCTTGCGTTGCTCGGTGGTCAGTGCTCACGAGTAACGACTCACGTCACTCCCTCTTGGTCTCAGCTTTTGCGTCGTTCGGTGGTCAGTGCTCATGAGTCACGACTCACGTTGATCCCTCTTGGTCTCAACTTTTGCGTTGCTTGGTGGTCAGTGCTCATGAATCACATCGCTTTTTCATCATTTCCTTTTTGTTTCATCATTCCCTCGGGCCTCTTCCAATCGGCACAACACGATAGTCGGCAACTCGTCCAGTCTTTCCCTTGCCTCTCAGGCGCGACTCTCACAACCTCTTAATCTCAGACTCACGGTCTCGACCTCTCGGCCTTCGGGTATGGACCATACCGTATGGTCTCGTTCTCTCTCGTAGTGTCTTTATTCTAGTATTCTTTGATTTTTGGCACTATTGAATGGTTTTTTGAACTGTTGAAATTGTTGATTATGAAATTGTTGAATAAATTGTTAACATTGTTGAATGAATTACTAAAATTATTGAATGAAATTGGCTCAAATTATTATGAAATTGTTAAATGAATTGTTGAAATTGAGTCTGAATTGCTAAAATTGATTATGCTGCATTTGGTTTAATGTTCCATTGTTTTAATGAATTTAGTTTAATGATTATACAATTTGTTTTAGCCTTATAAGATGGAAAACATTAATGAAACTGTAGAGAGTCATATTGTTAACTCTATTATTGGTTAAACCGAGAGAAAAATCAGAAGTTTGAAATCATTTTATTAGAATTGAAAGTACTAATTATAGCAATCCTAGAGCAAAATGTAATCGTTATTCACATACATATGGATGTCATGCATCGAATAATGAGATATCAAACTTGAAAAATCACATCATTAGTTGCAAAAAATTGTTGGCAAATGTGGAAATGAAGCAAGAGACTTTGAGCTTCCAAAATATGGATAATATGAGATTAAAAAATTGTCATGTTTTTTTGTTATGTACTTTCTTTCAAATCATTTATTCAAAATTGTATCTACTGAAGACACTAGACATCCGAACTGAACTGATACAATTACTATTTTATTATTTAGTTATATTATTTTCATTACTTTTGAGTTTTGATAATGGATGATATTATAGGTTTATTGCCTCCCATAATATTTCGATTTGATTTTTTATTTTTGTTATATTAAATGTTTATTGTTTTATTAGACATATTTATATCAATTGAAGTAAAAATATTTGTTTAAAAGGGAAATATGATGAGGAGGATTTGAGGTTGATTCTGCTATGGTCACTACATGCTTCATATGGTACTTTCAGAGATACGATTTTATACAGTAGAGAAAGTCTAACTTTGGAAGATGTTTATGGTTCTTTGTTATCAAAAGAAAAGATGAAGCAGATTATTGTTGGATCTGAGTCTCAAGGTGAGGGATTCGTCGTTCGGGGTAGAACAAGATAGTCAAACAACAAAGGCAATGATAATGTTTAGAGTTGAAAGGGCAAATCAAAGTCAAGGAACCGTGATAGAATCTGTTACTTCTGTCAGAAAAGGGGGCACATTAAAGCTGAATACTGTAAATTGCAGAATGAAATAAAGAGAACTGCAGAGAAGGGAAAACAACTGATGACATCCGGTGAAGTTGTCATAGAAGAAGAAGACTATAGTGATGGAGATTGTAACATCTCATTTATTCTTTTAATTTAAAACTCACGATTTTCGAAAAAAATTTCTTTTAAAATCACAACGGAAGACTTTTCATTTAAAAACTAACTTAAATAAGAACTGTATAAATAAATTCCTTTTTATTAACCATTTATCACTTAAAACATTTCGTATTGTAAAACCTTAAAACATTGCAACAACAGAAGACTTGTATTTCGAATACTTAAAGAATTATTTCAAAATCTACTTAATGTAACAAAATACCATAACAAAGTCATTCTTTTCAAACATTACATTTCTTCTTTAAACTTTTTAACCTAACCAGCCGTCAAGTCCACAATGCATAAATGCCTCAGCAACTGCTACTATCTTTGATCTTTTGTATACCTACATTACAGGAGGAATAATAAGCATATTGCCCAATAAAGAATATAATCATGACATGCAACTATAATCTCTATGAGCATTCTATATGCTTTAGTTTCATATACCGTTGTAAGCTGAGTGAGAGCAACCTCTTCAGTCTCTGAACTCACTACTTTGATTAATTTTTACATGAGAACAACCTCTTTAGTCTCCGAACTCAGTAAAAACGGACCCACCTACATTTACATTCGTTACCGTTTACCGTTTTTCCGTTAGGTGAGAGCAACCTCTTTAGTTTTCGAACTCACCACTTGTTGAGTAAGAGCAACCTCTTCAGTCTTTGAACTTACTCAAACGAGTTGTTTTCTACGTGTGAGCAACCTCTTCACTTTTCGAACCCATGTAGAAAACATCATTCTTATCTTTATTATTAGCCCATGAAATGCATGACTTACATTCTGTTAACATATTTACATGAGTGTCACACACAACAGTTCATATATTGCAAACAATACTATAAACAAGTAACAAACAATACTATGCTTCAACCATAACATTAACATTAAGCATGTTCCTATTACAAAATAGGTCCATCTACATTTACATTCATTACCATTTACCGTTTTACCGTTAGATGAGAATAACCTCTTCAGTCTCCGAACTCACCACTCGTTGAGTAAGAGCAACCTCTTCAGTTTCTGAACTTACTCAAACGAGTTGTTTCTACGTGTGAGCAGCCTCTTCAGTTTTCGAACTCACGTAGAAACACTGTTATTATCTTCTATCATTGACATATTATTTCTAACTTAGTCTTAAACGATATAAGCACTATACTATGGTATTCACTACTTGAATATAATTTGGGGTCTTATACTAATTAACTATATTATATTTAATATAATTTTCTTATATCATAGACCACCATCTTAGAAAATCATTTTCATCATAACTATCAATAATCTAACGTAGGAATATAACCTAACCAGATAACCATCAATAAAACTAACATATTAATTTACACAAAAATCCTACTCTTGCGATGTAGGTCCTTGCGGACAAAACACAAGCATTATTCCTTACCTGGATTCCTTAGCTTTACGAAGTTAGCATATAATTATCCTTCCCTTTTTCTTCACAAGACAGTTTCATCACAACATTTCATCACAGCCATGCACTCACACAGCCCTCCCATTTCTCATGGTTTCACTTTCTTTTTCTGTCCATCATCAAAAATAACGCATCAACACATTATCTCATCTTATCCTTCACTACCAGCACGCACGATCCATTCCTTCAAGCCTTTCATACACCTTCCCATCATGTTTCTTCATTCTCATATTACTCCACTGTTTCACATCCTAACTCACGGTAATATTCTTTTGTTTCATTCTCTCAAACCATCTATAACACAGCAGCTCCTTCACGCCAACCTTCAGCAACTTCCTCCAACAACAGAGACTACTCTCTCACTCTTTGTTCTTTCATTTTATAATTCCAGAACATCTCACAAAAACTCCAGAAGAAGAGGACTTCGCCAGCTTTCTCTCTCTCTCTCAATTTCAACAGATCTTCCGCATCACTTTTTTCTTCCCAACTCTCATCCATCGTTCCTCCATTTATAGAGGACTACTACTAACTCCTCAGCATCCTACTAAAGACAAAAGGCCACAGAATGCTTCCACTAATCACCCATAAATATCCAGGCGTTTCAGACTTCCAAACACTTCATCTTCAGACGTTCATTACCTTCAACAGGTGCCCATCATCAATGGCCACACACCTGCGTCCTTCCAACAACCTTCTGAAGATGAAGAGGTAACCATAATAAGGTTTCATGCATCAATGAGGCATCCACATTGAAGACTTATCAGTTCTAGCGACATTTTTCATCTCTAGACAACAATTTTTAATGGCGGACGATGGATTAGGATGATCGATCGTCCTTCAGCCAAGCGTCCGCATATTTCGTTCTTCTTATTTTATTGCCGGTCGATCAACGCTTGTCGATCGACCACCAAGATTGACCGCAGTTTCCACATGGATGATTTACTCATTTTTCTCTAGACTATGCGCGTAACGTTATTTCTTACATGACAGACATGCACATCTTCTATATGTAAATATATATATATATATATATATTTATATTTTGTAACCATAATTTAATGTCATAATTGTAATTCTTCATACCATTTTATCTTCTCCATACTCTTATGCACCAAAACCTTTTATATATATATATATATATTTATATATGCATGTCTGTCATGTAAGAAATAACGTTACGTGCATGGTCTGGAGAAAAATGTGTAATCTTTTATTTGGTATTTGCGGCCGATCGGGGCGATCGATCGATGAGCATCGATTGATTGGCATCAATCGACCAGCAGTAAAAACTGAACAATGAGATATGTGGGCGTTCGGCCAAAGGACGGTCAATCATCCTTCATATAAATCGATCAACTACAAATGTTAAACGACTTTTGGAGATGAAAAACGTCACTGGAACTAGAGAGTCTTCAACTTCAATGCTTCATTGATGTGTAGAACATTATTGTTGTCACTGATTCACCTTCAGAAAGTTGCTGGAGGGACGTTGAAGAGTGACTATTC
>CM039474.1:19027150-19134650 GCA_022433065.1 Begonia loranthoides
TATATATATATATATATATATTCTATAACTTCTCTTCCACCTTATTATTTTATTAAATGAAATATACGCCAAAATATTATAAACTTTATAACTTCAACCTTATTATATCAAGGTGCATTTTCTCTTACCAATCCACTGACTGCCAATCATTGACTCAATCCTAATATTATCTTTTCTAAATCCAAGTATCATCACCCATTCTCTAATAATCCTAATCCTTTCTTTAAACTAATTATAAACATAACGGGGTATCATAATTCACTTATTCCAAATGTATTTCTCTTGACCAATATTTCCAAACAGTCCAATTCCACTTTTATCGTCCCAATTTATCACATAAGTCTTGTGCTTAGCTCTACGAAAATTGGGGATATTACAGAGATCTTCTAATAGTGTAGAGGGAAACTGTAATACCCCGACTTTTTATATAGGAAATTAATAAGGATAATTGGGAAGTAATTGGATTAATTGAATAATTATCAGGATATTACCAAGGACATATTCGTTCGATTAAAATTTATAAGGATGTATTGGATGATAATTAGGATTAATTGAAATGAGTATTATATTGGATAATTAAATTAAAGATGTAAAAAGGTGTATTGGGAGTTTTCGGACGCACGCGGACGACACGAGGACTGGAGGTCGTGTCCGAAAACTCATCGCACGTCGTCCCCAACGTTTTGGGATGATGCAGGACGAGGACTTCGAGTCCCAATTCGTCCTTCGACTGTAATGCGAGATTTCGGACGAGTTGGGACGCATGTGGACGAAAGCAAATGAGAAACATTTGAATCTGTCCAATTTTGTTGACTTTTCATACAAATGCGGACGAAGGCGCGGACACCTTCCCTCGTCCAAAAAATAGATTTAAACCGAGCGAGAAATATGGACTGAACCGGTTTGGTTCAGCTCGGTCCAGAAACAATAATGTGGTTTGGTTTTAATTAAGAAGGAGAAAAAAAATAATGGATTAGTGGGGATGAAAATGTAGGAGAGTAATTAATTAGAGATTAAGTGAATATGATGTGAAAATTAAATGAGGGATTAAAAATAATAAAAATTAGGGTGGAGTGCTGAACTGGTTCAGTCGAACCGGTTCATGCTATGCTGGTTTAGTTTAGATTTTAAAACAAATGGTCGCAGGCCATTTGTGAGGGAAAAAAAGATTGGGACCGAGGGGGGAGAGTGACGCAAAGAGAGGGAGAGAGAGAGAGAGCTCAAGAGAACTCTTGAGCTCGGGCTCGGGCTCGGGCTCGGGCTCGGGCTCGAGCTCGGTGCGCTGTCCGGTTGTAATACCTCAACTTTTCGTATTATAATTTAATAAGGATAATTGGAAAGTAATTTGGAGTATCAGAAATAATTAGATAATTATCGAAGTATTACCAAGGAAGTATTCGTAAGATTATAATTTAAGGAATTTATTAGATAATAATTATGATTAATTTGATAGGTGCATTTTGGAGTTTTCGGACGAATGCGGACGAGGCGCGGATGCCTTCCTTCGTCCAAAATCACAATTCTAAAAGGGAGGATAATGGATCGAACTGGGTTGGTTCGACTCGATCTGAAAATTTGGTGGCTCGGTTTTCTTTTAATTAAAAAAGGAAGAAGAAATGAGATTAATTGAATTTGTTTGGAAATTACGTATTTAGTGAATAATTAAAATGAAATATTAAATTAAGATGAGATTAGAATTAGAAATTAAATGGAATTGAAATAGAAGAAGGAATTAAGAAAAGGGGGAGGAGTGAACCAGTTCACTCTGTGAACGGTTTGTTTGGAAACAAATGAATGGTCGCAGGCCATTTTGCAAGAGAGACCAAAATAGAGAGAGAGAGAGAGAGAGAGAGAGAGAGATCAATAGGGGGAAAGGGTTGATGATTGAGAGAACGACGGACCGCGATGGCGAGTTCGGGACGACTGGGTCATGCGTCATCCGACCAATGGCGTGCAACTAGGGCTCCTTGGGGCGTCGGGCTTCACGGGATGGATTGACGAAGCGCCTGGTCGAGGGATGGAAGGACGACGACAATGTTGCTGCGAACTCCCGTGTGCTGCGGGTCCGGCTTGCTGTGAATTGTCAGGTGTGGGACAAACGTGATGACAGGGACGACAGATTGGCTAAGGCAAAGGCAAGGCTGGAGTTGGCAGTCTGGACTAGGACGGCTGAAGCTGCTGGCGGTTCGGTCCAAACCTGTCCATCCAATTCTGGTTCTTGCTCTGGATGTGACGACAAAGTGTGGACGTGCATGAGGAATGGGCTATGGCAGGGCATGGCTTGGACGTGTGTGGGTGTCTGTGCCAGGATATGGCGTGTGTTCTGGACAAAAGGAGAAGAAAATTGAGTTGAGGGAGAGATGGAGACAGAGCTGGGAGCTCTCTGGAGCTGTGGATTAAAAGCTGTGATTGAGAGACACTCTCT
Source organism: Begonia loranthoides (assembly GCA_022433065.1). Classification (NCBI taxonomy): domain Eukaryota; kingdom Viridiplantae; phylum Streptophyta; class Magnoliopsida; order Cucurbitales; family Begoniaceae; genus Begonia; species Begonia loranthoides. The sequence continues at coordinate 19,029,576 of CM039474.1, forward strand.
GATGAAGCTGGAACAGAGAGAAGAAAATAAAAAGAGAAGAAGCTACTCTAGGGTGGTAAGAAAAACTTCTACATAATTGGATTTTGTTTTGTTCAATGATTTTATGAATGGTTGAGAATATGCTCTATGTGGATGGGTATCTATTTTTTTTTTATCAATTTCATAAATGTTTAGTAAAAAATGTTGATTTGTAGAAAATGTGTATTCTTTATTTAATAATTGATGCTTATGGATTGAAGATAGTGGATGAAAGATGGAATTGTTATGGGCCTCTGTCATTGTTGCTTGGTTGTTTTCAATATGGTCTATATTAACTTATGCTTTGATGAAGTTCGGATATACTCTCTTATTTGAATTGGAATTATTGAGGGTTGTTTATCAGTTGGAATATGTTGGTTTAGACTCTGTTTCCTTATGTTAAGCCCTATTAGTAGATTATTAATTGGACGTAAGGTTATAGATTGCCCTCTATTGTTGGACCTTATGCTTGACACAAAAATGATAAGGTTAAACGGTAAAGTGAGGAATATGTTGATTCAAGCTAGAATTGAGTTGTGTTATTGTAATACCCTGACTTTTTATATTGGAATTTATTAAGGATAATTATAAGGTAATTAGGGGTATGGGGATTTATTGGATAATTATCGGAGTATCACCAAGAACGTACTCGTTAGACTATATATTATGGAAATTAATGTAATCAAAATAAAATAAATATAAATATAAATTAAATTATAATATATTTGATTTATTGAGATTAATATTTATAAGTGGGGATTTATTTTTGATTAACTGAACCGGTTCGGTTAAGGGACTGGTTCAGCTCTTCTCATTTCGTCTGACCTTCGACCATTTGACGAAATGAGAAAGGGGGTATTAAGATTTAATTTGAATTATGGGGGATTATGGAATAAATTAGAATTAAAATAGATGATTTAATTAATTAAATTATGGTGTTAGGGTAAATTTTTTAGGAGAATGACTTGGTTTTTCTTTTAATTAGAAGAGAAAATAAGATTTATGGGATAATTAGGATTATTTGGAAATAACCATAAAAAAAATTAAATTAATTAATTAATTAAGTTAAAGAAAATTTTAAAAAGGGAGAAATGGGAGGCATGAACCGGTTTAACAGAATCGTTTGAGTGAATGGGTTGAGTGAAAGAAAAGAAATGGCCTCTGGCCATTTCTTCGTAGACAGAAACGAAAGGGAGAGAGGGAGTAGAGGCGAGAGAGAAGAGAAGAACGAGAAAGAGGGAGACGCGTCGCAGGGGAGGACTCTCGCCGGCGCTTCTTCACGACGGCGAGGCGGGCTCTAGCATGTGCAACTTCCGTCGATGCGGAGCTGCGATTTCGCGGCTAGGGCTCAAAGTCGGAGCTCCCACGGGCATAGCTTTCAGCGAAAATTGAGGTACGATTTGATCGGGTTTTCTCCTCCCTTGCAGTTGTATTGATTGGTCGTTGTCTGGAGTGGTGATTCGAAGGACAAATCACCAATTTCCCGTCGATAGTGGCTTCCTCGCGATGGCCAGGAGGCTTCGGACAGGTGTGGAAGGTGAACCGTGACCCGACTGTGTCCAAACCTGGTGTACCTGGTTCGGTTGGGATTTGTTGTCTGCTAATGCAGACAACTCCAGCTTGGAATCGCACTCTGCATTTAATGGGTGTAAATGCAGAGTGGGTAACACTCTTAATTGCTGGATGGATTTGCGGAGATGCTGTCTGGTGGAATTATTGTGAGTGTGAAAATAAAGGGACAGAATTGGGTAGATGTATGGACAGGAGATTTCTTTTGGGAAAGAGCTGAGAGCTCTCTGCTGGAGAAGGGGGTCGAGAGCTGTAAGGAGAAATGGAGTCTGAGAGCTGGTGAGTCAAATGCTCTCTTGATGGAGCTGATGGCTGTGAGGTGAGCTGCTTCCTGCTCTCGGGTGTTTTGGGTAAAGCCTTCTTTCACTCCCTCTATGGATTTTAAAGATGATATGTGAATATTGATGAATGAAGGATATGTTAGTTGTTGGTGGTTTTTGAGTTGAGTTGCTTGCTAGATATGGAGATTTTCTTTGCTATTATTTACTGCTTAATGTGAACGGTTGGGAATATTGTGCTATGTTACTAGGACTGGATTGTGAATGGTTGTGTGATTGTTAACTTTGTGGCTGGATTTTGGATAAGTGACAAATATGATATTTTGACAGTAAAATCATGCTAAGTCAATTAATGTGGAATATTGCTCTTTGCTATTATGTAGTGCTAAAAAATATGTGGATCGTGCTCTGAATATACTCTGCAATTGGGCTGATTGTGGAAATTGTGAGATCTAAGTTAAGTATTTCGCAGGATAGATAGATACCCTGTTATTGGACATACTTCCTGTTGGATATTGTTTGGATGAGTTATGAAGCATATGTTCTGTAGTTTGGATCAATTTATTGGGAAAAGTACGTTTCATTTTAGATGTTAACGAGTTCTTATAAGAAAAGAATGAAATTAATATATGTTACTAATTTGTGAAGGTATCGAAAAGAGATAGAGGATAAAGATTTGGTGCTAATGTGTGATAAAGTTTCGAGGTAAGGAAATAGGGGTGTCTTGGCCAGAGGAGGCCCTACACCACAAGTAGAGTGCGTGCGTTTTATGTTTGTTTTTTCGAAATACTTACTGTTAGTTCTTTGGATGATTTATTGCTGTTTTCTTTTCTTGTTGATTCCTCCGTTACAAATATACCCTGTTATAGTTCTTTTATTGTTAGAGATAATGTTGTGAAGAATGCTTAGAAAATGAGGAATGAGCTAATGAATGATAGATGAGCTAAGAGTTCTATGCTACGTAGTTATCGTTTTATTTGCTTACGTATTTATTTCTCTGCTGCTCTTTCCTCTGCACGTAAATATCTGGTTAAGCATGTTTGAGTTTCTAGTATGCATATAATCGACTGTAGAGCTTATTAATCAATTGAGCGTGGTAATTGACTACGCATGTTTAATTTCGTTGAGTATGTTCAATTAATTTGAATACAAAAGCATGTCTAATCGTTTAATTATTGAGCATGTAAATTAACTAGAGGGAATTAATTAGTCAAGCATGTTTAATGAATTATAATAGAAGGCATGTTTAGTGAATTATAATAGAAGGCATGTTTAAATCATCTGGGATAATAATTATAATCCTTTCTTGAGCATGTAATCAACTTGAGCATGTAATTAATTAAGATAATAACTAGACTAGTAAATATAGCATGTTTAATTAATTAAAATAAAAGCATGTTTAATCAACTAGAATAAGAGTTACCAATTTACAAGCATGTTTCCGTTCGTTGTCTAAGCATGTTTCTGTTATTTGTTGTTTAAAGCATGTTTCCATGTTTAGTTTAGCTTAGTTTAACGAGCATGTTTAGTTGATCATAATTCATCGCATGCTTCTTTACCGTCTATTCATTGCTCATTTACTTTCAATTATTGTTATTCATTTTATTTGCAATTTCAATTATAGTTGCTTTCAATTACTTTTATTTCAATGCGCACTTCAATTACAAAATCGATGCTTTACTTTACTATAGAGTAGAATAATAAAGAAGATGAAAAGAGAATGAAGTAAACGTGAATGAGTAAAGGGTTTTATTGACTAAGTGAATGAATGCTTTTGTTATTGTTTTTCTTGTATTGCTTGCGATCTCGATTACGATTAAATGTCCTTAGTATGTTGTTTTCTGCTAAACCAAAGTATGATTAGTTAAGTAGGATAAAAATATGTAATTAACACAGAAGCATGTTAAATTATTTGGATAACTGATTAGAATAATTACCTAGAATGATAAAGGTAGGGAGCATGTAAATGGACTAGGAAGTTAACTAGGATAATTAGCATATTCATTCCTGTATTCAATATTATGTTCTCTGTTGTGCATTGCTAAATTATTGGTTGTCTTCATTGCTATGCGCTTTCAATTCCTGCTATTCAGTTACTTTCGTTTATGCGCATTTCAATTATTGTTAATGTTATGTTATAAGCATCATGCATCATGCTAATAGAAAGGAATAGGACGCATGCATTGAGTGAGGAAAATATTAAAAGAAAGAAAAATGATTGATAGAACAATAGGGTGGACGGGCCTAGTCTGGCAGCTAGTATGCACCCAAGAGACTAGTTTGTAGTCTGGCATCTAGTATGCACACAGGAGGCTAGTTCCTAGCCTGGTAGCTAGTATGCACATAGGAGACTAGTTGTCGTCTGGCAGCTAGTATGCACACAGGAGGCTAGTTGTAGTCTGGCATTGAGTATGCACACAGGAGACTAGCTCAACGAATGAGTAATGAATGATAACGAATGAATGAACAAAAGTAAAGTAAAGAATGAACGAATGACTAAAGAGAGTCATAAGCATAGTTGCATTAACCTTTTTTCCTTACTAAGCCTTTGGGCTTACAATTACTTATGATGTAGGTGTAGGTACATATACATGAAAAGAAACACACAGACTTAGGAGTAAATGCGAAAGACGACAAACAAATAATTAAGCAGGGATGAAAGATTTGCAAGCGCGAGACTCGCAGCTGGCCAGACAAAGAGAGAAATGAGTAAACAGTTGTAATTAAATGATCTTTAAAATGGTCAGTTTCATTTATTAAATGCAGTGTTTTAATTGTTTAGTTCCTTTTATTAAGTTTCTTTCAGTAAATTATTTACTCCTCCGTAATGTTTTAAATAAACGATTTATTTTACGCTTTTGCATTTCATTAATTTGATTTTTCAATACGAGTTTAACGAAAGGTCAATAGCGATCCGGTTTAGCGTCGCACTCTAATTTTATTTTATAAAGGAGTCTTTTGAAAATTTTAAATTTCTCGTATTTTCAAAAAATTACGAAAATTCAGGTCGTTATAGTTATGTTGCTTGGAAATAAGCATGTTTGGTTGAATCTTTAATGATATGCTCTATTGGTTTAGAGTTGAGTCATTAATTGGATAAATGTATTTTGGTAATTCAATTAATTTAGTGGGATAGGATATGTTCCGTTTTGGGACGTCAAAAGGGGTTCCTAGAATTATTATACAATTTAGAATACGATAAGGAAATGAAATTAATAGGTTGTAAATATTTTTAATTATGAAGGTATTGAAAGGAAGAAGAAGGATAACGATTAGGTGCTAATATGCGTTAAAACTTTGAGGTAAGAAATTGAGTAGAGTCGTTGGTCAGTGGAGGCCCTACACCATTAGCTGTGTCTTTTCCTTAAATTGTTTGTTTGCGTTTCTACTATGTTGTCATATTATGCCTATGCTGTTCGCACATTATTAATTTAATCTTTAAGCAGGTTTAGAATGTTAGCATATCGTTATTGTTTCCTTTGAATAGCCAAGCACGTCTATGTTGTTATTGCTTTTTTTAAATTACTAAGCATGTCTATATCGTTATCGCTTTCTTTAAATTACCAAGTATGCCTATGCTATTATTGTTTCCTTTAAACTGCAAAGTATGTCTATATTGTTATCGCTTACTTTAAATTAACAAGCATGCCTATATAGTATGTTAGTAGACTTCTATATCTCATACTTTTATATTGTTGTGATTACTGCTTTATGTCTCATACTTTTATACTGTTACGATTACTGCTTTTCATTGACATGTATCCCAATAATATTTCTCATTGACATGCATCATGATAATAGAAATAAGTAGGAAGTGCCACCTCTGGGGTGGTACTCATATGCATTATGTGAGGAAAATGGATGAATGAAATGAAAGGAAAGGAAAGGAAATGGGGAGTTGGGGGACGAACGAGTAGTTCGGATCTAATCAGATAGTCTAGACGAAGCCCCTCCCTTATCGGGAACGAGACTAGCTACCCTAGGTGGTTAGAAGCCAACCAAGACTATACCTCCAACACATGTTCCTCCAATTTCCCGCTCGACACGAGTAATGAATGAAATGAATGAAAGGAAAAGAAACGAGAGTTAGGGGACGGACTGGTAGTTTGAATCTAATTAGGTAGTCTAGACGAAGCCCCTCCCTTATTGGGAACGGGACTAGCTACCATAGGTGGTTAGAAGCTGACCAAGACTATACCTCCAACACGGGTTCCTCCAATCTCCCGCTCGACGTACGAGTTATGTATGAAAGAATGAAATAACAAAAGAATGAAATGTAAAGAAAATATTGGTTTGGGGCGGAACCCATTCCAAAAGAATTAAAGAGAGATATTATCATACTGCATATCTCATTTCTTACTGGGTCTCAGACTCACAGTTTACTAATGATGTAGGTACACACATGAGAAATGATGAACAGATCTGTAACGACCCAACTTTTTGAAACCCTTTAAAAATGCGTAAAATTTAAAACTTTGAAATCTCTATAAAAATGAATCAAATTGCGTCTAAAGTCGGACCGCTACTAATTCTTTTCGTTAAACTCGTTGTGTACGGTTCTTTATTTAATAAAATGAGGAAGCGTTATAAAAATCTTTTATTTAAATCATAGCAGAAACGTAAATTAATTTTCTTTGAAAACGTAGTGAAAGCATAAATGATTCGTCTAAAACAATTAATAAAATATTACAGCTCGTTCATCTTTACTTTAATTAGCCAACCAGCTGCAAGTCTCGTCCGTGCAAATCCTTCATCCGCTGCTCTTAGATCTGTCCATCATTTATTCTCTCGTACTTGTACTTACATCGCAAGTAGTATCCTATGAGCCTAAAGCTCAGTAAGTGATATTTACCTATCATGCTACTATATGCTCATGTTGTGTATCTTTTAAATCATCATTTCTCTTCTTTTCCTTATCTTCTTATCTTTTACGTTTTATTCATCATTTTCGTCTTTTTCGTTTTATTCATCATCTTCGTCTTTTACATTTTATTCATCGTCTTCGTCTTTTACGTTTTATTCATCGTCTTCGTCTTTTACCTCTAATATAGCAGCGATGGCATAATCCGAAAGTCTGCTAATCATTGGTCGTTATGTCCCGGCATAATCCAAGGACCTTGCAACAGATACGAGTAGCAATGGCATAATCCGAAAGCTTGCTAGTGACGATGGCATAATCCGAAAGCTTGCTAGCGACCATGTCCACGAAGGACTTGTCCACGAAGGACTTAACAGTCTCGCATCATATCGTTGCCATTTTCTTTTCTTTTACTTTATTATGACTTATTATAAGTTTATTATCCATTTCATCTATCATTCGTTTGTTATCGTTTCTTCGTTCGTGACTTGTTTCTACGTTCGCTATTTGTTTCTTCGTTCGCTTATTACTTTCTATAGTTTATGATTTGTCCATTATTTGTATCTGTTTCGTTTGTTGCTCGTGAATGCATGCAAATTTTTGAAAGCATAAATAAACATCGAAATGTGCTATAAAAACAGTAAACAACGAAAGGTGCATTTAAATACTGTAAACAACGAAACATGCTCTTAAAAAAAATGATAAACAACGAAGCATGCTAGGAAAGCCATAAGCAATGAAACGTGCGATTATTAACTATAAGCATGCTTTAATACGGTAAATAGCGAGACATGCTATGAAAACTGTAAACAATGAAACATGCTCTTTAAAAACTGTAAACAACAAAACATGCTAGGAAAGCGGTAAGCAATGAAACATACATCTCCTAAAATTGCGATGTAGGGTCCGAAGACCAAAACACAAGCATATCACTTGCCTCGTTTCTCACAGCGTTCAACGCTTAAAGCTAACTTTTCTTCGTTTTAGTACCTTCACATTTAAAAATATCTAGTCATTATTAAAATCATTGACTCTACTCAATAGTTTACTAATTAATTCTCACATTCATTTTCCAATTATTTAAATGTCTTAGACCAATTAACAACTTAACATAGCCCAAAAAAATATAAAACCAAGGTTGCAGCTTAACGAGTTTATATAAACGAAATTAACATTTCTATATTTATCAACTTCCACTATATTCATGCTTCACAAAAGAATAAAAGCAATAGTTAAACAGATTATCAACTTAACAACTCGTTCCAACTTCAATCGACTTAACAACATATTCTACTTCATAATAACCTAACAGAACCCAACAGATTAGCAATTTCTTTAACTTTTCCAAAATTACAACAAACAGTAAATCCAACTTAACATAGTTCTAGCTAACATCTTATCTCATCCAATAATTGATTCATAAATCCAACCAATAAATCCCTTATCAAACAATTATAACCACAGAGAGAACAACTTAGGTGTAGCAAACCAAGTCTAATAGGTATTCCATCACATTTTATAACAAACAACCAACATCATTCAAAACCCAACATCTCCTCATCATGACTATCGGAAGGAACCAAACCTCAATCAACATACAAATTCAACAGATTAATATCTCATCCACAAGACATTAATTTTCAATAGGACATCAACCAAAACATTAGTCTAACGATGACCCATAAGCAAAAGTACAACAGAGCACATACACTGCAATACAGAGCATTTCTATATATATTCTAACATCCATCAGAGGCATACTCATCATCCAAACAACCAGCAAACTCATTCAAGCAGTCCAACAGAAGGTTAAATCCATTACAGAAGGCTAAACTCGTTACTTATCATCCAAACAACAGGCTATAAACAGTACAGTTTTCTTTTCCTTATAAAAAATCTAAACATCCAGAAAAGCCAGAATACAAAGAAGGAATCATCCTCACCGGAAGCAAGACAGACCCGAAGTAGCTCCAAGCTTCCTGCACACACTCTCCTTCTCAGCTTCCAGGAAGAACTCATCCAAGTCCAGCACCTCAGCGCTCTCGGCTACCAGGAGGAAGATCACCCCAAAGCAAGAACACTTCAACCATTTTTATCCTCTGTCCAGGAGACAACCACTCTGCACTTCCAACCACGTTGTTTTCTCTCTATGCAACATTCCAGAAACTGCTCCCCCACGTTCACACAGCCATTGCCCACTGCAGGGAATGGGCCAGACCCATTTAGACCAAACAACGGGCTGGACCTTGACCTTGGGCTGGTCCAGCCCAACTCGCCACATCCAGCCCCTCCCCTGCGGAACACCAAGCTCCAATCGGGAAATCATCGCGATCGTCCCTGCCAGCATACAAGCTTATGATTTATGGACCGACCATCCAGCTTGAACCGAATCGGTTTAGTTTCTCTTTTTCTACGTAGTTTTTCTTTTAATTCCAATTAATCCATTCATCTTTTTACTCAATTAAATCTCTCTTTAATAATTTAATTAAATCCTTCATTTAATTAAATTATTCTCAATCCAAATCCAAATCCAAATTCCTGATTTATTCCAAATATCGCTTGATGATTGATGATTATGTTTTTGGTAATACCCTGATAATTATCCAACTAATCCAAAAATCTCCAACTTCTCTCCAATTGTCCTTATTAAATTCCAATACAGAAGTTCGGGGTATTACAAGATCAATGAGCAGTTGATGAAGGATTTGCACGGGCAGTACTTGTGGCTAGTTAGACTAAGGAAAGTAAGAGAGAAAAGAGTTTTATAAATGTAAAGTAATAATTTATTTATTGCCTTTTTAAAATGAACAATTTATGCTTCCACTATAAAATGTTTTATGCTTCCGCTATAAAATGAGAAAAATTGATTTTATAAATAAAGTCTTCCGCTATCAATAAAGATTAAATAATGAGTTTTAAGTATGATGTTTTAATGATCGGGTTTTTAAGACAAGAACTTTGATTTCAATTGAAGGGTTTTAATAGGGATTCAATTGTTTTATAAAAGTTTTAATTTTAACGCATTTTCAAAGTAAGAAAAAATCGGGTCGTCAAACCGGCGGATGGATGTGCGTTTGGCGACGATGTTACGCAGCGGGTGCGATGAATCGGGAGCTAGGGTGAATTGAAGCGGAAAATCATTGGTGGAGGTATGTCGATGGTCTATGTTTTATGTTCTTCTTCCTGGCTTCTGATTATGGATGACTTGGCGTTGGCGGTGGCTGGCATCGGGTTAGCATTGGTCCGATCCTGTTGGTTCCGCGTTGAACCGGTTTATTTCTTTTGGTCGGCTAGACGATTTCTTCCTCCCATGAGAAGATTGGGGACTTTCCACATGACATAAACTAGATGGACCTTCTTCATTGAAACGTGTGATTGTCCATCCCCGTAAGCTCCTTCCCTGTCTATAAAGTAAGGGTAGCAGTGAAGTGTTATTTGATTTTACAGAGAGAATTGAGAGGGAACTCTCTGGTGGTGATGGAAATGGCCGAGAGGTTGAGAGAGAGAAAGGAGTTTCAGTGAGGGCCAGCTCTCAGGTTAGTACTGTCTTAGGGATTTTTCAGGTATGAAGATTTCTTTTACTGTAGTTATGGATTTTATGAGAGTAATACTAGTTAGACATGAAAGAATTGTTGATATTGGTTCTGTGTATTTGGGTATTGTTGCTATGTTGGGATTTATTTTTCTGCTGCTTGATGGGATATTGTTGTGCAACCTGTATGCTAAAATGGGTACGTGTGTTGGATGTTAGTAGTTGTTTAGTTGCTAAAATCTTGAATGTTAAGGTATAGGGATATATTCTATTGCTTGGGAATCATTCACTGTTGTCAAATGATGCAATCTTTGGCTTACTGCTCTTGGTTTTGTGAAATATTATACTTGGATAATATGCTTTGTTACTGTTTTGGGCTCTCGATATTACCTGTTTGACGGATACTACTTTGCTACGTGCATCTTCATAATGGGTATTGATCGTTCAGATGTTAAAGAGGTTGTTTAGTTGATGAAATCTTATCTGTTGGTTAGAATTTATCTATTGGTTTACTGTCTAGAAGATGAAAGTTGTTCTTTGTTCATAACTGTTGTAGGGGATAGTACATGTTGATTTCAAATGATTCTCTACTATTTTGGATTAGGAAATTCTATTACATAATAAATGAGAATTTATGATATTAAGTTGTGTTATGGGAATAAAGTTAATTAATCTGTAGGTATTGATGATTTTATATTTAATCATTTTGAAGATATTTACGAAGAAGGATAAAGTGCTAATAATGTTGAGGATGACAGGTAAGTTGATATGCATGTGTTTTGGTCTTCAGACCCTACATCGCAAGAGTTAGGATTGTATGTTTTGTGCTTAATAGAATTAGGTTCTTTTAATGATATGTTTATTAGACATTTATACGATCATATAGGACTGTATGTATTCCTGAGCATATTGCATGACATACTTAATATATGTAAATAGGCATATGATGGTTCAGGAGAATTGGTGACTGTCCATCTGTGGTGACACCCCTATTGGAGTACCTACTCCCACGTAGGGGGTGGTGAGGTACGGTTAAGCCACATAGACTCCATGGTTCATCATTTCTCTTGTACTGAAATTCCCAATGTCTTCAACAAAAGTGTATGGGTACAACACGTGGTGACACCCCTATTGGTGTGTCTCCTCGTCGGAGATAGAGTTAAGCCACGTGCCCAAGTTAACAGACAAGATATGGTTCTTCTCTGTAATGCATCGCATGATCACGCATCACATCTGCAGTGCATTTCATTCTATCACTTACTGAGCGTTAGGCTCATTAGTTAAGTTTTGTTGATGCAGGTATATATGAGAAACAGGAGAACAGGTCAAAGACAGTTGATGAAAGATTTGCATGGGTGGATTTTGTGGCTGGCTAGGCTAAAAGATGTAAGAAAGAGAAAAATGTTTTGTAAAGAGTTTTGTATTTAAATCATAAAGGAAAATAATGGTATTTATTATACTTTTTTTTTCTTAAAGTTTTCCGCTGCAATTTATAAAAAGGTTTTAAGTAAAGAAATTAACGATCGGGTTTTACGAAAGAAAAGTTTTCCAATGTTTTTATAAAAAGAAAAGTTTCAAATTTTATAGGACTTTTAAACATAAGAAAAACCAGGTCGTTACAGAAATTCAAAGCCAAACAAGGATTGGATTCTGGATTCTGTGTGTTCGTTTCATATGTGTTACAATCGGGAGTGGTTTTAGACATATGAGACCATTTCAAGAGGTGTTGTGTTAATGGGTAATAACACACCTTGCAAGATAGCTGGTATCGGTACCGTCAGAATCAAAATGTTTGATGGAGTTGTGAGGACACTGGGTAATGTGCGACATATTCCTGATTTAAAGAAGAACCTGATCTCGTTGAGTACTCTAGATTCGAAAAGGTACAAGTACAGCGCTGTAGGTGGAGCCATAAAGATCAGTAGGGGTGCTCTCGTCAAGTTAAAGGGACACAGAAGCTTTGCAAATTTGTATGTGTTACAGGGTTATAGAGTGACGAGTAATAAGACTGTAAAGTTTGTGAATTCACCTTCAAAAGGTTTTTTAAAGAAGACTCAGAAAAAGTCAGGTTCTCAGGTGAAGTTCAAGTTGGGTTCTGAATCCATATCAGAGCTGATATGTCAGCTTATTACAGATGTTCAGAGTGATGCCATTACCACGTCGTCATCAGTTTTAGTTTCATGTCAGAGTAATATTATTAAAAGCATAACCAAGAGAAAGGATAAGCTCCATGGCAATAAGGTGAAACTACTTCAGTGGGTTATGCATTGAGTGTGTTAGGGAATTGATTCTAGTGGAGAGTTTTCAACATATTCACGTGTAGTTCGTTGCAACAGCTCTGATTATTCGATGGTATCATGGAGGAGATGTGTTTTTTTTCCTGAGTGTGTCTCTCAAGTTTAAGCAGGGTTTAAACTTGATCGGTATCAGATATTGAGTTGCCTAGCAAGGGCCTATGTGGAAGAAGAGGTTATTTTTCATTGGAGTTTTGCGCATTCATTTGCCTTGCATTAGAATTTCTTTGAAGATGAAGATTGTCAGAGTTCAGTATTCTGGATTTGTTTTTGGGTGGGCCGAGAAGCTTGCATTGGATCTCTTATGTAGAATTTGTGTCAAGGTAGAGATTGTTAGAGTTCAGTTGTGACTCGAATTCTAGTTGGGCCGGGTCGAGTCCATATCCAATATTAGGTTTATTTATTTTCTCTATATATTGATGCTTGAGTCGCAAAAACTCATTGTATCTTGATTTCCAAATAGTGAATTTCTCATCTGCTTATGATTAGTTTTCCACATAAATCTTGGTGTCCCAGCTTCCGCAGTTTTCTTTTTCTATTTCTCTTTCGATTCTCAACAGCTTGTCTAAGTCCATATAGTTAAATGATAGATCATTTGGACTTAGAAGCTTTAAAGAGTGAAGAACACAGAGTATAAGTCAGCTGGGCGGTTGACCAGAAAGGCTACAGAAAGCCAAACTAGCGCAAGCGATCGACCAGGGTGTGACGGTTATCGACCAGAAATATTATAGAGAGTTTTGCATTTTGAAGCAATGTGAAGTGGTTGATCGGTGCAGAGGATGCAGTCTACCGAAAATTGGATAGAGAGCAGACTCTGTTTCGTTCTAGAAATAGCGGTTGACTTGAGATGAAATAGCGTGTAATCAAATTGACAAAATTACAACGGTAACAATCTTATAGTCAGGAAGCAATCGACCGGAAGAGTTGGGTGATCGATCGCTGGACAGTTTTTATGTATAGAAGCACTTGTAATTGGAAGAAATAAGAAGAGGGAATCATACTGAAATATTGTCTCTTTTATTACTCAATTTCTCTCAACAATTAAGTGTTTAGTCTAGCTCTCCCATTCCTAAACTTGGAGAGCTTAGGCCTTAGATTATTTTCATCTTCAATTGTACCTAAACTTGCAACCTCTTGTGAATGGGAGATAAAACGGTGACACCCCGAAATAGCCAAGAGCAAAGGGTGACGCCTCATGAATAGTCATTTTAAAGGCTTGATTGGGTTAAGGAGTCTTCAAGGGGGGACCTTGAAGTGTCGACATAGGCAAGTTTGCCGAACAACGTTTCTTATCTCTTAACTCTTTATATTTGTGATTGCTTGCATATATATACCTAAACTTGCTTGCATATATATTTATATTTCTGGTCAGCTGGGCGGTTGACCAGAAAGGCTACAGAAAGCCAAACTAGCGCAAGCGATCGACCAGGGTGTGACGGTTATCGACCAGAAATATTATAGAGAGTTTTGCATTTTGAAGCAATGTGAAGTGGTTGATCGGTGCAGAGGATGCAGTCTACCGAAAATTGGATAGAGGGCAAACTCTGTTTCGTTCTAGAAATAGCGGTTGACTTGAGATGAAATAGCGTGTAATCAAACCGACAAAATTACAACGGTAACAATCTTATAGTCAGGAAGCAATCGACCGGAAGAGTTGGGTGATCGATCGCTAGACAGTTTTTATGTATAGAAGCACTTGCAATTGGAAGAAATAAGAAGAGGGAATCATATTGAAATGTTGTCTCTTTTATTACTCAATTTCTCTCAACAATTAAGTGTTTAGTCTAGCTCCCCCATTCCTAAACTTGGAGAGCTTAGGCCTTAGATTATTTTCATCTTCAATTGTACCTAAACTTGCAACCTCTTGTGAATGGGAGATAAAACGGTGACACCCCGAAATAGCCAAGAGCAAAGGGTGACGCGTCGTGAATAGTCATTTTAAAGGCTTGATTGGGTTAAGGAGTCTTCAAGGGGGGACCTTGAAGTGCCGACATAGGCAGGTTTGCCGAACAACGTTTCTTATCTCTTAACTCTTTATATTTGTGATTGCTTCCCCCCCCAAGTGTATATCGGTCCAACAATTCTCTCTCTTTTCAGAAGTCCGCTCTAGGTTTCCTACAATTCTCTCTCTTTTCAGAAGTCCGCTCTAGGTTTCCCATCTCTTTCTAAATGACAACCCCTGCACCTAGATTCCTGCGCAACCCTTTTGCATCTCAATCAACCCATTCCATAAGAAAGCTCCACCAACTCCCGCACCTAGATTTCTGGGCAACTCTTGTGCATCTCAGTCAACCCATTCAATAAGAAAGCTTCACCAACTTCTTCCAGAGTTACTTGTGGCACATCAAATACTTAATAGCGTAAATTAAAAATTGAGCGATGTAGTGCCGAAAACTTTCACTACAACGCTCTACCGAAGAGTCACCTTTTGTAAAAAGTCGTGATGGTTGGATAACCCTTACGACTTTTCATTCTTCATATTCTCTGCACAAAATTATAGTTAAGAGCTCACACAAACAATCCAAATTGTGTTCGTTCTTGACCATGAACTATATGAACACTAAAACTTTAATGTGCAACAACCAAATTTTGAAATTCTACACTACGATACATGCATATGTGCAGAAATCTTCATGCATAATCAAATAATGTACTCTTCATCCCTATAGAATTCAAAACTCACAAAATACTTAATATGAACCTGCTTTTTATCACAAGCAAGTATACTCGAACCCATTTCAATATTAAGATATGTATAGATGCACAGAGTAACCGAATCCATTTACGTTGAGAGCAAAGATTCTAGCAGAGTACTTTAAGTTTTCCTTTTCAATAGGTCTTCCTTACTAGACCAAAATCTTCTCCTCTAATGGTTGATGAAATGCCAAGAGAAAAATCAGAAAGTGACTCAGGAAATGCGGACCATGACCTTGGATAATGACCAATTTTGACTATTACAAAATAAAGTACTTATAAATATGTCTTTACACATGTCTATAGTTCAATCCGTCTAACCCATATTATCATACATACTTTAAGTTCAATTACTTAAATGCAATTAACTACTTTAATAAACGTTACATAATAATAATTTTATAATATATAGTACATATTATATATAGGTCCACCAATATGATTGAATTATTTACAACATAGAGATGTCAACAAAAATTAATTTGAGTCAACTAATTTTAAAATTAAACAGATGATTTCCAGAATAAAGAATATTTTTAGATGATTTGAATTATTTTTTTAAATTATGTGAATTTAATAAGGGAAAATAACAAAATAAATTCTAAACTATTGAATCAGCAACAAACCAAACTTAAAGTAATTTTGTGAACAACTAAAACTTTGAACTATGAAAAATGAAAAAAGCAAACCTCGTAATTACGTTTTTTTATTAAAAATTAAAATTTTTTTTACAACAAACCTATACATAAAGTAGTTGTAGTCAATGACTTACTTTCCACAGTAGAGACGTGTCTTCCGTTGCGAAAAGAAAGTCATACTCCAAGAATTTGCTTTCCTTAGCGGAAACGTATCTTCTATTCTCATATTAACAAATGTATCAAAATATACTTTTTTAGATACAATAATCGAACGATTTTTAATATTAACTTTATATCTATCGTTCGCCAACTTAGTTCTGAAGACCAGTGTGTAGAAAAAATCTATTATAGGTTGGAAACGGACCAATTAAGATATTGGTTGTGTTTGAGGTTGATGTTGTGTTTTAGTTTAGGGTTGTGTTTCACCATTGGGTTGTGTTAAGGAAATTATCTTTTTCGTTGCAGAACATACATTTTCTTTAGCGGATATTTGCTTTCTGATGAGGAAAGTAAATCCTTGGAAAATGACTTATTTTTTGCAGCAGAATGCATGTTTCTACTGCAAAAATGGTATTTTTTGCAATAGATATTTGTCTTCCGCTGCAGAAAGTTAGTCCTAGACTACAACTACTTCATGCACGAATCTGTTAAGGAAAGACAACTTATCTGCTATGAAATTTTTTTAATTTTTAACAAAAAGCTTGACTGTGATGTTTGTCCTCTTCATTTTTTGTAATTCGAAATTTTAGTTATTTGTAAAATTACTTTAAGATTTATCGTTGATATAATATTTCATGACTTATTTTGTTAATTCCCCCATTTAATAAAGTTGACAAAAAAGTTCATCTCAAAGAGGCGTAGTTGTTTTTGAGATTTGGATGCGTGATTCAAAGGTGGGGGTTCAAAGCATTGGTGCAACTGCCGGCAAAAAAACGTCACTTTCTCAATTTATATAATGTGTCAATTTGATGTCATTTTCTCCATTTAATAATGTGTTAATTTGATAACATAGATTTGTAATTTCGAAATACAATAATTTTCCTAAGCCCTTCAGGCTAGAATGTTATCTAGTTTGAAGGTTAATATTATATTAATATTTTAATTTGATATATAAATATTATTTTTTATTAATTAAATATTTATTTTATATCATAATAATTATACTAATAAATGAATTATATGTAAATATTGAGATTAGAGTCCGATAAATATTCTTTTTCTTCTGACATTTAATACGAGAATGGTTAAAAAATCAATCTTTCAGAGGAAATATTTGAGATATAAAAATGATAAACTAATTCAATTAAAAATCAATATATACATAGCAGAGATGAAAAACACAGCATAATTCACTAAAATGGAGTTTATGAACATTGAAAACTTTATCTTGTTTAATAGGAGAACTGTAGTGAAAAGTTGACGTTTCGCAATGGCAGAAAGTAAATGTTCTGTCACAGAACGTCAGTACTAAAACATTAAACGTTTTAATTTTTATTTCGTAGCAGAACATTTAGTGTTCGTCGTAAAATAAAATCAATATATTTAACGACAAACGTGATAACGATATTTGTGATATTTTTTTTATTATAATTTAATAATTAATTTATTAATAAAAATAATTTAATGATTATTTTATAATCAATCAGAGTCCCGAGTCAAATCACACGGGTCCACGACCCACATACATTTCATATTGCAGACAATTAACCCAAAAAAAAACAACCCCATTAAATCTGGTAGAGATGCGTGTGGGTGAGAGGAGACAGAAAGACAAGCCCAACCACCTAATTTCCTTTTTTTTTTTTTTTAGTTATTTTGCTTCGTGGTTGTCACAACTCAAAAAAGACCAGAGACATAATGATAAACAATCCAAATAATGAATTGCTTCTCCCTTAATATTTATTATTTAATTTAGCAGAGAAAGATTTATAAAACATTTAAAAACTAGACTCTAATAATATCCAGCTTACCGAAGGTCAAAATATATAATGAAAAAGATAATTAATAGTATAAGGCGAAAATAAATATGTAAAATAGACACCTAATAAAGTAATTTAACTGAAAATAAAATAAGTGAGAAAGTGTCTCATTTTATCAAATAAAAACTCTCAAGGTAAAGAAACAACTAAATGAAAATGTATCGATCAATTCTCCATTGCTTGCTGAAGGTCTCTGTAATTAAGATCTGAAAAAATATTGTTGAGGTGAGTTGACTAAACTCAATAAGAATAAAATTTATATTCAACCATCAATGAGAGAAAAAAAAAATGAGCATGTCAATTGAAAACTATAGTTTAAAAATCAGTGTAGGAAAACATTCAATAAGGCAAAAGTCAAACCATTTCACTATAATATAATACATACATAAAATAAATCACTACTAAATAACATAAAAATCTTAGTAAAAATGGAACGTTTCATAGACTTTGGGTATACTTTGTCATAGACATATACAAGAATAACAACGATACTCAACGAACGAAAATCACAAACTGCCCTGATAAGGTATTGGGTTTTGCGCACAGGGACATAACATATTTAGCTGTCTCATTAATCTAGTTTACTGACAAGTATATTCTCCAACGATTGAATGCGTGTAACAAAAATGAGACCCTCATATGAGTCGATCAAACTTGATTCACTCAACCAAGTCGATCAATAAAAAAAAATGCAAATGATTACATGATATAAATGTCTAGTGAAAATATACATATAAGTTAAAAACCAATTAATCATATAATATGAGAACATGTTTTAGAATAGATTTTTAAGAAAACTATGCAATATTATACATAAAATTAAATATATATATATATATATATATATATATATATATATATATAAACTTAGCCTACTATTGTCCAAAACTCAAAATTCGAGAAATCAAACAAGGAGTCAAAGCTCAGTGCCTAGCCATAACACCTCATCAATAATATTCCTAAATTTTCAAAATAATTTTTGAAACTCATAAGGCAGAAGTTGAAAGAGGAGTCAAATGAGCCAAAGACAAAAAATAATCCCAAAATATAACTTGAACTAGAATAATATTGCATCTTTTTTCATGCATAAATCTTAATCTTTATACATAAAATTCAAATCTTTATATTGAGATTGAATTCTCATATAAAAATTCTACACATCCCAAAAAAGGGTTTAAACTAAATTACCCTTGAAGGTTCCTCTAATCTTTCAATGTCAAACGTTGTTGAATTAATTTTAAAATATTTATATTACATATTTCTAGAAAAATTTACGATTTAAATACATTTGTTTCATGTTTTTAATCCACAAATCTAACTATTCTTCATTTTTCTTAACATCAATTATATTCAATAATTTCTAAGAAAATTTACATCATTTTCATGCAAAATGTTTGATTCTTGATGTTATGGTAAAACAATACAATTGAAAATATACATAATAGAAAGAAAAAGTAAACACAGATTTACGTGATTCAGACAAATACATTCCTAAATCCACGGATATAATTGACGATCACTTTATTAATATTCCATGAGTACAAGAATTAAAACTTTACAGCAAGAGCACCGCAAAAATAACCTCTAAGACTTTACAGAGAAAACACTCTCTTACTTGAAATCCTTTTTTTTTTTGCCTTTCTGATTCTTTAACTGCTTCATAACATGACAGAATTATCGATTATATACAGCGCACCATAAGGGACATCTGTCCCTCTAGAAAGGAAGTTCGTTTTACTCCAGAAAGGACGTCCGTCTCTCCAGAAATGGCGTCCGTCATATTGATTTTCAAGCATCTGTCATTTTCTCCATTAAAGGGACGTCCGACCCTTTACTACGAGACGTCCGTTCTACCTTTTTGTCTTAATGGCCATGTGGATTTTATTACAAAGGGACGTCCGTCAGACCATAAGGGGCATTCGGTTTTTCACAAGAGACATCCGTTCGTCCACAAGGGACATCCGTTCTTCAAAAATTGTTTCAAATTCACACTTGATTCATAAAATCTCAAACTTTTTCTATTAAAAATCCAACTTTTTTCTATAACTCTTAAATTTTTTGTCAAAATTAACGTTACGAGTTTAAAGGGGTCTATAATACCTTCAAGATTCTTCAATTTATTTAATAATGTATGCCCAATAACAAAAAAAAATATTGTTAACCGTCTGAATCAAAAACCAAATTTTAAAAATCTAAACTTTCTCAAAAGTTTCAAAATTTATAACATAATGCGATTATGAAATGATAACATATTGATTTTATGTTCATTTCACATATAAAAATCAACCGTTAATCCACCAATTTAGATTTTATAAACAAATCATGCTTTAGATTGTACAAAACCGTTAATTGAAAAAAAAAAAAAAAAAACCAAATTTATGACTAATCTCTTGACAATAATTTTTTGTTTGATTGTCTAATATTGGAATTATTTCAATTTCAACACCTTTTGGGCGAAATTGATACTTAAAGCAGATCAACCAATCAAAAGTCTGAATTTTTACATCAATCTTCAAGAGAAAGCAAGCAACTTCTACATAACTATGTGTTACCTTCAATCCTCTGTTCAATTTCTCCCTCAAAAAATCAATCTCACCCTGATCCAAAATTCAATCGTCCAAAGCATAATATAATTTAAATAAAAGTGTTAATATCTCCGAATTTACCTTAGAAATTGATGCAATATAGGCCTAAGCAGACTTAACATGCACATGCACATGAGTCGTGTCAAGACATTTAATATTTTAATTTAGTCATTTTATTTTATTTTATCATTTAATTTCTGTCTCTATTTAAAGGGTGATGATAAACATTAAGCCCTAATATTTGATATTGAATTATTCTATTTTCCTTATAGTTAATTCTCTAGTTTTTTCTAATTTCCTAATTTGATTATGAAACAAAACTTTCGCTACACCAAATTGATTAATGGAGAACAGGTCTAAGCAGACCCAATAAGCACAAGGCCATGAGCCATGTTATAACGTCCCCCAGTTTGGGTCAAAACTCACACAGTTTTATTATTAGAGTTAGCCCAAAACGTGTTGTACTAGTAGGGAGGAGAACCCTACTTATAAACCATATATTTTTCACTCCCCCAAGAGATGTGAGATTGTACACTCCCACTGATATGGGACGGACTTTCACATGGGTCATCCTGGCTTTCACAGGGCAGGTTGCCACACATGTTGTGTCATTTAATATTTTATTCTTATTTTTATTTTAGTGGTTTTATTTTATTTTATTATATAATTTCTATTTCTATTTAAAAGGTGATGATAAATATTTAGTCCTAATATTTGATATTGAATTATTCTATTTTTCTGAGAGTTATTTATCTAAATTCTCCTAATTCTTTGTTTCAATTAGGAAACAAAACTTTTGCTGCATCAAATTGGTATCAGAGCAAGGATTTTCACCTCGACTTGATGGCTGTTGAAGGTTTAAGTGAGCAACGAATCACCAACAATGAATGGCAGTTTGAAATCATTGATCAATGCTTTGAAAAAATTGAGCAAACATGATGCTCCAGTCGTAAACAGGACATATATAGTTGTGGGCCTCGTGCCTCCAGCAGTGGCTTGTACACCTCTAGTCGCGAGTCACACACCTCCAATCGCGCACTCCTCGATGTGGGTCGAATGCACAACTACTAGCAAGCTAAGCCTGCCTTCATCTACTAGTGGCAACGATGGCTGATTCACGGCCGAAAAAGCACCACTGATGACTAAGGCTTATGACCAATGAAAGAGACAATCCTGACTCTTATGGAGACTTTTCCAGTAAGGCACCTAGGGTGACGAACAACCCAGCTCAAAACCCTAATGAACATAACCTTTTTTGTCTATTAAGTCGACCTAATGGTTACCCCGAGTGGCAACAAAGGGAAAATTTATGATGGAAACCAACACAAACAACGATACTAATTTTCCTATTAAGTGATGTAATCAAACTTTGGAGATAAAATTACGTAATACATTTCATCCCTATACGCGTTAAGTTGTGACTTGTAATTATGGGGGAATTAATTCGGATAAAGGTTTAGTTGAAAATGTGAAGAAAAAGGAGATTTTGGCCTATTTGAACGGATGCGTACGACTTTGCGGATGTGAAGTGTCATCCGCAAAACACCTGGGGCATCGCCCGACTTTGGGATGACTTGGGGGGACGAGATGACACGTCCTAACTTCTGCATATCGTGGACATTCGGACGAGCCCGGACACAGGTGGACAAGATGAGACCTCGTCTGATTTGCCTCTGTCCAAATCCTGGACACTTTCGAACGAAGGTGCGGACGAGGGCAGGACTCGTCTGCATCAAATTTGTCCAAGTCTGGAGACTTTCGGACGTTGGCGGATGAGGGGAGACATCGTCCGAATTGAATATGTCCAATTCTTGGACACATTCGGACGACTCATGCGGACGACTTGTGGACGCCAAATGGCGTCCGAATACTAATTCAGACAGAACGGACGAGAATGGGGACGCCATTTCTCGTCCGAGGCCACAATTTGGCTTAAGGAATTTGGTCTTACGAACTTGAAGATCTCGTCCACACTCGTTTGAATCATCGCAGATTTGCAAAAGAAAATAAATTAAAATTAGAACGAATCGTCAATTTAGCCAATAGGAACGCAACTTAACACAAAATCACTCCCACGATCCCAACCTGAAGAGGGTGTCCCCTGCACTTCCCCTGCCACAAGTACGATTTGTCCCAGGTGGGCCCTATTAATCTTTAGCTTCTTCATCTCCTTCTTCATTTTGGTATTCGGTGTTCTTCCTGGGCGGTTCCTGCATGGAGTGTGGTCACAAGAAGGAGCTGCTGTTCGTGGGTTGAGTCATCAACAACGGTAAGGAACTTGAGGTAGTCGTTGGCCATTTGGAGGCTCTATATCCAAGTAAATGTGTGTGTGTAGATTGTGATTTCATAACCTTTGTGAGAATATTCATCTCTGTTATCCCAAGTATGTCTTGTTCTACTATAGACATTAAGTTGTTCTCACGTTAGATTTCTTATCGTTCGTTTGTCGTCTTTAAATGCTTATTTATCTTCATGAGTGATTGTTCTTGGTTATGTGTCCTAGATGTTAAGCTTTGAGTTTCTCTGTAGTTACATTTTCATAGTTAAACCATCAAGCTTAGAAGAGGAAAGTTACGAGACATGAATAATGCCTAGCAACTGTTATGCAGAGATGAACTGAACTAAAAAGTAGCATTTTCTATTGTTTTATTCTATGATATTTCTCTGTTGTTTTCATTACACTGCCTATTACTTTGTTCACATACTTTGTTGTTGCTGTAAATGGTTCTCTGTTATTATACTACATATTAATCTCCATTGTTACTTCATTGCTAAGCATGATAGACTGTTGTTAATGTTATGATATTGTTGCTGCTATGTAACTCAATGTTGCTACCATAGAAATCAACGCATGTAAATCTGCGATAAATCTTGTTTTGCCATATAAAACTGCTGATATAACTTAAAGCATGTCTGCTGTTATATTGAAGCATGTTCATACAAATTCTTTGCTATTAATTTTGCTGCTATATCTCAAAGCATGTATATTCAGTTCTCTGTTGTTAATATTGTAGCTATTACATAACTCTAACGAATGACAACTCGTTGTTAATTTTGTTGCTGCTATGCGATAACTCTAACGAAAGATACCTCAAGCATTAAATCTCTGCTATATACCGTGGTTGCTGCTGTGATATTGTTGTTGCTATAAGAGCAATTTATATTAAATCTTAACACATGATAGCTCTAACAAAAGATAACGCAAAACATGTAAATTAAAAGTCATTGTTGTTGTTACATTACTGCTGTTAATGTTGCTGCTGTTATATGTAAATTCCCTGTTGTCATTATCTGTAAAGTATGTAACTCACTATCATTTAATCCTGCAAATGTATATAGTTAAACTGATTTGCATGGCTAGTTTCGGTTAATCTTCCAGCACGTGATCTATTCTTGCCATTATTATCAAACATGATGATAAAGCATGCTGATTAGTATTTTCTCCATTAACTAGCATGTAAATTAACCAATTTTATTAATCTCGAGCATGTTAATCTATCACTTGTATAATCTTCAAATTTGCCGACTATTTGTTGTGAAACATGTCAATTTCCTGTGTACGATTTCTGCGTGTTAATTATTATTAGTCTTCAAGCATACTCATTAGCTGATTTAATGTCTCTTATGCTCTTCCAATATCAAATCAACTATTGCTATCTCTTGAGCATGATATTCTAATTTCGTGATGCCTGTTATATTTATTGTCATTGTCTAATAGCATGTTTTGGATGTTGTTCTACATGTTTCCCTCTTATTGTTGTGCTATAATTATGTCTCTGTGTATCGTTAAATTTCTGCCATTTATTATTGGATTGGAATTTCTGTTATTTATTCCCCATGGTTGCAGCATTTAATTTTTAGCGTTCTCATGCATTCATATATTAGAAACAAAGTAGGAAGTACCCCCTCGGGGTGGTACTCACATGCATTTTAAGGAAAAATGATAAGAAAAAGAAAGAAAAGGGAGTTGGGGGGTGGATGGGTAGCGGTTCTAGTCTGTCCACTAGGAAATGCCCCTACTTTATTTGGAACGGGATCTAGTGGGCCACAAGAGGTTAGGTCCGATCAACTATATCATCTCATACGGGTCTTCTAATCTCCAACTCAAAGTATGAGTAAGGAATGAATGAACGAATGTAATAAAAGAATTGGTCTGGGTGGCCCCCATTCCAAAGGAATCTAAAGAGAGACATATGCACTTATATTAACCCATTTTCTTACTGGGCGAAAGCTCACATCTTTACTTGTGGTATAGGTAAAGAAGTGATCTTACCAGGAGCAGAGGAGGCCTTACTCGTGGAGCCTGCAGCGTATCTGGGGGAAGACGCAACCCTAGTAGAGTAGTATGGAAGCAAGTGAAGGAAGGAATTGTTTAGTACGGATTTAATGACAAATGCGTTTGTAAGAAGTTAAGTATTTTTCCCAAACTCTGGTTTCAAGTACTTAGTAGGCTACGTGTTTAACCTTAAATTTTAACTTATATTTCTAAGTTATATTTCCGTTTCCATCTTGAGAAGTATTTATTTTTCGTTTCCACTAATTCTTAAAATAATAGTTTTCCCCCATTATTTAATGAATGCTAGGTTGAGTTTGGTAATAGTCGGATTTTGTTAGAGCACTCTGATTTCTAAACTGCAAGGATTTTTAAATAAGGAATTTGTGTCATGCACCAAAAATTTAAATTTTTCACGTATTTTTAAGAAAAGTAGAAATTCGGGTCGTTACAAATTATTCGTCAGACGAAGGAGATGATTTTCCCAAAGATTGTGTTCTGACTCATTGGTTAAACACTCATGAGTTCAAAATGAAGATGGTATTTCCAACTTTTGATGGGCGATAAATATTGAATATTTTTTAGATTGAGTTCACACAATTGAGAATTTTTTCGATTACCTAAATATGTCAAAAGAAAAACAAGTCAAACTCGTAGCTTATAAATTAAAAGGGTGAGCTTCAATGTGGTGGGAGCAATTCCAATTTAATAGACAGACAAAGAAAAATGTGAGTTCAGACTTGGTCTAAGATGAAGTGTTTATTGCAGAGGCAATTTATTCCTCCTGATTATGAGTAATTTTTATATTAGTAGTATTAAAATTTTCGTCAGACTAGCCGAACTGTGATTGAATATACAGAGGAATTATATTCATTGAATGTCTGAGTTAATTTATTTGAAACTGAAAACCAACTAATAGCTTGATATATTGACAACCTCAAATTGGTTGTTCAAGACCGATTGGTTCTTCAATCAGTTTGGACGATGACAAATGTTGTGAATCTAGTAAGAAAGGCGGAAACTCAAATCAATAGATCTACCGCTTGTAATTCAAACAACTTTCAATGATCAACACCAGAAAATTCCTCTAATTAAAAAGGGCCAATGACTACGAGCGACAGTAATCACAAAGATATTTTTTAGTCACACAATCAGTTCAAATTAAAGGTGGAAATTCAACTACTGCTCAACCTAATACACAAAGTCGAATTTCACAACAAGGAAATTGTGGTGTTCCTTATGCACACCCTAATTTAGGCAAGTGTTTTAGATGAAATCAACTAGGTCACCTCTTTAACAATTGCCCAAATAGACAATCTTTAACTTTGTAGATGAAGAAGGCAATGCAGAGGAACAAGTATCAAGCAATAATATCTATGAAGGAGATGAATTCAAAGAACGTGATGTGGGAGACGAGATTACATGTATCATCCAGGGACTCTTATTGGCACCAAAGAAATTAGGCCTTTCACAATGACATAATATCTTTTGAACTTGATGCACCATCCGTAACAAGGTGTGCAACGTGATTATCAATAGTGGTAGCAGTGAGAATGTTATATCCAAGGCCTTTGTAAAGACATTAACTTTAAAGATAGAGAAGTACCCTTCCCCATATAAAATTGCATGGATCAAAAAAGGACACAAAGTACAAGTTCTCGACGTGCGTAAAGTTTCATTATCTATTGAAAAATATTACAAGGATAATATTATGTGTTACATGTTTGCCATGTGTTACTCGGACAACTGTGGCATTATGACGTTGATCTTACTTATAAAGATTGCAACAACATCTTTGTCTTTTGGTGGTTTGATAAGAAAAATAGTGTTGATACCGCAATCTCCATAGCCAGAGACTAATTCTGCTATTAAAGAAGGCCAACCATTATTCACTAGAATAACTGGTTCAGAATTCTATCAATAAATTCAAGAGCCAAGTCAAGGTTACTCGGAGGAGATTATTGCAGTACCTACTCATGTTCAAGAGATAATTGACAAATTTGATGATTTATCTCCAGCTAAATTAACAAATGAATTGCCTCCTATGTGGAATATTCAACACCACATTGACTTAGTATCAAGTGCTACTTTACTCAATTTGCCACACTATTGTATGAGTCTGAAGGAACACGAAGAATTGTAACGCCAACTCAATGATCTGTTAGACAAAGGGCTAATCCACAAAAGTATGAATCCTAATGCAGTACCTACGATCCTCACCCTAAAAAAAGATGATAGTTGGAGGATGTGTATAGACAGTCATGGTAACGATAAAATAACGATCAAATACTATTTTCCCAGTTCACGTGTCAATGATATGCTTGATCGACTTACGAGTGTTGTGATACTTACAAAGCTTGATTTACGAAGCGGTAACCACCAAATTTTTATCTGACCAGGTGATGAATGGAAGACTACATTTAAAAACAAAATGGTCTTTTTGAATAGCTGGTCATACCTTTTGAAGTATCTAATGGGCCCATCACGTTCATTGGAGTGATGTCCCAGGTTCTTTGTCATTTTCTTAATGTATTTGTGGTGGTATATTTCAATGACATTCTCATTTACAACAAAACATGTACCGAGCACTTATCCCACCTCAGAGCAATGTTATCGCTTTACGAGCAGGTAATTTGTATATCAACCTCAAGAAGTGTAGTTTTATGACTGACCATCTTTCTTTTCTTGGTTTTATAGTAGGCAAAGATGAGATTTGTGTTGATGCGACCAAAGTAAAAACAATAAAAGAATTACCAACTCCTACAACTGTACGTGAAGTACAAAGTTTTCATGGCCTCACTCCTTTCTACAAGCACTTCATCCAAGGATTCAGTATTGTTATGATACCAATCACCAATTACCTTAAAAGGGGAAAATTTCAATAGGAAAAAGCACAAGATGAGAGCTTTGAATTGATAAAGGCCATGTTATGCAGTGCACCCGTAGTAACACTTCCTAATTTTGATCACGTATTTGAAGTTGAGTGTGATGCTTCAACACTGAGATTTGGAGGTATGTTGACCCAAGGAAGTCGCCCAATCAAACTTTTTAGCAAAAAATATTAGTGAAGCTTGAAAAAAGTGGACTACTTATGAACTAGAATTTTACGCAGTTTTTCGATCTTTGAAGCACTGAGAGCACTACCTAATTCAACAAAAAATTGTATTATACAGACCATCAAACTTTAAAATTTGTCAATTTCAAAAAACTATGAATCACATGCACACTCGGTGGATTACATTCCTCCAAATATTCACTTTTTTCATCAAACATAAATTGGGCCAACTGAACAGATGCTCTTAGTCATCATGCCTCTTATCTGGTAACAATTCGCACAGAGGTGGTGCATTTTGAGTATTTAAAAGATATTTATGCAACAGATAACGATTTTGGTACTTTATGGACTTTTTTGTGTCAACAAAGAATTTCTTTCTAATTTTTTCATTCAAGACAGGTATTTATTTAAAGACACAATTATGTATTCCTCAATCTTATTTGCAAGAGCACCTTATCAGATCATTACTTACTGGCAGTTTAGGAGGACATATTAGTCAAGACAAGATAATTAGTTTAGTTAAAGAAAGATTTTATTGGCCTCAACTTAAGTGAGATGTCGAACGCTTTGTTTAGTGCCGCCTCATCTGTCAAAAAGCAAAGGGACATGCCCAAAACACTGGTATTTATAATCTTCTCCCTGTTCCTGAAACAATATGCAAGATTTGACTATGGATTTTGTTTTTTGCCTCCTACAAACCTAGCGAGGAGTTGATTTAGTTATGGCTTTTGTTGATCAATTTTCAAAAATAATTCATTTTCTCTTGTGCAAGAAAACTTCTAATGATTCTTATATAGCCAATTTGTTCTTTTGAGAAATTGTCTGTTTGCATAGAGTTCTTCACTCGATAACTTCTGATAGAGATGTCAAATTCCTGAGTTACTTTTGAAAGCTTTATGAAAGTTATTTAACACTTTGTTGAAATATAGCAGCACTAGTCCTCCTCAAACAAATAGACAAACTGAAGTGACCAACCACAGTCTAGGTAATATGATTCGATCTATTTGTGGTGATAAACCGAAACAATGGGACACCACTCTCCCACAAATAGAATTTGCTTTCAATAGTATGCCTAATCATTCTATCAAGAAGAGTCCTTTTTAAATAGTTTATATTAGTGCCCCAAGGCATACTATTGATTTAATTTGCCTTCCTTCCTCTTTTGATAGTAATTTGCATGCTAAAGAATTTGCAGAACAGTCCAATAGATCCATCATGATGTGAAAAAGAATTTAGATGAGACTAATTTGCGTTATAAGTCTATCGTCGATCAACATTAACGCCTCAAATTATTCACTGAAGGGTGATGATACACCTATATAAACATCGGTTTCTTGTTGATACTTACAACAAACTCAAAGATAAAAATATTGGTCCATTTCACATTCTTCAAAAAATTGGTGATAATGCCTACAAGATCGATTTACCAGCCAACATGAATATTTCCAACACATTCAATATAGCTGATATCTTTGGCTATTATCCTCCAGATGAGCAATCTTTGTAGCCACATAACTTGAGGACAAGTTTTCTTCAAGAGGAGGAGATTGATGCAGTACAAGCCTAATGTCACAACCCAGCCCTCGATCCCCTTGGAAATCGCACCGCAAATGGGATTATCCTCATAGAGAATGATCACACAACTCACTACCCACAGCAGAAGCTCACCAATCACATATATCACACTCATTCAATTGGGCCACATAAATAAAATTGTCATCCCAAAAAGCAAAGTTGTACACCATTATTTATTTATAAAATTGTATCCAAATTTATTTTACAAACATGTGCCGAATTAAAACTAAATACATCAAAATAAAACCTAAACCATACTACTAGGCCTATAATGTGCTAATCATCCGATCAACTTATTTTTACCTTTTTGCCCTTGAACTGCTACTACCTATTCCTGAAAAACATGATAAATAGAATATTGAGCTTTTTTAGGTCAATAAGAATCATTATCTAAAAATCCAATAAAACATACAAATATCATAACTAACCATGTACTGAGTCCAACATGATTAGTCCTTACATCCTTAACGTCTAACATATAACTTTTGATCAACTCTCATTATCACACATTCCAGGATCTATGTTTTATCTAGATCTTTAGATATTTCTAATTAACATACCAACTATGTGGTACTTCTTTATGTAAGAAGTATTTAGTGCATATGTAGAAATGCTTTAGTTCTATGATTTAAATAACCATAGTTTATCTTTCCTCATTCTCATGTGCAATTACTTTTTATGCACAACTTATTTTCATACATATTTAATTATTAAATATTTTCAACACAAACCTCATGTGCTATTCTAAATAAGTACTACCAAACTCTATAGAATACTTATTGTATAATTTCTTTCTACATTCTAACGTGATTTCCTGTATTATAGATCACGTTCTATTTTGGTGTGTCTATCATCATCACCATCACCATTTAGACATTTCCAATTAATGTCTAATTCCTAAATCATCTTAAGTTTTCTTTTATGGTTTATTTAATATCAATATTAGACATCTATAATATGTGTCAAATTTCAAGCTATCTAGATATTTACAATGTATGTCTATCATAATCTATCTCAACTACTTAATCCTCTATATGAAGAAAATCCTTATTTCTAAACATTTGTAATTAATATCTTTCTCATCCTATCTAGACATTTTTATTTAATACCTATCACAAACTATTAAGACATTTATAGTTAATGTCTAGCACTAATGATCCCTCTAAATGAAGGAATTATTCAACATAATGCATATATCAAAGCCTAGACTTATGATATAACAGATTATGGCCTAGATACTATGACAATCCATGTAACTATGTTATCCCATAACCCATAATTATGCAATATATAAATATGAAATGTATATCACAACTCTCCTTTCACAATGATACAGTGATACTGTGAATCAGTGCAATGTTTAATTTATTATTAAATAGTCATATTATTTAATAAGTACCATATTATTAACATGTACATGAATGTCAACATATCCATAAATGTCAACATTTATGTGATTATCAACATAAATGATCATACACCATCGTATGTAAAGTTGCACATGATCATGAAACCCCACTATACTTGCCACTGTCTCCAATAAGTGTGTCAATGAATATAATAATTTCTGAAGGGCTAGGGACTTTCAATCTAAGGAAAACCCACAGTTACTCCCCTTCTATTTCTTACTTTACGTACGTCACACAATACGTAGTTTGACAAGGTATATTGGGTTCCTTTATGACCAATAATATCACCCAGATAATATTTTCATACGTATAAATATTTCTATGATTCATGATTTGGCATCCTCATTATACATATACTAATAATGCATATAATATGAACCATGCAAATCTTGTTATTAAGTATATACAAATTATGCATGAAATAGTGTTACACATCTATCTAGACATGTTATATATATGTCTCAATACTCTCCCAAAAAGGTTTATGCAATGGTTAAACAAATGGTTTGAAACCTAATGAAAACATCTTAAAATCATAGATTTTGGATGTCCACACCCCAATCGTGGTCGTCTGCTCCAACACAATTTCAAGACAAAAACACAGGGTCCTGATCGTCTGCCCCTCAGCAATGGTAGTTCGCTCACAGCTATGGTCTAAAAACCCGAGACTCTGTGCATTTTCCAAATGTCCGCCCCAATGGTCAGTCGTCTGCTCTCAAGCATTTTTACTAAATTCTGGTCTACTGCACCTTAATACCGGTCTACCGTTTAGACATCTGTGGCTACCTGCACTTATCCATGGCTACCCACTCTTCCTCGTATGTCTACCCATCAGCGGATACCCTCTTCTGCGACATAATACTATGTTCTGGTTGGCCACTTCTCAATACTGGTCGACTACAAATTACATATTCAACCTTACACTCATAGTCATCCACTCTTGATAGGCCGCTCCAACGTTATTTTCTATTGTCCGGTCGACCGTAATCTAGATATATTCACATTTTTCTCACTTGTGGACTTCCAATCCCCATTTGTCGGTCGTTTGCAGTTTTTCAACTTTCAAATTTTCTACAATATTTAGCATACTCTCATGCTAAACCCTACTGTAAATATACAATAACCTCATAATTATTTCAATAAATATTTGCATATCAACTTTAACCCACAGGTCATTATAATCTTAATAATGATGTAACTCTATCAAATAGATATATTCTATGTTATCCAAGCATTTCATTTCATTAATTCATCCCAATTATACAATACATTTATGCAAACCCTTAATTGATCTATTAACAATCAACAAATTCATTTCATGCCTTTAATGGATTATTAAACCTCTTTTATACAATTCATATAGTGACTTTTACACCAAAATCATTCATGAGCAATATTCATTAACTCATACAAATATTATATTTCATTCCATCATGTTCAATCAAATCACCCTATCTTCCTCAAGGATTTCCAACCTTCCATCATGTTCAATCAAATCACCCTATCTTCCTCAAGGATTTCCAACCTGCAACCCATGAATTTTATATATAATTCTTAAACCCACGATTTTCTTGACCTAAACTATGCAATATTTAACATAGTTTATAAAAACACTTAGTTTAGGGTTCTTACCTTTTGAAGATCATTTAATCTTCACTTCCTCCTTTTGATTTTAGGCTCAAAAGGATTTTTTTGAAGAGGGAACACTTTTCCTTGAAGGCTTAAAGGTCAATTATTCCTTCTTCCCCTTTTTCTTCTTTTTTTCCTTCTCTTCTTGTTCTCTCTTTTTCTTCTTTTTTCTCTCTGCTTCAGCAAGAAATGGCTGATTCTTAGCCATTTCCTTCACTTTCTAGAGAATTTATAGGGGAAAATTACCCTTTTGTCCAATTTGTCCTTCAAACTTTACCATTTTACCCTTTTATCCATGGATATTCACCAAAATACCATGGTTAATTACTCTTAATCATACTTAGCTTAAACTAATCAATCTCAATTAGTTCTAAGTTAATCCCTATGATTAACATAATTAATCAAGATTAATTAATCTTAATCATCCACTAATTACACCTTAATCACACACTTAGTCACTAATCCAAAGTGACACATGTTAATACCCCATTGGTTATCCAATTGTATTACATAGCCATATACTTCAATGTATTAGGACCATTTATTTTTTTATACATATCTCCAAATTCCCACTCTAAAGTCTCATTTAAAGACATTTCCCATAACAATGCAGTTTTGGACTTATCCAACTTCAAGATGTCTAACTTTTATTGCATAAATCCAAATCCCTTCAATCCAATGTCATACACTTTATTTATGTGTCTACTTTATGACCTCAAAATGGTTTGAATTGATAATTACTACAACTTTTTCAATTAGCCACAACTAGTGACTATGCTCATATATAGCCATTTATTACTTTTGTGCAAAAAGTCATATCTTAATGAGCATATATCCAATTTATCAAATTTCATCACTCTTTCATATTTTAAGGTATCTACTACTATAACTATTTTTAGTTTGGAAAAATACATTCAATTGATTGGTTTATTTCTTCTTCAAAGTCATCTCATTACTTATTATCACTTAATCATGTTTAATCATAGTAAATAAGATTATTAGGGTTAATCCTTAATCCGAATCATCACACCTAAGCAGGCCTAACAAGTTGTGTTGTGTCATTTAATATTTTGTTTCTTATTTTAATTTTAGTCATTTTATTTTATTTTGTTGTTTAATTTTTGTTTCTATTTGAAGAGTGATGATAAACATTAAGCCCTAATATTTGATATTGAATTATTCTATTTTTATGAGAGTTATTTATATAGTTTTTCCTAATTTTCTGTTTTGATTACGAAACAAAACTTCCGTTGCACTAGAAATGACAAACTAATAATGCATAAGACTTACCGTCAAATATTTGTGGGTGTCTGAACCATTAATCTTCACGAGTCAAGCAATACAGTTTCCACTACGAAGATTTTTTTCTCTCTCAAATAATTTTACAGATGAAAAATTTGGGTCTGAATGATGAAGGGTATCGACTACCCACAATGAGAGATATAAGGAGAGAAATCTTTATATAGTATGTAAACACCACCATTTAAAATGGTAGAACCATTATTAAAAAAATAGGTAATTAGTAAAAAAAAAACTCTGAACCATGTGGTCAATAACATACTAGACCTTAAAATAATTGTGCTAACAATTAAAACTCTAAACTATGATAATGACATTTTTTGTTAAAAAAACGTCTCCTAGACGTCTTTCGGCGTTGGAGGATGTCTAACGACCTGCCTTGGATGTGAACTAGTCTGCAACCAACATGATATTGTAGCCATGGAGATTTTTTTTTTTTAATTTTTCGATCGCCGAGAAATAGATCTATGGATATTTAATTTTGAAAGGATGAGTGACTGCACATGAGATATATCCACATAAATGTTGGTGACCATGAATGTGTTTGTATCTGTGAAAATGTTGGTGACCACAAATACTTTATTTAAAAAAGACACATGGCCACACATGAGTGGTGTTTTCAGAGTGATTGGATATCCGAAACGGAAGCATTTGTGTCCGCAAAATGAGATTTGTCCGCAAAAAGACATGACGTGACAGATTTTGATTGGCGGATAATGTGAGCGGATATCAACAATAGAAGCATTAGTTTCTGCAGAAGAAAAGGATGGACACATGGGCAACACACGCAATTTTATGAGGAAGCATAAACGAATGGAGAAGGGGACATCTACAGAGAAAAGGATGGACACGTGGATGACTCACATTATTTAGGGAGGAAGCGAATATCCATAAACAGTGAAGTGGAAAGGAATGTGTCCGTAGATAGGAAGAATCACGTGCACGACACACATGATTTAATGAGGAAGTAGAAACAAATAGAGAAGAGGCATCTGCGAAGAGAAGGATGAACACGTGGACAGCTCACGTTAATTTGGGAGAAAATGGATATCCGTGAATGGTGAAGTTGATATCTGCAGTGGAAAAGAACGCGTTCGCAGATAGAAAGACGTCTGCTTTTGTGTAAATGGGTATATTATAAGCATAGACGTATGTTTTCATGTAAAGAGATATAATCGAATGTCTGCGGGTGATTCGGACATCTGGGAGACATCTTTTAATGGAAAATGTGAATACGAGGTTCGCATCATTCATTTTTCAAAGTTCAGTATTTTAGTTTTTAACAAACTTAGTTTAAAGCTTCACTTGTTACTGTTCTCAAAGTTCAGATGTTTTCTTTAATAATTACCCTAAAAAAAATCTTACCTCATCTTTTTGAAATGACACTTACAACCATTGTTATTATTAACTTTTAAAGATATTGACAAATAATAGCCTTTTGCTAGGAAAGATTGAATTTTATTTTGCAAAATGACTTAGTATATATGGCAGTTCACCATGAGAAGACAAAAATTAATCAAGATTCTGTTAGTTTTAAGGGTTTAATTCATATTAGAGGAGATGCATAATCTCACATCATTTAAGGAAAGAGAAAATGAATAATTTATAACTAAAGTTCTCATCTCTCTGTCTAATAAAATACATTTTTGATAAACTTTAAAAACAAAATCATATAATCTTTACTTCAAAGTAGATAATATTATATTAATGAGATTGGGAGTCACACATGATGTTTTACTAAAGATGTTACTTTTTTTATTGTTACCCAAAAAATATTTTTTTTTATTTTCTATATTTTCTCTTCAATTTTATACCAATTTTGTTTTTTTATAGAGAAAAACATTATCATTTTTAATGAAAAAAATATAGTTTTTGTTCAAAGATCCCCAATTTCAAAACTAAACAATTTAATTTGATTTGATTTTTTAGGGAAAATGACAAATTAACCATCGTGGTTTGTGACCAATGACAAGTCAACCACTATCTTTTATTTTCTAACAAATTAAATACTGACGTATGGAAAAATGACAAAGTAAACATCGTTGTCACGTTTGCCGTTAACAAGCTGATCTGGAGCCACAGCGATCCGTGGAAAGGAGGACAAATTTGGCCTAGACGCCACGGCGTCTCAAACGCCGCTGAAACGCTGCAATTTCCAGGGACGCCGCAGTGGCGTCCATTAGAACGCTGTGGTGGCGTGTCGTGGTTTGTTACTGGAAATTTTTTTTATTGCAAAATTAAGGGCTTAAACACTTGATTTTGGGGCCGAGAAAGGGGGGTTATGGGGTAAACCACGTGACAAGTGATAGATCTCTGAGAGAACTTCAATTTGATATCTTCTGCAGCCGATTCTGACACCTGTAGCCAAAGTTATGGTCTTATGAAGTTGAAGAGGTCAAAAATCTAATAAAAACATTGGATTCGTAAAACATATACTTAAGGACTTTGAAGTAGCCATGAAACATTAAAAACCGAGAACTGCTGCAGACTGTGAAGTAGCCATGCATGAAAAACAGAGAGTTTCATGACTAC
Organism: Begonia loranthoides; assembly: GCA_022433065.1. Classification (NCBI taxonomy): domain Eukaryota; kingdom Viridiplantae; phylum Streptophyta; class Magnoliopsida; order Cucurbitales; family Begoniaceae; genus Begonia; species Begonia loranthoides. The sequence goes on from CM039474.1 coordinate 19,065,793, forward strand.
TTCAAAGTCCCTATGTATATGTTTTACGAATCCAATGTTTTTATTAGATTTTTGACCTCTTCAACTTCAAAAGACCATAACTTTGGCTACAAGTGTTAGAATCGGCTGCAGAAGGTATCAAATTGAAGCTCTCTTAGAGATCTATTACTTATCAATGAGTTTATCCCATGAACTCTCTTTCTCGACCCCAAAATCATGCGTTTATGCCCTCAATTTTGCGATTAAAATTTTTTTTAGTAACAAACTGCGGGATGCCGCCCCGGCGTTCTAATGGACGCCACTGCGACGTCCCGGGAAATCGCTGAGTCTCAGCAACGTCTGAGACGCCACGGCGTTCAGGCCAAATTTGGCCTTCTTTCCACGGACTGCTGATGCTCCAGATCAGCTTGTTAACGGCAAACATGATAGCGATATTTGCTTTGTCATTTTTTCATACATCAGTGGTTAATTTGTTAGAAAATAAAGGATAGTTGTTGACTTATCATTGATCGCAAATCACGATGGTTAATTTGTCATTTTTTCCATTTTTTAATTAAAAAATCATTTTCCATTAAAAAAGAATTTTTAATCTCAGTAAACTAAGTCAACAACTGGTCAGTGTTGGTGAATGACCGTCAATTCTCGGTAAAACCTGAACAGCGATCAAATCGAAATCTTCCTTTCTCTCCCATCAATCCCAACAAACATGCGCCCCACATTCCACCTAATTCAACGGCTGAAAGTCCATCATTCTTCAGATCTAGAATTGCTAAATTCCACGTAAGCAGTATCACGTGATTAGCCCGTAGCCGGTCATCGAATCCGTTGAACTGTATAAATATGAGGTTAATTCGTATCAGCTTCTTTGCCTCTCCCTCGCGCCTAGTCTCTCAGATCTACCCTCGTTCAATTCTCTGTAGGTTTATCTATCTCCGCCATTTTCGAGTTGTAGGAGTTTCATTTGATATGATTTTCGTTATTTGTTTATTGTAATGGAGTGGTTTTACTTTCGAAGTATTTCCAGTCGTTGAATTTGTTCCTTCACTTTCTGTTATCTGCAACATTTTCGTTGCCTTTTTGGTTTGATTTGAGTATCGGCTGAGTTTATTTTTTGTTTTTTTCTTGGAAATGCTTGTAGATCTACTAGATTCCTGGTGCTTTTTCGTGGATTTAGTGTTCATTTTTGTTTGTAAAATTTTGAATTTTAGTATCTTGCTTTGGTATTTGGTGATTCCATTCGTTGAAAGCTTTCTTGGAAATTTTGATTTAAACAATTACTTGTTATGCTTAAGTTTTTTTTGTGTCTCTATGCTTAATGTTTCTTCAAACTTTTCTTCTGTCATGCCTTGTTTTGGTGGGCTAGAACTTTTGGAGTTTCATCAAATTTTTTTCTAAATTCTCTTGGGGCATAGAAGCATTTTTAGCTGTACTTTTTGTACATTTCTTTCTTTACTAGAGAGATAGAGTAAAATAGAGTAGGATCTAGCCGATCTAGTAGCTTTATCTGTCGGTTTCCTTTCTTTTATATTTGTCATTATTTTACGTATCCACAAATCTACTGTGCATCTGTTCTCTTGTAAACTCTAGGATTTTAATTTCACTGTAAAGTCTGGCATTCCTTCTTTATAGCATAGAAGCAGATATGGAATCTGAGTTATTTGGTTCCTTAAATTATTGCTCTCTGAGGCATACTAATTTTTTAAAAGCATGAGATGTATTTCAGAATATTTCCACCGGCGTGAAACTTTTTAAGCTTGTGTTGTATATTCAAATTCTCTAATAAAGTAAGATATTCTTTCTGCCAACCATTATTCTTACTTTTATAGTTTTTGGATTACGTCATTTTATTCTCATTCATTCGTGTAATACCTTTTGATTTCTCTTAACAAGCAGCTTCTTTTATATTCGATAATGTTATAAGTAACTGGTGGTTATTGTCTTGGCAGAATGGAGACCTTTCTATTTACTTCTGAGTCTGTGAACGAGGGTCACCCTGACAAGCTATGCGACCAGATCTCTGATGCAGTACTTGATGCATGTCTCGCACAGGATCCTGACAGCAAAGTTGCCTGTGAAACATGCACCAAGACCAACATGGTCATGGTCTTTGGGGAAATAACTACCAAGGGTACCATTGACTACGAGAAGATTGTCCGGGACACTTGCCGTGAAATTGGATTCATTTCTGATGATGTTGGTCTCGATGCTGACAACTGCAAGGTTCTGGTCAACATTGAGCAGCAGAGCCCCGATATAGCCCAAGGTGTTCATGGTCATTTTACCAAGCGGCCCGAGGAGATTGGTGCTGGCGACCAAGGCCACATGTTTGGCTATGCAACTGATGAGACACCAGAATTAATGCCCCTTAGTCATGTCCTTGCAACCAAGCTGGGTGCTCGGCTCACGGAGGTGAGGAAGAATGGAACCTGCCCCTGGTTGAGACCTGATGGTAAAACCCAAGTAACTGTAGAATATTACAATGACAATGGTGCCATGGTTCCAGTCCGAGTCCACACTGTCCTCATCTCCACTCAACATGATGAGACCGTCACAAATGATGAGATTGCTACCGACCTTAAAGAGCATGTCATCAAGCCTGTCGTCCCCGAGAAGTACCTTGATGAGAAGACTATCTTTCACCTCAACCCTTCTGGCCGCTTTGTCATTGGTGGACCTCATGGCGATGCAGGTTTAACTGGTCGTAAGATCATCATCGACACATACGGTGGGTGGGGAGCCCACGGAGGTGGTGCCTTCTCCGGCAAGGATCCCACTAAGGTGGACAGAAGTGGTGCCTACATTGTGAGGCAGGCTGCCAAGAGTATAGTAGCTAGTGGCCTCGCTCGGAGATGCCTTGTGCAGGTCTCGTATGCCATTGGTGTGCCTGAGCCCTTGTCTGTTTTTGTCGAGACATATGGAACTGGAAAAATTCATGATAAGGAGATCCTCAAAATTGTGAAGGAAACTTTTGATTTCAGGCCTGGAATGATCACCATTAACCTGGATCTGAAGAGAGGTGGCAATGGCAGATTCTTGAAGACAGCTGCATATGGGCACTTCGGAAGGGACGACCCAGACTTCACTTGGGAAGTTGTGAAGGCGCTCAAGTGGGAGAAACCTCAATCTTAAGACTAGTCGATCAGGTGACAATATACGTTATTGGTACTTTCATGCTTCTTGTTGTGGCTTGTGATAACGAGTATTGGCGAATGTTGTCAGTTCATCCTCTATTAGTTTGTTGCATTTCTTTTTCCCTTTTATTGGTGTTTCATCATTGTGTAATCGATCTATTAGTGCTATCCAACGAAGAGAATTTTGTTCTTAAGGAAACGGGTTCTGCTAGTCCTCCTTACGAGTATTGTTATGGCTATCTTTTGTTTTAGTATATCAAGTGATGGGTTATTGATGTAATTGATTTATTTTTTCACTATTTATAATTTAAATAAAAAAATAAAAAGAAAATTGAGAAATTAACAAATCAACCACGGTACATGCGATCAATGACAAGTCAATTACTAAAGTATTTTCGTTAACAACTTAACTAATGAACTATGAGAAATAGACGTTGAAAATATCATTGTCACGTTTGTCGTTAAAAAATATTATCGTTTCGTGCAGAAGAAAGTTGTCTTTCTGCAAATATGAAATATGACTTTTTGCAAAAGAAAGTTGACTTTCTGCTGCGGAAAGACAATGTTCCGCAGAGAAAAGTTTGCAAATAAAGAACAAATTTATTCTTCTTCGTACAAAAACAAAGACAATACAGACAAGTTGTGATTCTCCTATTACAGTAAAACAATTATAAATAATCTAAAATCTAAAACATTATATTTTCTTTTACAATCTTCTAAATTACAAAACTAAAAAAAAATTAAAATCAACTTATATATTATTTTCTAAAATCTATTCTCCATGCATATTAACTCTTTTCCACTAAGATCTCTAAAATCATGAGTTTTTTTAGTTTTTTCATGGATATTAACTCTTGAGTTCTTAGAAAGTTAACGGCGATATTTGGTCCGTTTATTTTTCATAGTTCAGTATTTAAATTATTAATAAAAATTATTTAGTAATTGACTTATCATTGATCACATAGTATAATAGTTGTTTTATTAATTTTCCAAGAAAATAAGAGCTATCTTTATTCTAGTGGATTGTTGTTAGGCATAGAGTAAGAAAATAGCAGCAGAGACAGAGTTGGATGAATAATTTTGAAATAGTAAAAGGAATGTTTGACTTTTGTTCTAAATTATAATACATTTCTATTTTTTTTTAATGTGATAATATACATTATCGGCAACCATGTACATTCATTTGGGAAAATTACAAACCAACTATATTAATATTAATCACTAAATTATTTTTATTAACAAATTAACTACTGAATTATAGAAAAAAGTTACCACTAATATCACTGTCACATTTGCGGTTAAATGTTTTGACGATGAACCGCGACGGCTTGACAACAATTCGCGGGAAATTGATAAAAAGGAGATTCTTTTCTTTCGTATAGAGAAATGATGAATTTTTGCAGATCGATAATTTTCTACATTTTCAACAGTTTTAGACGCTTGACAACTCATTTTTTATTGTCTTTTCGCGATGCACAGGTAAGAGAGATCTTTTTTGTCATTCGGTGCACATCAAAGTAGATTCGGGCAGAAAAAAAAAAGATCGTTTACTCGAAAACTTTGGAAGGCCATAATTTGTGCTTAATCGACTGATTTGGACGAAATGTTTTTTCGAGGCCTAAAAATGCTTCTAAGTCCTCCAATTTTCCTTACACAATTCAAAACCGTGAAGCTCCACACGTTTAGAAGATGGTTTCTCACTACTGCGGTGGCGTATTGACAAAACAGATATTTCCTACCTGTGCATCTCGAAAAGAAGATGGAAAATGAGTCCTCAAGCGTCCAAAACTGTTGAAAATTGAGAAAATTATCGATATACAAAAGATTCACCCTCGCACTAGGTGAAAGAAATAAATTTTCTTCTTATCAATCTGTCGCGGATTATGGTCAAGCCGCTGCGGATCGTCGTCCATAGATGGAAAACGAATCCTCAAGCCTCCAAAATTGTTGAAAATTAAGAGAATTATTGATATGCAAAGATTCACCGTCGCACTAGGTGAAAGAAATAGATTTTCTTCTTATCAATCCGTCGCGGATCATGGTCAGGCCGCTGCGGATCGTCGTCAATCCGCCGCGGTTCGTCTTCAAGTTGCTGCGAATCGTCGTCAAGCCGCAACAGATTACTGCACGATCCACCGCGGATCGTCATCGATCGTCGTTGATCATTGTCTTTTTCATAAAAAAACACAAACAACACAGACAAATTGTGATTTTTTCATGAACTGTAAAATAATTCTAAATCATCCGAAAACTAAAATATTAACGTTATTTTACAAAATCTTCTAAATTATAAAACTCAAAATCTTCTAAATGTATTCTTTTACAAAATCCAAAATCTTCTGAATCTATTCTTCATGGATATTAACTATTTTCCACTGAAAATCTCTTATAAAATCACGAGTTTTTTTCATTTTTTCCAAGAGTTGTTCTTTTCCACTACGATTTTTAGAAAGTTAACGGCGATGTTCGTAGCGGTGATTTTTCATAGTTCAATGGTTAAATTGTTAGCAAAAATAGTTTAGTAATTGACTTGTCATTTATTACAAAATACGATAATTGGTTTGTCATTTTCCCCATTCATTTTTATTTGAGAGAGAATAAATGGATTAAAGTATTTATCAAGTTTTAAGCGAACATCAAAGGAACACTAACCTGCATGAGATTGTAATTTCCAACATTTTCAAAAAATGAATATTTATATTTGCATGCTTCATTTGAGATTATTACGAAGGTAATGATTATCTTTAATTTATTTGTTAAATTCAATACTTATATACAATGTTTTCAAATTTTGTTAAGAGATGGATAGATTTTGAAATTGAATTAGAATTAGTCAAGGAAATTAGGAATCGAGATAAAACTCTTGATTAAATAAAAAATATATTAAAATTTAAAGACAAACTGACAATGTTAAAATGACAAATATCTTCTGTTATTCTCAAATTATTTATGTGAGAGCATTTTAAATTTTGATGGAAATTATTTTTTAAACATTAATTTGTGTAATTACTATAATAATAAATAACAGACAACATACATATATATATATATATTGTATTAATTAGTAAACTAATAAAAAAACACACCATATCATACATATATGATTAATTCTATTTAAATTTGCACAAAAAAACAAAAGAAAAGATGTATCAATTCCCCCATGCACACATGAACGTCTTCCTCAAATTTCAATAAACAACAACGAAGCCTTCCATCAGAATCCCTTTCCATCTCTTCCTAAAATTTGAAGCCATCCCGGTTCAAAAAACAGAATTGTAGTACATCAATCCTAACTAGCTTCTGACGAAAGTATATTGGCATTTTAAAGCCTCGTATCAAATTTCCATAAATTACAGATTCATAAACAAAAGTCTGCATAACATTATCAACTTTACAGTCTATTATATATGTAGATCACACAAATACAATACCTAGAATTCTTGCCATTCGGTTGGTCTATCAGCACGTTCCATAATGTACCAACTCCCACCTGAACGGCCCCAATACAAAAAGGACTTCTGGCAAGCTTTTGAACAGAAGTGCCACACACACACAGACGGCTGCAATACCCACCATCGACAACATTGCAGGCCTGTAAACCAGAGATGGCCTCAACTTTCCATAGCTGAGTTTCTTATCACAGAGTCTGCAGCTCCTGAGACTGGGTCTCGGCTGGGTCAGCCCGACCTCAAAGCAACTGCCCAAGTTGTCAGTTTGCTTATCATTTGTGCTATGATCCGAGTGAACAACACTATGAATATCGAGAACCACGTGCCCAGAGGAAGCTCTCTTGTTGATTTTCTTCTGGATGAGGTGGATGTACGAGAAATGGCCGCGTAAGCGAGCGTAGTCTTCAGGTGTGGACCCCATGCTGTCACGACAGTTCTTCCATGCTTCAATTCCAACCTGAATCAGAAAATCCATTCATCATTATGTTTTGTTAAATCTATACTACCCTTATGCATCACAATCAGACTGATATAATTGAGGGCGGAAAGAATTCGGCGTTACATCACTCAGTAAACAACTTCACTTTATGAGATGTGATTCACTAGTGTAGTATTAGAGCGCACAAGAGAGAGAAAAATATTTCTCATTGCTCCAATATCGTCTAATAATAATATTCATAATTAGACCTCCTCGTGATGGGAAATATTAAAAAGTAACATTAATGATTAAATAAATTGGAACTTGACAACTTGTACTTTTAGGATTAACTTCTCCCTTTTTTTCAAACTGCACAAGGGAGTCCAGGGAGGATTAAGCAATGATGAAAGTGAGAAGACCTCAAATCTATTAACAAAAATTATACACTTTTAAGAAACATGTCCCATAAAACTTACCATTCCAGGGTCGTCGGTTAATGCATCAAGTACATCCTCAGACCCATCTAAAGCAGCTGCGATGTGAAGTGGGGTCAAGCCGGCAGGTTCTGCAGCGTCAGGCCTAAACAAAAATCCATCTACCACTTCATTTTCTGTTGTCACTTTTTGGGGCTGGTATCTCAAAAGGAGCTCCACAAGCGACTTACTGCTTCTCCTTACAGCCCGGTGTAGAAGACCCATCTCGTATAGGGCCTCATTCAGAGAAGGGTGATCTCCCATACTCACAATTCCATCAAACAGAATATTTAATAATTTCCTCACTACAGCACACCAATCACGGTCCATTGAGAAATCCACAAGCCACTTAAACCGATCCAAAGGATAAGCGTCTGCATTTGGATCCATAATCCTCAATCTAGAGTTCAATTGTTCCCTATGAAGAAGCCAGCCCATTTCATGAATAAAATCCATAGCTTGACTCCTTGCTTCCATCACTGTTACTCCCATTGTGTCTGAGCTCGTGTCAGTCAACTCCAGTGCGGTCTCAAGAACACGGATATCTGAACATACATCATCCTCCGCAACTATAAATGGAAAGAAGCTGCTGCTGAATCCATGATCTTCAACCTAGACCAATCAATGCAAAATCAGTCAAGCATTTGTTACCAACATCAAAAATGACAAGTAAAATAATAACAATAATAATAAGAAGGCTAGGCGCTATCAAATTATACCAAGCAAGAATGAATTTAGTTTTCTGCAATCTGAGAATAAATATACTAAGAAGAAAATATAAGGCAAAAGGATAAATCATTTATATTGATGTTAAAATCAGTACCTCAATGAAGCCCCTTCCATTTACTACAGGAATAGAACAAGAAAAGCTGATGAACTCCAGCTCATTATGATCATCCTGCTCCTTCAATGAATCAACAGAGTCAGTTGATTCTTGAATAGCCTTCTCAGTCAGATACTTCCCTTCAAGTGCACAGAGTAACCTGGAAAAAGTCATAACAATCGTAAATTACCAAAGAAAAAAATATATAAAAAGAAAATTACCATCACTTGATAGACAGACAAACATTGCCCAACAAAAATACCTTGTTCCAGGCCGCTTCAAGTTCAAGCCTCTAACTGAAAACTGAATCCTTTCTGAAGCAGTTACGGCAATAGGTTTTACACTGACAATATTACAATAATGGTAGCCTCTGAGAGCTAACGACGTATCCACCATAACTTGACCTGCAGCACAAAAAAACAAGGCTCATTGTTGTGCATGTAAGTTGTTAATTACTGTAAAGAGATGAAAACGAATTAATGATGATATTAAAACAAATGCAAACAGACCATGAAAAACAAAAGCTAAATGATGCTGAATTCTGACATAAACCCATCCCGTTCTCCAGAAAGTATCATCTGAGCCTTGGAGGAGCCTGTTCAAGCTACAACTTATGTCATAGCAAAGCTGTAAAAAGAAATCAAAGCGCCTTTAGATCAATATCTTCATCTCTAGTTAGAAAATAAATGGATAGTTAAAGAATGAATCATTTGCCAAAAAGCTTACTTCCTCCCACGCATCCTCTGTCTGACGTAGATAGATGGTAAGAACCACACAACCAGGCCTAATGTAGCTCTCAATGTCAGTAGGACTATGTGCCAACCAGTCAAGAACCTAAATATCCAAAGAATAATATATCACGCATAATTTATAAAGAGTTGGTGATCGCTTCCAGTCATTAACTTCTAGTTTTAAGGTACCTGTGCTCGTAGATCAAGAGGAAAATCACTGGGATCTTTTCCAAATAGTTTAATAACAATGCGATCTGTGCGGCTCTGGAATGGTAGGAAAAAACAAGAAAATAAGTCCAAAAGATACTCATGACATTATCCAAAAAAAGGCAAGAGAGGATTTCCTCCTAAAACAAACAAAAGTTAATCAGGTACCCGCACTAACTTAACAAGAAAGAATAGGAATTAATAGTTGAATCGAGAGGAGAAATGAGGGGAAGATGTGAGGACGAAGAGGAGGTAATCAAATTTGAATTGGTAAAGTAAACAACCATTTCAAAGTATACAAATGCAACAGCTAGGCTGTTCAATTTGTTGTACTTGGTAGAAGGAAAGAATTGAGATTACTCATATCGCCTTAGTTATGATTTAGTGCCAAACATATAGCTTAGTAAAGAGAAAGAACATAGACAGTCAGAAGAGGGGCCGCTATAAACAAGGATTACATTTTCAGCCCAAACATTCCTGGAGATCCAACTATGACTTGGTTTTACTATGACGTAAAATAAAACGATGCCCATCATGCCATATCTAATTATTAAAAAATAAAAAATAAAGCAAGACATTTTGCACATGATACCATGCAAGTCATTTCTTGCGGACAAGAAAATGGCCTTATCCATGTATGCGCCATAACTTCCCCCTTTATGAAGAAGCATTAGAATTATACATATTCAGTTTCAGCAGAGTTAAACATTTGTAAAATGGAAGTGAACCAAGGTAATCATAATTTTTATAAAAAATACCTGAGCTTCCCCACTAGAACTAGAAGGTGACTGAGCAGATGCTGAATCTGAATTTCCACTTGTTTGAGGCGGACTTGACTGATGAGAATCTTGTCGAGCCCAAGGAGAATCTAGGGAACTTGTCCTCAAATGTACAGGAAGTACAGATGTCTCCACATCCTCTATTCCATCATCAGAATCAATATATGTGTCATTCAAATCAAAGTTATTCATCTTGCTTTTCACTGCAGCACAGTCTATGAGTTCTGAATAAGCTGGTGAACCGTTCATTGTTCCATGTTTTACTGAAGAAATTGTTTTTGTATCTCCACTTCTGGAATCATGAGGAGAAACACCTTGTAATGGCATCTCAGACAACGGCAAAGGGGTATGCTGTTTAGATGGCATTGAAGGGCCCTGAGCACCATTGGAAAGAAAAGTAGAGACTAGCTCTGAGTTGCCAACCAATCTCCCGTCTTGCAGATTTTGAGGTTCTTGCAAATGTACAGATATGTCTTTCTCCTTGTGCTCGCTATTTTGACCAGCAATGCTCCTTAAAAGATGAGATATCAGATCCTGATTGGCGGAGTTGTCTGATTGATTCGCTAAATAATAAACCACAGTGCAAAATCAATCATAAGCAAGGTTGACTTTGAGTTGAGATATTTACTCATAAAGAATAAAGAAATGACAAATAACACAACTTTTTCTGGTACTTGCAGAGAACTTTCAATCCAAATGAATAAAAATAATGGGATCATACACAAAAATTTCCATTAACCAATCTTCAAAAATTTAGTTACAGTTAAGCAACTTACAATGCATGTTGGAAAGTATTCTCAACAAGCTCACAAGTAGATAGCCACTTGTTTGATCTTCATTTGAGGAGCTTCCATTTGCAGCTGACTCGGGATTTGTTTTTCTTCTTCGCTTGTTATGGCCAGCCAAACGCCTACGACAACTTCTTTTTCCTTCGTCAAACTCTGGAAGAGCATGAAACCTAGCAAAATGATTTAACATAGTGGGAAAAATTTGAAAATTTTCAGTTTATCTGAAGAGAGTGAACTTTCCAAATATAGTCAAGAATAACCAACAGGTATGAAAAGAGCTTCCTTTTTTTCAAAGGCCAGCACAAATCAAGAAACTAACTTCCTTTTTTCAAATGTCAACACAAATCAAGAAACTAACTGATGGAAGTTAAATTCATTTAGAAACAAATAGGAGGCCAACTTATTCCATTGAAACAAACCCACAACAGCAAAGCTTACCTGCTACATTGCTGGCAAAATCGCTGCATGAGGTTCCCTACCAACGCTCTGCTGGCTTTAGAATGCATCTCACAGACTTTATGTCGCCTGTGATAATCCTTGGCCTTGCTAAGATCAGCTCCACAGTCCTCCACCTGGCAAATCGCACGGTTTGAACTTCCTCCAACAAGCTTAGTCTTCTTGCCATTACTACCCTCCCAACTCCCTACTTCCCTCTCAGGAATCTGATAACCACGCGAACCAAGCTTTAGAATAGGCCCACCTGATTCCTCATTCAAGGCTCCATCTTCCATCCCAGTAATTCTCCTCCCTTTTTCAATTTCGTTCTTCCTTTTCTCAATTCCTATAGTAACATCATCTGAGCACGATGAGGAACTGTTTGACAAACCTCCAGTCACTGGAATTGTTCCATTCGGAAAAATTTGTCGACTCAAGGTACCGGATGGCACCAAATTCGAAGAGCTTGCAAGGAAAAGATCCCCATCCCACTTCCAGTCATTCAAATTCCATTCTAAACTCCTCTTTCCCATGGCTCTTAGTTCTACCGAATTCATGGTACAAAAAAAAAAGAGATTCAACACCAAAACTGGGCTCCTTTAGTGAAAACAGAAGTTGGTTGCCCAAATTTTTGGCTCAACCCCTCCAAAAGATGGGGAACACATAAACCCAGAAAGCCAAGGCCAAAATCACAACGGATCAGAGCTCAAACACCCAAAAATTATTCGAATTTTCACTCTTCCTAATTTTTAATCAGCTTCACTTCTTCCCCAAAAGTCCAAAAACAACACGCCGACGCATCCATGATTCCAATTAATTGCAACCCACATCCTAAAATAGCAATTAACTACAAATCGCCAAAACCCAAGCTACATACACATCAAAACTGTAAAACCCAGTTCAAGTATTAAGACTTTCAAATCCACAAGAACCCAGAAACAAGCTTGAAATGCCCAAAAAAGGTTAAAAATTAACAAAGTGAGAGTTCGTCACTCGACCATAAAAGCAGAACAACTGCAGATCGACGGCGGTTGAAGCGAGAAGGCAAACTGGGAAAGTTAAGGGAAGACGGAGGCAACTGGGGGAGCTGCAGAATGAAAAGAAAAAGAAAAGCTAGATGGCGATGACGATGACGATGACGATGGTAATAACAAGACTGAATGCAGTCGCGTGGGCTTCGTTTTAGTTGAGAAAGTAAGAACGAAGTGGTAAAGCCTCAAGATAGTGTAATTAGCCGTTAATTATTGGGAAATTAACAAATCATGTACTTTATGCCCAATAAAAATAACAAGTCAACCACTAAAATATTTTTGTTTACAACTTAATCGTATAATTATAAAAAATAGACGTAGTGATTATTGCTGTTATATTTACCATAAATATTTTAATTTTTGTTTCACGACAAAACACTACACGTTCCTCCGTAAAACGTCAATGCTAAATATGAAGGTTTTAGCACTAACGTTTTGTCGCGAAACATCGATAATAATTAAAATTTACAACTTTCCGTCGCAGAATGATAACTTTTCCCTGCAAAACGTCATGCATCGTTCTGCCTTCCATTGCCCTAGTATATATAATTGACATTCTGCGTTTTGGTGAGTTCACCGATTTCATTAGTAAACTCTAAATTCCTCGACGAACCTTTATACTCTCAGCGCGAATTTCCCCACTATTTCATCAATTCCAATGAATTTTAGGACAACGAAATTGACTCTCAAGCGTAAGGCTGCTCTGTCGCAGTTTCAACCTCAACCTCTGGCAGAAACGGACTCAACCCATCAACACAGATGGCTTGTAACTGATTTCATTGTTGGTCAGTTTCACCGCAATGTACCAGCTGTGCTTGAAGTTGGAGCACCAAAGGCTGACCCTGTTACACAAGCCGATGTTGAAGTACAACCTCAACCTCAGCCTCGACAATGACCAATAGATCAATTGGTCTGTTTCCAACTTGTTACAGACAGGTTCCACTCCCCGCTTTTCAAGAATGCCAAAGTGAATGAACGGTATGAAGCTGATGTTAAACATCGTTTAATTATTGTACCTAGAAGAGTAGATTTTGTGTAACACCCCGACTTTTTTAAGTTGGACAATTGTCGGGGTATTACCTAGGGCGTTCTTGAGCGTTAAGACGAGGAGTAATTCCATTACGTTTTCCTCGTATACGCAATGTAATCGAAGTGTTGGAGTTGGAGGATATTACATGGCGTATCTATACGTGTCATTTGATGACGTGTATTTATGGGGAAAATGTTAAAGAATATGAGTTAAGTATGGAAAGATGAAGAAAAGTGGGAATTTTGGGTGTTGGGATGAGGCAAGGACGATATGTGGCGTCCTAATGTGTCTGGAGAGGAACTTCGGACGCATGCGGACGGACTTGAGGACGTGATGTGTCGTCTGCAAGTGCTTGGCCACGCTAGCATTAGACTTAGGATGAGTTGGGGACGAGATTTCTCGTCCTGACTTCACTATACAGTGGAGTTGCGGATGAGGGTCCGGACGATGCGGACGAGAGAAGTGGTGTCCGCATCGACTCTGTTCTAAACCTGGATAGTTTCGGACGAGTTGAAATATCGTCCGCTTTGCCTCTATCCGATTTTATGACACTTTCAAACGATAGTGCAGACGCTAGTACGGACGTGAAATGACATCCGAACCTCACCTGCGGACGGTACGGACAAGGTGGGGACACGTTTTCCCGTCCGAAGCCTCAAAATAGCCTACGATATTTAGCCTTGCAGACAATGTGCGGACCAGACCTATGCATCCGAAAAAGCCCAGACCTACGAAGTAAAATAAGAAGAAAATGATGGAAATCGTTGAAAAATCGTAGAATTCGACAGGAAGCGACCCCAGGCGACGAAAGTCCCTCTCTATGCCATTGTTGGCCTCCCTTGCCTGAGGCCATCCTCCTCCTCCTCCTAGGTCATCATGGTGTTCCCTCCAACCCAGGTATTTAACCTCTTCCTTCCTCTTCAGTCCATTTCCTTCCTGTGTGGAGAGTGAAATTCAAAGAGAGAGAGAGAGAGCTGCGAGAAAGAGAGAGAATTCCAGTGAAGGAGAAAGAGAGCTTCAAGAGTAAGGAGTTGTGAGTGCTTAAGTGAATGTGAGTGAGAAGTGAGCTAAGTGTAGAGGAGCTAGATCCTGGAGCTTTCTGGAGCTGCTGGCCGCCGTGAGTGGAATTGCTATCCCTGAGTTTTAGTTCAGTAGATTGGTAAAGATTAAGGGGTGTGTTAGCCATTGAGGCCCTACACCACAAGTATGGGTGTGTGAGTTAGTGTTAATATTAGCTTACTGTTAGTTAAATGCTTGATATTAGTGAAGTTTATTGCCAGTTGTATGTTTTGTTGGTGTGTGATAAGAATACAGTTTGACTTAGGATGTTTATGTTAGCCGTTAAGCATGTTAATTGCCCTGTTTATTGCTAGTAGTATGTAGGTTGCCTTGAAATGCCATTGTTAGTTGTTGATAGTAATATTAATGCTCTGTGAATTGTGTTAGAGTAGTGAACTCCCTGCTGTGATGATTTGCTTAGTTGTTGAATTGCTCTATGAACTTCTTTATTGATTATGCTAGTTTGATAGTAGACAGTGGTTTGATAGTGATAGTGATGAAATGAAAAGTGAAGTAAAAAGTGAAGAAAGGAAATGTAAGTGGTTACGTGCATTTTAAAAATGAGTTAGAATTTTATAAATTATGTTGCTGTTCTTGTTAAGTGCTTTCTAACAAGCTTGATGTTCAATTAGATGATAAATAACGAATCAGAGCATGTCCAACCTAACTAACCATTAAATTAACCTAACCGGGATAGTACGTTTAATTAGCATGTTAATTGTTTAGGTGAAATGAAATTGAATTGAACCCTAAGCATGCTAAGCGACTAGCATGTTAATCGATTAGTCAAATAGATTCAATTAACTAGCTCTAATTCAATGTGTTAAATAAGTGAAGCATGTTAACCAACCAACTAGTGAGCATGTAACGAGAAGGACTATAATTTAATGAGCATGAGCATGTGACTATCTAGACTATGTGACTATCTAAACTAATTAACTAGACATTTAACATATTAAATAGAAACTAATGAACAAGAGCATGTTAAACTAATTAGAGAAATAACAATGAACATGCTAAGTAACTTAACTAGAATTAATTAGAGTAATTGGTAAGATGAGCTTGTTAATCGACTAGCATAACTAAATTACTTAAAAGCTGAGCATGTTAATGAACCAGCATAAGTGACTAAGGTGAAAATTGAGCATGTTTAACTAGTTTGTAATTAACTAGACTAATAAGTAATAATCGGATTCAAGTATGTCAAAGAACTTAGAAAAAAATGTTAGGGAGCATGTTAACCGACTAGTGTAAGTAACTAAAGTAATCAAACTTGAGTATGTAAATTACCTAGGATAACTAAGTAGAATAATCACATAGAATAATAAATGTAGGAAGCATGTAATTGGACTAGGAAATTATTTGAAGTATCTAGTTAGAGTAATAAACGTAATTGCTAGTTGAGCATGTAAATTTGTAATTGATAGTTGAACATGTAATTAAATAACTAGTTTCGTAATTGAAATCGGTATTCTTGGATGTAACTAATAAATGCTTTTGTTATTGTCTTCTTGATTGTCTCTTATATTGAATGTTTTACTTTCTTTTACATACGCTCTCAGTTATATGTACAATTTTAATTACAGTTATTTCCTTCTATTATACGCTTTACTTTCTTTATGCGCACCTCAATTTCTATGAATATTATGAAGTATCATGCATCAAGATAGGTTGAGAATGTATGAGCATGCATCATGATAATAAAGACTAATAGGGAGTGCCACAGTGTGGTACGCAAGCATGCATAAGTGAGGTAAAAAGGTTAAGAAAAAGTAAAAAAGAAAAAGGGAATTGTGAGAGGATGGGTAATAGATCTAGTCTGTGATCTAGGCGTAGCTCCTCCCTCATAGGGGACGGGATTTTTAGATGCGACGAAAAAGGCAAGATCCGACCACTATGCCATTGCACGAGAAAGACCTCCCAATTCCAGCTCGAAGTACAAGTATGGAAGAATGAAAGAATATAATGATAGAACGATGGATCCCAAAGGATCATAGTAAGAGTAAGTAAAGAAATAAATGGTTTAATGACTTAATGAAATGATTGGTTTAAGTGGCCCTCATTCCGAAAGGACTAAAAAGTGGCATTCATATGCATCAGACCCTTTTTCCTTACTAAGCCTTCGAACTTACAGTTACTTGTGGTGTTGATGTAGGTACTAGTATGCTATGAGGAATGCACGGACTAGGAGTAGTGAAAGATAATAATCAGACAATAAAGGTAGCGGATGATGGATTTGCAAGCGCGAGGGAGATCGTGGCTAGCCAGACACATAAAAGGGGTAAAAGAGAAACAGTTTTGATTAAGTTAAGTTTTAAATGTTGTAATTAAATCAAGTAGTAAATTGTATAAAAGTGGTATTTCATTGGGTTAGTATTTCTTCTTTAAATTAGTTATTCACGCTTCTGAAATGTTTTAAAAGATTTTCATCACGCTTCCGCTATGTTTTATAAATGACCTCTTTATATAACGCTTTCGCATAGTTCTATTAACTAGATTTTATAACGAGTTTGACGAACGGTTGGTAGCGATCCGGACTTAGGCGTCTCTGATTTGGTTTCAAAAAGAAATTTCAAATTTTCACGTATTTTCAAGGAATTACAAAAATTCGGGTCATTACATTTTGAGTCATTGATTGAATTGAAAATAGAAGAATTGGTTGGGGGGGCTAGCTTAGCTGGTAGGATGTAGGCATTGAAGGACTCGCTCAAGTTGTTCAGACTTATGTCGCACTTTGGCATGGAGCTAAAGGCATGTTTAGCCTAGAATCTTGCATATATTCCTCGTAGATTTGTGTGGGTTGCCGGGTCAAGCAAAAATAGTTTCCCCATTTCTCTTTCAAAGTGCGCTGATGTTGTAGCTCTAGAAGTGCCCCACATTGGATCCTTGAACGACTTGTCTATAAATTATTTTTGAAAATTGGCATACAAATGCCGGATGCATAAACGTTGCTCCACTTGCCCTGAACACTCTTTAACAGTTGGCACCAGCTCTACAAAAATTAACAGTATAAGTCAAACATTAGTACACAACGTATGATACAAAATAGATGGCAAAAACAATCAACCATACATTTTGTCGGTAAAAAATGATTGTCCACCTATTGTTGGACGGGGTGTTTAGATTCTCGAGCAACAACTCCAAAAACCAGCTCGAAGAATCCCTACATTATGCTTCAATCACTGCTACAGCAATTGGATAAATTCCATCATTCTCGTCGATGCTAATAGCAGTGAACAGGTGGCTTAGAGTCGATCCCTTCAAGTGGAAACCATTCAAACAAATAACCGATCTACTATAGTTCAACAACCCCATCTTACATGCAGCCAAACACATGTACATCTTTTTAAATGTACTCATTTCTAGCTGAACACGCAACAAACTTCCATGATTAGACCTCTGAATCTCTTTGACATATGACCATATGAGCTTGTGTTGCTCATTATCATCTCTTTCATTCATTTTTCTGGCTGCATTTCTAGCCCTTCTAGCAAGGTTAGTTATAATGTTCACGTTAAAATCTTTCTTGATCATCTTAATTATGGAATGAAGGTCCCAGTTGACCTGACTTTTAAATTTGTTCAAGTAATGCATTACCACTCATTTGGCAGAGGCATGACAACTTTTCATCTTTTCTTAAGCAATTGTGGACGTTGTTATAGCTCTTTATTTGAAATGTCATTTCACTTTGCATTTTTTAGGTGTGCATCCTTCCTTGAAGGTAGCCCTCATCCAATGAAAGTCACTACGAGTGAATTTTATCCCATACACATTCTTCAACGCATAATCGACGATTTCTTCTCTAATTTGATTCAATGAATTATACTTCTTGCCAAGACATATACTAGCAAATATGCATTCTGCTTGTGGTGATCGTTGAGGCCTACTCTTGCCCATGTCCATGTCTTTGTCACTGAATTTGCATAATGAATGGAGGTCCTTCTCGTCTAGAGTTGCCGAGACAGAATGCACCACTATAGTAGCTTCACCTCCAATTGCACTTACTTCATGTGCCATAACTGTGGACATGAGCTCCACTTCAAATGGGTAGTTAACAGATTCCTGAACACTCCTAGACGCCATTGGTGTTCAACAATTACTAACACTTCAACTTCGCCTTGATGCGGTATACTTCAACTCTCAGAAAGCTCTAGGGTTCGATAATCGCTGAGAAAATTGCTCTGAGTGTAGTGTGAATTTATATAAGGCAGAGGATGCATGACGTTTTGTGCCGGAAAGTTGTCATTCCGCGTTGAAAAATTAACATTCAGCGGTGGAAAGTATGATGTTCCGTGAGGGGAAACAATAGACAAGGACGTTCTGCAGAGGAACAACAAACAAGCATCTTCATATTTAGCATTTACATTCTACGGAGGAATGTGTAGTGTTCCGCCGCGGAACAAAAATTAAAATGTTTAACGGCAAACGTGACAGCGATGTTTACGACGTCTATTTTCCATAGTACAGTGGTTAAGTTGTTGGCGAAAATACTTTAGTGGTCGCCTTGTCATTGACCACAAAGTACAGTGGCTAATTTGATAATTTCCCTAACTTATTTTTCCCATTTAAAATATATTATAATTGTGTGATAAATAAATAAAATAATGAGAAATTAACAAAACAACCATTGTACTTTGTGATCAATGACAAGTCAATCAATAAAGTATTTTTGCTAACAACTTAATCACTAAACTATGAAAAATAGACGTTGCAAACATCGCTGTCACGTTTGCCGTTAAACAATTAAATTTCATTCTGAAGCGAAACCATATACGTTCCTCCATGGAATGTCAATGCTAAATATGAAGTTGCTTGTTTGTTGTTCCTCTGTGAAAAGTATGATGTTCCGCTGTGGAAGGTCAACTTTCTGTGAAGAAACGTCATTACGAATAAACGTCTCCCCATGTCTGACGTTCCTCTGCGCGGAACGTCTTACAATCCACTGCGAAAAGTTATCATTTTGCAATAGAATATCATACTTCTTGGGCAGAACGTCATACATCCTCTGCCTTATATAAATTCACACTACACTCATAGCAATTTCCTCAGCGATTATCGAACCCTAGAGCTTTCTAAGAGCTGAAGTGTACTGCGTCTAGGCGAAGTTAAGGTGTTAGTAATTGTTTCTCACCAATGGCATCCATGAGTGATTAGAAATTTGTCAACTGCCTATTGGAAGTGGAGCCCATGTCGATAGTCTTGGTATATGATGTTTGTGCATTTGGAGAGAAAAATACTATAGTGGTGCATTCCATCTTGGCAACTCTAGACGAAGAGGAGCTATGTTCATTATGCGAATCCAGTGATGAAGACATGGGCAATAGTAGGCCTCAACGACTATCACAAGCAGAATGTTCTTTTGCTGGTATATGTCTGGGCAAGAAGTATAGTTCTTTGAACCAAATTAGAGAAGAAATTGTGGATTATGCGTTGAAGAATGAGTATGGGATAAAATTCAACCACAGTGACTCTCATTGGTTGAGGGCAGCCTACCAAGAAGGATGCACTTAGTGGATACACGCCTAAAAAATGTAAGATGAACTAACATTTCAAATAAAGAGGTATAACAGCGATCACACTTGCTCAAGAAAGATGGAAATCTGCCATGCCTCTGACTAACCGATTCTTAGTATGTTTGTGATTATAAGAAAGGGTATCATGTGTAGGATCGTTAAGAAATATAAAAAGATGGTGCAATCGATGGACCTTTTGTGTCCGTAGATCAAGAATCAGATTGCCAAACTACAACTTGCAGGTCAAAATTAGAGTCCTATTTTTGTAGCCAATTCCCAGTTTGAGGTGAACAATGGTAATGAACAATACTCTATGCATTTGGACAGCCATACTTATAACTATTATCAGTGGAAGTTGATTGGCATTCTATGTAAGCATTTTATGAGAAGATCTCCAAAGAAATTTGTGCATGAGTGCTATCACAGGGAAATATACATTAGGATGTACTCCCACTTTGTCCACCTGGTCAGTGGACAAATCATGCGGCCTGTGACAGACCTTGTAATACCCTGACTTTTTATATCGAAATTTAATAAGGATAATTGGAAAGTGATTTGGAATATTCAGATTTAATTGGATAATTATCGGGGTATTACCCAAAGACGTAATCATCAATCATTATCATCAAGCGATATTTGAAATAAATCAGGAATTTGGATTTGGGTTAAGAATAATTGAATTAAATGAAGGATTTAATTAAATTATTAAAGGGAAACTTAACTGGGTAAAAAGATGATTTAAATTAAAATGATTTGAATGGATTGATTATAATTAAAAGAAAAAAAAGTTAAATAGAAAAAAGAGAAATTGAACCGATTCGGTTCACGCTGGATGGCCGGTTTGTTGATTTGGTTCGGGTGGAGATAAGTGAGGGTCATTTTATTTTAATTTAAAGTTTTTATATTAAAGAAAGAAAATTGGGGAGAGAAGGGAATGGCCATCGGCCATCTACTGAGAGGAAGAGAGAGACGGACAGAGAGGGAGTGAGCTGAGAGGGAGACGAAGACCGAGAGGTGATCGGAGATCGTGGGTGGCGACGCGATCTACGGACGACGAGGCGTATGGCGACGGCGATGCGTCGGGAGCGCGGCTGCTGGCGGCGAAGCGAGGATGCCGGCGTCGAATAGCGAATCGGGGCTTCGACTCCAGCGGGCATGTTTTTCCGGCGACGAATTCCGGCGACGAGTGAGGTAAGCCATTGGGTCGATTTTTCTCCTTCTCCTTTGTTCTCTGATGATCGAGCATTGACAGGGAGTAATCCGACAGTGAGGATTTTCGCTATTTGCAAGGGCTGGTGCTTCGGCTGAGGGCTGGCGGTTCGCGAACGGCTCGGTTTGATCGGTTTGGGTTGAACCGAGTGTCACGAACCTTCCACCTTGGTCCTCCTTTACAGCTGGTTGTTCTGCTGACACTCAATGGGGAACACCTTTCTGGAATCGGGTGAAAAATTGAAGAGGAGACAGAGTGAATTGAAGATGGCTGTCGAAGCCATAATTGAGCTACAGGAAAATGAAGAGGGTGTCGGGTAAATGAAGGATAAATGGCAGAAGGAAAATTGAGAATGGGGAGCTCTCTAGAGAGTTGAAGCCAAGAGAGTTGCAGGGAAGGAGCTCCTGCTTCGGGTTTGCCTGTCGGTTTGTTTTTGTTTTGAATGTGTGAGTAAAATGTGACCGTTGAAGTAGAATTGTTCTACGGTGTTGAATGAATCGATGATTCTGTGATGGTTGAAGTATGGAGAAACACTCTGTTGGTTGTGAGTGCAATAGGCCGAGAGGTGAAGGGAGAAAATAAGGGTTGCTGGAGAAAACTTGGAGTGACAGAAATTGGGTGTTCTTCAGGTAGTGAATTTTCCCTGTGTTTCTTTCTGAATTTAGTTAAGGAGACGTTCTGTTGCTTTGCTTGGAAATGAGCTTTTGTTTAGTTACATATTTGATAAATAGACTTCGTTGAGTTGTGTTGGTTGTTGGCTGTAAAGTGTACTCTTCTGACTTCTGTTGCAGCTAGTTATTGTTGGGTTGAGGAACTAGATAAATGCCTTGAGGCTGTTTTGATTTTCGGTTTGGCCACTAAGATTTTGTGTTGATAAATAAGTTTGTTGTTTTGGTGGTTAGGATGAGAAAGTTGTTTTCTACTTAATGGTTTTATTGGAAATGATAAGCGGTTATGTAGGATCGGTTGGGTGATTTAACTACTATGATTGGTTGCAATTAATGAGTGATTTACTCAAGGAAGAATACGTTGAGAAATTGGTTGGAATAAATATATGGTTTGTAAAGATGTTAGAAATATGCTCGGTTAGTTTTGTTAACCTTTTTAGGTAATTATTATGATATTATTGGCTAATTGGTCGATGAGAATAATGGACGAGAAATGTGAAATAAATTGTTAAATGGGTCTAATGGAAATAATAGGTTGCAATGAAAGATAATGAAAGGTGTTGGTTGTTATCGGACATCTACTGTTGCGTTGTTTGGTTATTGTTGGCTGCATTTTTGGACGTAATATATGAATAGAAGACTATTGGTTTTGGATTCGGTTCACTAATCGGATAAGTATATTATGAAAATTGGATGAGTATAGTTTTATGACTCATTTCAGATATTGTTAGTAAACGTTGATTTATGGGCCGATAATTTATGAATAAAGTTACGTTAAAAGTTATGGGTCCATAACTCATATGTGGAATTAAGTTGGTCTTTGACCAATATTAAACTTAGTTTCTTATTGATTGAGATTAATTAATTAAGCTTAATTATAATTAACAAAGCGGTTCCGTTCAGATGTCGTATAAGAAATAAGATAGAAGATGATGGCGAAATTAATAAGTTGATTAATGTGATTAGATCAATAATTAAATGTTGTTAAATTGTGAAGGTACTAAAGGAAGAAGAAAAAGGATAACGAAGAAGCATTGAACACTTTAAGCAATCGAGGTGAGTTGATACTTACTGTGCTTTGGTCTTCGGACCCTACATGGCAAGAGTTAGGGGTTGCATGTTGTGTGTTCTTTTAATGATATGTCTCTAGATTAAGCATGTTTTATGACCTTATAGAGGAGATTGATACTGTATGTATTAATGGGCATCATGGTTTTAAAACGATACGAAAATGAGTTTTCATGCATGGTTTTGTAAAGAGAACGAAAAGGAATAATAAATGATAATGGAAAAGTTATAAAATAAAGAGTGAGCCCGAGGTTCTTTCCGGGGCACTCAAAGAAGTAAAAGAGTGAGCCTGAGGTTCTTTCTGGGGCACTTGATAAAGTAAAGGAAGAACTCGAGGTTCTTTTCAGGGCATTTTGAGACTAAGGTCCAGGGTAAGCCCGAGGTTCTTTCTGGGGTATTCTGGGACCAAGGGTATAAAGTCCAGGGTAAGCCCGAGGTTCTTTCCGGGGTATTCTGGACAGAAAAGAAAAGTGATATAAAAACAGAAAACGGAAAAGAAATGGAAACGGAAAACAAAAAAGGATTTTAAAATGTATAACATGTTTATTTTATTTTATATCACTTACTGAGCATTAGGCTCATTAGTTAAGTCTTGCAATGTAGGTATGTACGAGAAACAAGAAACAGATTAAGGAGCAGTTGATGAAGAATTTACACGGATTGATCTTGTGGCTGGTTGGGCTAAAAGAAGTAAATGGAAATGATTTGTAAATGTTTTATAAATTAATGTTTTAATTCCGCTGCGTTTCATGAAAAGAATTTATTATTTATATTTTCAAGAAAAGAATTATTCTGCTGCTAAAATGTTTGAAATAACTATTATTGGAAAAATGATTTAAGTAAAGGATTTAACACTCGGTTTTAAAAGAAAATATTTACTCTGATTTTACGAAAGAAAAGTTTTAAATTTTACGCGATTTTTAAAGCAA
Source organism: Begonia loranthoides (assembly GCA_022433065.1). Classification (NCBI taxonomy): domain Eukaryota; kingdom Viridiplantae; phylum Streptophyta; class Magnoliopsida; order Cucurbitales; family Begoniaceae; genus Begonia; species Begonia loranthoides. The sequence goes on from CM039474.1 coordinate 19,089,514, forward strand.
ATAACAACAGGGATGTTAAAGACCTTGATCCAATTATGCCACCGCCATTTTAGAGTCGTCCTGGAAGGCCAAAAAACAAGGAATTAGAGATGTTAATGAGGCCCCAAGCTGGACAGTGCTGCCTATGAGACATCTCAACATGACATGTGGCTGATGAGGGGTTGTGGGGCCCAATTCCAACACGTGTCAAGGTGGAAACTCAGACACCACTGAGTCAAGTGCATGTGGCAGCCGCAAGTGTAATACCCCAAATATTTTCCCCCCTTTTTGTTAATAAATTAAATTCGGATAATTAATATATATGAATAATATATCATGTTATGCAATGGTAGGGTTTAAATTGTGCTTGAAAAGTATAGGGTTAATATTTGAAAATAAGTTCAGTGGAGAAAAGTTAAGGAAAAGTGTGTACAGTGAGTTTCGGACGCTTGCGGACGACACTCCGGACGGCGTGTCTCGTCCGCCAACATGTTATACTTTGGGACGATATTGGGGATGACGTTCTGCATCCTAAACTTGTTCTGTGAAGGACTTCCAGACGATTGTGAACGAAGAAGGTTTGCGTCCGCATTGAATCTGTACAATTCTGGGACAATTCAGACGGTAGCGGACAAAGAAGACCATCGTCCGATTTGAATATGTACAAATTCTGGGACAATTCGGACGCTGCGGACGTTGCATGCGAATGCCTTGGCTCGTCCGAATCATCAGGGAATTCTGAGAAACCCATTTAAATCTTTTCTTTTTCCTCCGATTTCTTGTTGAAATCAACAAGGAATCCTCTCCAGCCTACCCCCTGCGATGCCCAGCTCCTCCCCTGAGGTTGTGGAAGCTTTTCCACCTGGCATTTACCCATTAGACCACTTCCTTCTTGATTGGAGCAAATTGCAGTCCTTATCCCTGCAGCTTACCAACTCTCTCCTCTCATCCGTCTATAAAGGTAAGTTTCCTATGAAAATTTCTCTGGTCTGGCTACTGTGAAGTGTACGTGAAGAAAAATTTGAGAGTGGTAAGAATTGTGTTGGATAGTTGCTGAGTTTATTGCTATTGGTGTCCAACCGTGAAGTAAGGGTGAGAATAGGTTTGTTTTGTGCCCTGGTTATCCAATCGTGAAGTGAAGCAAGGTAAGAAATTGTTGGTTTGATTTTGGGTCCTTGGTTTCGAAATTGGACATGAAATTAGATTCATCATTTATGTTGCCTTGTATAGGACCTATTGGCTACTGTTTGGTGTTTTGCTCCCATATTGCCTGTGTTAAACTGCTGGGGACTGAGGTAAGGATTGGAATTTGTATTGGCCAAAGGATGCCCTACATTACGGGTTCTTGCTTGCTTGTTATTGATTTTATTGTCCAGTGTTGGAGTGTGAAGCATAATTGATAGTTCAACTCTGTTATTGCTATGGAAATTCTAGAAAATGCAAACTGTTATCATGTTGAATGTTAAGAGTAGATTGGATGAAAGACATGAAATTAATAGTGGAGTTTGAATTGAAAACATGATCAGTGGAAATTAGTAACTTATATGTGGGGAAGTTATATTGTTAATTATGTGTAGCTTGAGTGTGGATTCTTGCTCACATGCTACCTTGGTATCCCTATGTTGAAATTAATTTGTGATATTGTGAATTGCTGTCATCACATGAATTGCTTGCTGTAAGATCTAAATATGGTGAACTGTCCTTGTGTTTGCTATTGATGTCATTGAGTTTAGCGAAAATTGTAATTAAATTGGTTGCGTTTCCATTGAATGTTACTTTCTGTGATTTAGTTTGTGGCATTCATGCATCACCATAGGATTTATGAAACTGTTCACATGCTGTATGTCATCCTAATATATGTAAATGGACATGTGGGGGTTCGGGAGGATTGGGAATGGTTGACGTGGTGACACCCCTATTGGAGAGCCTACTCCCACTTAGGGAGCGTAAGGTACAGTTAAGTCACGGAAATCTTAAGATTCTAAATTCTCTTGTGCTGAAATCCCCAATGCCTTTAACAAAACGACTGGGTATGGCTCGTGGTGACAGTTCGATTGGCGTGGTTCCCCATAGGAAACACAGGTTAAACCACGAGATCAATTGACTTACCCATCGCCCCAAACTAACAGATGAGATAGAGTTCTCCTCTGTAATGCATCGTGTGATCATGCATCATTTGCATTGCATTTAATTCAGATTCTTGCTGGGCATTAGGCTCATTGTTTTCCCTGAAATGTAGGTATATGTGCGAGAACAGATTGTAGCCGTTGATGGAGTATTTGCACGATAGATCTTGTGGCTGGTTGGGCTAAAGAGTTTAAAAGGAAGTTGTTTGAAAAAAGGTTGTAAATTTCTTAATATTCTTTAACGTATTGTTTTTAATTCCGCTGCTTTTCATAAAATGATTTTATTACTTATGCTGAATTTGATAAGGGTTTTAAATAAAGAGTTTTAACAATCGGGTTTTATAAAGAAAAGTTTTACTCTGATTTTATAAAAGAAAAAGTTTTAAATTTTACGTGATTTGAAAGTAAATAAAAACCGGGTCGTTACAGCAAGTCCAGAGGTAGAGGCGGCAGAGACAGGAGAGGAAGCTCATAGGGTACATTTATGAGTTTCATAGTTCCCGACATAGTTCCCAAGACAGTTCCTGATATAGTTCCCGACATGCAGGTGAGCACATTATTACATTTACATTTTCGTTAGTTATTTTAACTATGCTAATTTTATTTCCAATGTGTTATACAGGAGTATGTTGCGCAAGGTCCACAAACACAAATAAACACAAATGTGGACCTTCACCTTGATTAAATATGACATTGCCTTGAAATATGCTACTTTGCCAGCATTGCAAGGTGAAAAGGATTCATCAAATCCTGTTTACTTTCCTATGGAGGTTTATGATTTTTCTTTTTTCTTTTTCCAAATGCTACATAGAAATTCTGACATACTTGATTGCGAACTTTTTTAATTTCAGTTATGTGAGATTGTTGATGGGCAAATATATATGAATAAGTTAAATGAATGACAAATTACTGCTCTTTTAAGAGTAACATGTAAGCGCCCACCACAACGAGAAGATAGTACAAAGAACTTGAAAGTGCGACATAACCATAAACAACTTGAGCGAGTTCTTCAACGCCTGCATCCTACCAGATTAGGACAAACCGATTCTTAGTATGTTCGAGATTATAAGAAAGAATATCATGTGTCGACCTTCACCTTGATTAGATAGTTGTAATACACATGTACATTTTATGGTTGTAATGGAATTGATAATTTAGTTTGCGTCTGTAATGCACATGTGCATTATATGGTTGTAATGAAATGAAATTGTTTGTTGATAATGAATGAAATTAATAAGTATGAAAATATAATTTTGGAAAAAGTGGAATTGAGATAGATTAAAATTTGCTAGCCTCGGGTAGATTTGCGGTTGGCCAGAAGTGGAATTACGGTCGACTGGAACCATAGTAAGCGTCAACATTCTGTCATGGAATTCTGATGCTCCACCGAGGAACATCAACGTTCTGCCTTAGAAAGATGTCATTCCACAGCGGAAAATATACGTTTCGCCATGAAATGTCATACTTTCCCCCATGGAACAACATCTTTCCACGACGAAATGTTGACGTTCCTGAGCGGAATGTCAGAATTCCTTTACCTTATATAGATCGGTGTTATGCACAAGTTGCTTAAATTGTTATAATGAATAGATTCATTGTTTGTTGATGATCAATGAAATAGATAATTTGGTTTGAGTCAAAGTTTCTTTCTTTCTCTTTAAAAAAATGAAAATTTTCCAAGTGTTTCCCTTGTTTTAATCTCTTCCCCCTGTGGCATTATCAAAACCATAAATCCAACCAGATACTATACAAATAGGTATTTTTCAAACATATATTATCCAACAAGATATTATCTAAACATAAACAGATACATAGATTATCCAAGTCAAAATAATTGACTACGCAAAGAGACAATGAATAAATATTCAATACAAGAAAATCAATATCTCAATCCGTATCCCTACACATAAAGTAAACAAAGTCAGCGGTGCCTTCTTGTGATATTCGTTCCGCAAATTAGTGATCGCAAATGACAATTTCGAGACTAGGAATATGTTGGACCCTTTGGCGTACAAGGGACTCTTCTCTTATCGGTAGATCTTCGTGAGGGTGGAAGCCGGTCTTCTTACAATTTCGAAGCAACCCTAACCCTCCATTGGTACACCGAAAGATGTCATGCTAGCTTAAATGCAAAGGAAAAAATTAGCGTATAAGTGGAAAGCAATATGAATCTACGCAAGAGAAAAAAATATACCTCTCTTTGTTTGTTGGCGCTACAACGATTACAATTCTTCTGGCAGCAATGCTTGGTGTAACGACCCGGTCTTTATTACCTTTTAAAATCGCGTAAAATTTAAAACTTTTCTTTTTTATAAAAACAGCGGAAGATTTTTGTTTTATAAACCAATTAAAAGAAGATAATTAAATTCTTTTTCTTAAACATTTTTTAAAACATAAACCCAATTAAAAGACAATAATAAAATTCTTTTATTAAACTATTTTATGAGACACAACGGAATATAATAAAAACAAAGCATTAAAGAAATACCATTCTTTTCTTTTACAATTTAATATTTTACAAACCCTTTACAAAATTATTTACAAACTATTTCTTGCAAATCTATTTAGCCTAACTAGCCACAAGATCTGCACATGCAAATCCTTCATCAACTGCTCCTTAATTTGTTCTTCTATTCTCGTGCATGTACCTACATTATAAGACACAAACTAATGAGCTTAACGCTCAGTAAGTGATATAAAATAAAACTGAACAGTGCACATATCATGCAGCTTTTAAAATCTATTTTTGTTTTCTGTTTTTTTTCTATCTTTCCTTTCTTTTTTCTTTTACTATTTTCTTGATCTTAACTTTACTTTACTATTCTGTCTTTGGTATTCAACTCAAACATCAACCATTGGGGGACTAGTCCACCCAAAGCCTTTAACCATGGGGACCACGTCCACCAAGCCTCTATTCATATGTTTGAGTCCAACACCAAAGCCTTAACCTTCTAACATTGGAATGCAACTCAACCATTGGGGGACGAATCCACTCAAAACCTCTAACCATGGGGACCACGTCTACCAAGCCTCTATTTATGAGTTACATGCCAAAGCCTCAACTGGTTACCATTGGAACGCAACTCAACCATTGGGGGACTAATCCACCCAAAGCCTCTAACTATGGGGACCACCGAGCCTCTATTTATGAGTTACGTACCAATGCAACAAACCATGGGGGAACAATCTACCCAAGCCTCAACAAATACATTAACTTTTCAATTTCCTTTATCTTTATCTTTACTTTACTTTACCATTTACCATTTAACATTCGTTTCCATTTTCCTTTCAAAACCATGCATGAAAATTCATTTCGTATCATTTTGAAAACCATGATACATGATGCTCGTGAATGCATACAGTTCAATCTCCTCTATTTGGGCCTCGAGCATGCTTAATCTCATTATGAGTATCTTTAACTCAAAACTAATAAACATATCATTAAAAGAACTTATATCCAATAAACACCTAGCAAGCAGCAGTACAATTTGCGAAACATGCTCAATATCTTTCTATTCTATCAAAGCGGCAAACATGCTCAATATCTTAATAAAGCGTTAAACAATCAGCATATAATTCCTAACTCTTGTGATATAGGTTCCAAAGACCAAAATACATGCATATCACTTACATCGATTGCTTAAAGCGTTCAACACTTAAACGTTATCCTTTCATCTTTTTTAGCACCTTCACAATTAAAAATATTTAATTATTAATCTCTACCAATTAAGAACCTTAACTTTGATATTGTTTGTACTTGTTATTTAATAATTCAAATGCTACTAAATCATTTCACATTTTTCGTCCAATTATTCTCATCGACTAATATAACCAATAGAGCCGTAGCTATTATTCTAAAGGGTGAACAAAACCAACAGAGCATATTTATCTATCGAAGCACAATTGATAGAGATTCCAACTTCATTCCAAATCACAGAGGGCGATAACCCACAAAATCAACAAGGCATATTTCCAATTCCTTACCCATACATATTCACTTTTCAATTATGCATATAGCAGAAAAATGTTTTAAACTCATTTCCTCTCTGTCCATTTTCATATGATTAACAGCCAGCCAAATACAATAGAATAATTTCAAAACGGCAGAATACAACTTCCACATAAGGTCCACTATGCCGACCATAAATGTCCATATTATTCTAGTGCAGTAATTAAATTGCAGGATAGCAATATAACCCACAACAGTAAATGGAAGCACCCAAATATGCAGAACACAATTCCAACTTATTTTCTAATCACAAACAGTAAGCAAAATACCCTTCAGTCAACAATCAAATGCCCATAAATAGATAGAGAGCATATAACTGAAATAATCCACAACAAATAGCTTCTCTACAGCTAGAACATAATTCACTTACAGATACATTCATGAACTGAAATTATGGAAAGGAGATTGTCATCCCAAAACTAGAGAGAAACAACAGCAACCACCCTAGCAGCCTCTCTGTTTCCATCGCTGCACCAACGACAGGAGCTCCCCGTCCATTCCAGCTCACTCCTCTCCCACTCTATGTCATTTTATTCTCCACTTCAAAACAATTCCAAACACCTGAAGTGTTTCCCCATGCACCCATCCACTGTCATACCTATATAGGCAGAGAAGACTTCCCAAGGACGTAAGATAGATGGGAAAACTACCCACTTCAAGGAAGGTGATCCATTGTTCAATCTCCATGTGGAAAGTCTATTATCATCTTGGGAGAGGGAGAAATCATCGGGTCATCCAGAACACAATTCATGAATCGGGTACACAACAAAATCGGTTAACAACCAGGCAGCAAGCCATCGACTGAATCCCGACCGCAATTCGACAAAAATCCCCCACCTTCGCCAATTCACCCCTACCAAACGCCGAATCATCCTCAACCGAAAGCTAGGGAGAAGAACACATAGGACACAAATAACTTACCTCGACCCAAAGTTGGATATCGACGCTAGCAGGAGTTCCCTAGCCATCCCGTGGTTCACCGTCCCCGCGCTGTTAGCAGCCCTCATGCCCAGATTTTGCACGCCGAACTGTTCTAAGCCTTTGTCACTCACGTCTCCCTCTCGCACTCGCTCTCTCACGGGTTCTCTCTCGGGTGTCTCTCTCCCTTGTCTCTTTTCTTTTCAGAAACCGCAACCCTAATTTTATCAGAATACATTTGCCCCATTCAACCCTATTTGATTTCAACCAAACCAAGTCATTCCTTAACCGAACTGAACTAGTAGCGAATCGACCAGAAAGTGTTGGTTTTTAGGTTCCATCGCATGGCGGAATTACCGATGTTCATAACAGTGGTAACGCGTTATGTATCATGAAAAACAATTTTAACATGAACATAAAATGGGTCGTTGTTATAATATATTAATAATAATATGTATTTAAAATTTCTATTTAGATCTAATCTAAAAGATAAAGAATGTTACCTTTGTAGCTTACTTCACACGGGTACAAAATTAACCTTCGATCTTCTTCGCCAATCCTCTTCACCTCGAATAAGCACGTGTGGACGTGATGAACGAAACAAGATCACATTCAATTTATGATAGATCGTATTCTCAACACATGAGACGATCTATTTGGATTTAGAAAACACTTCTCTAAAGCCAACACGGAAGACACAAATTTTGCTCTCAAAATGGATTTCTTAATCTCAAAGATTTCAACCTCAACTTCAACTTTTTCACCAACCTTTATCTAATGAGGTTGAATCTCTATTTATAGTGGTATTGCTCCATAATGGCCATTATGGCATTTAGAGAAAAACACTACAAATTTCTCATTAAAGTTATAATTGATTTCATACATTTATAAAAATGTTATGGAAATCAAAAGTCTTGTCACCATAGCTCAACACTTGGTACATTTAAGTTATAACACATTTATAACAAAAATGTTATGGAAAACAAAAGGTCATGACATCAAATTTGACATTAATTCAAATTTGACAAAATCCATTTTAAAAACTATTTTTAAAAGTTACTTTATATTTGTTAATTAATTGAATAATCAATAATTCAATTATTTCATTTAACAAATATATTAACTTTGACAACTTTTGTCATTTTGTCTTAATTAATTGAATAATCAATAATTCAATTATGTCATCCAATGAAAAAATAATACTAAACTTATTATTGAGTGTATTAAATAATTAATTCATAATTAATTATTTAATCTTCTTTGTTTATTTTTCTATTATTCGAATAATGATAGAAGGTGACGAAGGGACCGATGGACTTATAGTTTTAAGCTCCAATAATATTTCGTTAATTAATATAAACTCTTTATATTAATTAACATAATTATTAACTCTAAAGTAATTCCACTAAATACTTAGAGTTGCACTCTCAAAACTAGAGAGTTTATTTACTTAAAGTAATGTCCATTGATATAGTCACTACATATGTATTAACCCTCCATTTAGATTAGCAATAGAGCTAGGTTTATAGTATGTTAACCTCTCATATTGCGTCTTTATCTTTGACTACCATTAGTTCTTAATTGAATAATTAATTTATAACAATTATGAATTTGTACTAGGGGTGTTCAAACCGAATCCGGTCCGACGAACCGACCCAGAACCGGTCAATTCGGCTTGAACCGGTACGGTTTGGTGAAAAAAACATTACAAGCCGGCTTATTTTTGTCAAACCCGGTGAGTAGCGGGTTGAAGCTCGGTTTTGTTTTATCAAAACCGTGGAAACCGAACCCGATGGCATTAGTTAAACTTTGCTACGGTAGGGTTGTCGTCTCTCTCGCTCTCCTCGTCGAAGTCCAGTGCTCGCCTCTCGCCAGTCGTGAGTCGCCCCTCAGCCCTGCTTCACACTTCACAGTTTCTTCAATCTTCAAGCTTCAGGTTAGTTTTGTCCGTGTTTTCAGGCTTCAGGTTAGTTTCCCTTTTCCTTCTTCGTTCGTCTCTAAGCAGTCCAACGACGGCTTAGATCTGGGATTCAGGGAGTGGATTAGCAGCGCCGGCGGTCTTAGTTGGTCTCCAGGCTCCAGCAGTCCAGTCTGGGAGTGGATTATCGGCGGCTTAAATCTGGGAGTGGATCACCGGCGGCTTAGATCTACTTCAGTGTAATATTCTCTTCTGTTCTTGGTAAGTAAAAATTTTTACCTTCAATTTGTTCTGAATTATGGAATTGTCTTGCAGTTGCACTTCAAATTTTCCCATGGAATTGATTTTTCGAATATTGATCTTCAAATTGATTGTGTTGAAAAGTTTCTGGTTGTCTTAAATTTGATTATCAAATTGATTGTGTTCTAACATAATTAAGAGAATGACAATTGACAATTTGACATGGGTCTGTCGTCTGTGTTAGTTGTTACCGTGTAGGTGTATCTCCTTGGTTGAAATGTTGAATGACATGGGTTCGGGTATTTCCTTAGTTGTAAGCAACATAATTTAGATGATTATTTTTAGGATATTTCAATGATATTTAGGATATATTGATGGATGTTTATATTTGATGGTTGTATTTGTTTATTTCTTAATGGATGGATCTTGCTAAAATTATTTATGAAATGGTTTAAACTTCACACTTTGCTGTTTGCTGTATAAATTTTAAACCATTAATGCAGTATAAATTTTATATATATATATATATGAATAAATAAATAAATATAGATTTAGATTCAACCGAAACCGAATCGAAACCGAAACCGAAAAGCTGAACCGAAACCGATCCGGTTCACTCAAACAAAAAACATGGTTTAGGTCAGAAAATTTTCAACCCGAAACAGATTGGTTCGATTCTTTTTTTTACTAAAACCGAACCGAACCCGAATTTGAACACCCCTAATTTGTACGCTAATTATTCGATCCTTGAACTAACAAACAAGGGAATCTATAGAAATGGATTTCATTGTATCGATATTAATATTCCCAGCTATTCATTTTAATTCACTCCCAATATACAAGGTATACGAATCGTAGCTTATACAAAACTTTACTGAGTAAATCAAAGAATAAATTAAAATAAAATAGGAGTTTATTAAATACAATGAATTAAGATCATACATATATGACCATCATTATGATAAAATTAATTGTTCTATATTTAACGAAAATGATCAGAACAATATAATTTTATATGGTCCAGTCCTATATAATCATATTATATAAAACATATTTATCTTATGTCACTACATATTTAGTCAGGATATGGCTATATATTCTTAATGAGATAAACTATGTTTATGACTATGAACTATTTGAAGATTCCATACTTCAAATGTAAGTCATGGATAAATTTTGGTTATTACTCTTTATATTTTATCTCACATATATACAATATATATGTTAATATAAAGTTAGCATAAACAATCAAGGAATTTTCTATGAATTTTATAAAACATAATCTAAAATGTTAACATAATATTAATCAATATAAATTTATTCATATATTATAAAATTGTTCTATTACATTTGTTTGTTGGGCACATTACTTCCAACAATCTCCCACTTGCCCTAAAGCAAATGAGACATGTCTCTAATCCCTAAGCCCTCTAGGTGTTTCTCAAAACATTTTGCAAGAAACGTCTTGGTGAAGGGATCAGCAAGATTCTCAACTGATGGAATCTTCAGAACAATCATGTCTCCACGCTGCGCTATATCTCTTATCACATGATATTTTCTCTTTATATACTTTGTTCGTTTGTGACTTCTAGGTTCTTTAGCATTCACCACTATACCACTATTGTCACAGTACAAAGACAATGGCTTATCCATATTTGGAACTACTTCCAAATCACTAAAGAATTTTCTAAGCCACACAGCTTCTTTTGTTGCTTCACAAGCAGCAATATATTCTGCTTTCATAGTAGAGTCTGAAACACCACCTTGTTTTACACTTCTCCAAACTATGGCTTCACCTCCAAGGGTGAAAATTGATCCAGATATCGACTTTCGATTATCTGTATCAGTTTGAAAATCAGAATCTGTGTATCCAGTTGGAATCAAATCACTACCAGAATATACTAGCATATAGTTTCTCATTCTCCTTGGATACTTGAGAATATATTTGACTGCTATCCAATGATCTAATCCTGTATTTGACTGGAACCGGCTAACTATCCCTATTGCATAACATATGTCGGGTCTCGTGCACAACATAGCGCACATCAAGCTCCCAACAACTGATGCATAGGGGTAACGTCTCATACTTTCTTCCTTTTGTGGTGTGTCAGGACACTGTTTTTTAGAAATAATAACTCCATGTCTAGAAGGTAAATAACCTTTCTTGGAGTTTTGCATCGAATATTTGACAACCATCTTGTCAATATACAATGCTTGAGACAAAGCTAACATTCTATTTTTATGATCCCTAATTAGACGAATCCCAAGAATGTAGCTTGCATTTCCTAAATCTTTAATTTGGAATTGCTTAGCTAGCCATGCTTTTATATCTGATAATAATTCTACATTATTCCCAATAAGTAGAATATCATCAACATACAGAACTAAGAAGACCACACACATGTCATTGATGAGCTTGTATACACAAGACTCATCAAGGCATTGTGTGAACCCATAAGATTTGATTGCTTCATCAAATCTCATATACCATGACCTAGATGCTTACTTAAGTCCATAAATAGACCTATTTAACTTACAAACCTTTTGTTGTGCATGTTTATCTATGAAACCCTCTGGTTGCTCCATATAAATAGTTTCTTCAAGATGACCATTTAGAAAAGCCGTCTTGACATCCATCTGCCAAATCTCATAATCATAATGAGCGGCAATAGAGAGAAATATACGAATGGACTTAAGCATAGCTACCGGAGAGAAAGTCTCTTCATAATCAACTCCTTCCCTTTGGGTATAACCCTTAGCTACAAGTCTAGCTTTGAATGTCTCTACATTCCCATCCACTCCTCTTTTTCTCTTGTATATCCATTTACACCCTATAGGTTTCACCCCTTCAGGTAGATCTACAAGATCCCAAACAGAGTTGGAATACATTGATTCCATCTCAAGTTTCATAGCTCAGATCGTGGTTCTAATTTTCCAGTCTTTCCTACTAGCACATGTGCGGGACAACCCCATATGTGAAAGTGTCTAAAACTAGGTTTGTGACCACTCCACAACTCTAAAGGTGTCTTAGGAATAGACTTAGATGAGATCACATTCAAAATGTAAGTTGCTGTCTGTATGGCGTATCCCCAAAATGATTTTGGAAGTGCAGAGTAACTCATCATGGATCGAACCATGTTAAGTAAAGTCCTATTTCTCCTCTCAGCAACACCATTTTGCTGAGGAGTGCCAGGTGTTGTTAGCTGAGATATAATCTCATGTTCTAACAAGTAATCCTTGAATTCATTATCAAGGTATTCACCTCCTGGATCTGATCGAAGGCACTTAATTGACTTATCTAATTGTTTTTCAGCTTCAGCTTTAAACTCTTGAAACTTTCTAAAAGTTTCTGATTTAAACTGAATTAGATAAGTATAACCATATCTTGAGTAATCATCAACAAAAGTGATGAAGTACTCATAACCACCTTTAGCTCGAGTAGTCATAGGGCTACATACATCTGAATGTATGAGTTCAAGTGGCTCTTGAGCCCTTCAACCCTTTGTCGGAAAAGGTCTCTTAGTCATTTTTTCCTCTAGACAAGATTCACAGACTTGTAAAGATCCAACATTTAAATCTTTTGAAGAACCATCCTTCATAAGTTTATCAATTCTATCTAGATCAATATGACATAGACAAAGATGCCAAAGATATGTGTTATCATCATGAGAAATTTTAAGTTTCTTGGACTTAGGCAATTATACTTTAAAAAGTTCAGTATTCAACAGTGATTTATTGGTGGACCTTATCACATAAAGTCCACTTTCCATAAAACCAGAACAAATTTCTAGTCCATTTCTAGAAATAATAACAATGTTATTATTAAAAGAAATTGAATAACATTGTTCAAATAAGTGAGGAACAGAAATGAGATTTCTAGTAAACCCCGGTATAAAATAAATATTATTCAATAATAAAAATTTATTTTGAAAATTTAATTTTGTTTCTCTCACTGCTGAAGCTGAAACTAGTGCTTCATTGCCCATTCTCATAGTGAACTCCCCATCTGCTAGATTTCCATAGGAACTAAGCATTTGTAAAGAATAACAAACATGATTTGTCGCACCTGAATCAACTATCCAGGGTAATAAATCATTCTCAACTAAACAAAATTCAATTACAAGTAAATCATATTTACTTGTCTTCTTTTGTTTTAGTTCCTCGAGATACTTTTTACAGTTTTTCTTCTCTTTTGTTGCATTTTTAGCAGGGATCGGAGGACATTCCTCAGTCAAGACAAACTTCAAGTTGTCGTGCACAATAATCATATTCATGTTATTTTTCTAGTTGATGAAATTATCGCCAGTCAACTTTTCAGTCATGAGTAAATTAATCATAAAAGAAGATATTATGCTATAATGAATAAATAAATAAAAATTAATACTATTCATAAAATTCATAAGAAATATGGCAAGTAAAATGATGCATGAGCATGCTAAATCACTAAATAAAATGCAAATGCTATTATTGCCTCGATACATAATATTTTTCCTTAGGGTAAAAATATTATCTATTAATAAATTTAGTCAAAATATCTCATATTTTCAAAATTTATTAACTATCGATTAGTTTTGGTCAAAATGTGATTAACACATTATATCACATTTTTATGAGTGTATACCATCGTTTCGATTTTATAAAACTTAACTTATAATTGCCGCCTTAAGGACGATCAATTATAAAATATATTTTATAAAACTTATCTTTAAGAGATCAACCATGGTATTGATATAAGTGAACACTCTCCTTAGGGAGGACGATAACTAAGTCGTCTTGGAGCCCCACTCAAATCTCACGTTGTTGTATCAACGATGGAGACCATGGAAAGTTACGCATAACTCTCCGCTCCCACTCATTATTTTGAATTATAGTGATTTTATAGAATATCACATATTCTATTAAATCTATATAAAAATATTCAATCAAAATAAATTTATTTTATATATAGATTATTAATTTTATAATATGACATTAAATAAACAATTAATTAGCACTTATAAAATAATTAAAAATTTTAACAATTAAAATTTTACATTATTTTATTTTCTCACATAATTCATAAATATGAATTAATAGTTTTAATCTAATTAAAACTATTTAATTTTCAACAAAATACTTTATTAAAATTAAATAAATAAAATATATGTTAAGAATGCATGTCAATGTAAGAAAACTAAATGATAAGTAGGCCCTATATGCAAGTACTATATGACATGTGAATGCATGACAATGATAAAACAACTTATATCAAGCATAAAAGTAAATGAAATAATGACCTGGTCGATTTGGGTATTTCTAAAATTACATATAAACCACAAAAAAAAATTATATAAAGTCTTGGTAGTCTCCATATTTGTTTTGCGTCATACGTCGCGGTGACAACAATTGCACATCATAGTCCTGCTCCAAAATTTGTCTTGTCCTCCTTCTTTCTTTGATCTCTATCAATATTATATAAAGAGTATTTACACAAGACAAATTGAGTTTACATCAAAATTAAAAATAAGAAATTAAAAAAAATTCCTAACCCAAATCAGCCACATGAAATTACGATCATTATTTCAATCATGCATATATCCATACATTCAACATTCCAAAAATATATATAAATTAAAAAATGCATAAGCCTACTTATCATCACATATCATGATTTTCATAAAATCATATTATTAAATATATCATAAATACAACGAAGCTCTGATACAAATTGTTAGTTTTTAGGTTCTCTCGCACGGCGGAATTACCGATGTTCATAACAATGGTAACGTGTGTAACCTATGTATCATGAAAAACAATTTTAACATGAACATAAAACGGATCGTTGTTATAATATATTAATAATAATATGTATTTAAAATTTCTATTTAGATTTAATTTAAAAGATAAAGAATATTACCTTTGTAGCTTACTTCACACGGATACAAAATCAACCTTTGATCTTCTCCGCCAATCCTCCTCACCTCAAATAAGCACGTGTGGGCGCGATGAACGAAACAAGATCACACTCAATTTATGATAGATCGTATTCTCAACATATGAGACGATCTATTTGGATTTAGAAAACACTTCTCTAAAGCTAACACGGAAGACACAAATTTTGCTCTCAAAATGGATTTCTTAATCTCAAAGATTTCAATCTCAACTTCAACTTTTTCACCAACCTTTATCTAATGAGGTTGAACCTCTATTTATAGTGGTATTGCTCCATAATGGCCATTATGGAATTTAGAGAAAAACACTACAAATTCCTCATTAAAGTTATAATTGATTTCATACATTTATAAAAATGTTATGGAAATCAAAAGTCTTGTCACTATAGCTCAACACTTGGCACATTTAAGTTATAACACATATATAACAAAAACAAAAGGTCATGACATCAAATTTGACATTAATTCAAAATTGACAAAATCCATTTTAAAAACTATTTTTAAAAGTTACTTTATATTTGTTAATTAATTCAATAATCAATAATTCAATTATTTCATTTAATAAATATATTAACTTTGACAACTTTTGTCTTAATTAATTGAATAATCAATAATAATAAACTTATTATTGAGTGTATTAAATAATTAATTATTTAATTTTCTTTGTTCATTTTTCTATTATTCGAATAATGATAGAAGGTGACGAAGGGACCGATGGACCTATAGTTTTAAGCTCCAATAATATTTCATTAATTAATATAAACTCTTTATATTAATTAACATAATTATTAACTCTAAAGTAATTCCACTAAATACTTAGAGTTGCACTCTCAAAACTATAGAATATATTTACTTAAAGTAATGTCCATTGATATGGTCATTACATATGTATTAACCCTCCATTTAGATTCGCAATAGAGCTAGGTTTATAATTCGTTAACCTCTCATATTGCTTATTTATCCTTGACTACCATTAGTTCTTAATTGAATAATTAATTCATAACAATTATGAATTTGCGCGCTAATTATTCGATCCTTGAACTAACAAACAAGGGAATCTATAGAAATGAATTTCATTATATCGATATTAATATTCCCAGTTATTCATTTTAATTTACTCCCACTAGACAAAGTATACGAATCGTAACTTGTACAAAACTTTACTGAGTAAATGAAAGAATAAATTAAAATAAAATAGGAGTTTATTAAATACAACGAATTAAGATCATACATATATGACCATCATTATAATAAAATTAATTGTTCTATATTTAATGAAAATTATCAAAACAATATAATTTTATATGGTCCAGTCCTATATAATCATATTATATAAAACATATTTATCTTATGTCACTACATATTTAGTCGGAATATGACTATACATTCTTAATGAGATAAACTATGTTTATGACTATGAACTATTTGAAGATTCCATACTTCAAATGTAAGTCATGGACAAATTTTGGTTATTACTCTTTATATTTTATCCTACATATATACAATATATATGTTAATATAAAGTTAGCATAAATAATCAAGGAATTTTCTATGAATTTTATAAAACATAATCTAAAATGTTAATATAATATTAATCAATATAAATTTATTCATATAATATAAAATTGTTCTATTATATTTGCTTGTTGGATACATTACTTCCAACAGAAAGAACCCACTTGAACCAACCAGCTTCTTTTCCCCTTTTATTTTAATTTAATTATTTCAATTACCACTTTTATTTATTTACTCCCCATTTAATTTACCCTCCATAAATCTTATCCAATTTCCCACTTCACAAATCCTAATAATTTTCATATAATTCTTCAATAATTATCTCATCAAATAAATCTCTCATAATTATCCAAATAATCTTATTACACCCAATTAAACTTTCAATTGTCCTTACTTAATTCTGTTACGGAAATCGGGGTATTACACCTGGTAAGGGTAGTGAGTGTGCAGTCAATGGATGACAAAAAACAAAGTTGTTTTTGGTGTAACTGAAATGTAAACCATGTATTAGAACTGTTCAAACATGAAGTACAATAAGTAAAAGCGAGAAGTTTACTTACATGAATCCACCCTATTGTAAGGAGCGATTTTTTCATTTGAACATTGAAGTATTCTTCTTCGTTCACCGCATTACACTACATACAAAGAACATAACACAAGAATGAGTACTAAAATAAAAATATTCTAACCTACTTAATGTAATAGAATGTAATTCTCATTGTGTCTGATGTCGTTTCTTGCTTTAGGAAGATGAGATCAGTGATTTGGTACTCATCCTGAAACTGAAAATGAAAACAGGAAGCGAAATATCCTAAGTATCCAATCCAAAACACTTAATGCCAGAAAATTAAATAGCCTACCATAACCCCTGCAAGAAATGCACACGTCTCCAAGTTTTTCTTTGTACGAATAAACTTCATGAAAATATCCATCAAGTCACTGGCTGCAATGAACATTTTCAAACTATCAGACTAATTAGGCATGAATAAGTATAGCCACGTAGAAAACCAAATTGAAGACGTACCACGCACACAGTTGGTGGAGGCTGTATTCCACCCGATGCAGCTGTCGATGGAGGAATAGGAGCAACTTTTGCTGCACCTTGGCAAGCATAGTAGGAGGAGAAATTTGGCATCTAAGGGCAATAGTGCTGCAAGTTTGAGACATGTTATGACGTCACATACAAATAAAGTAAATAATGGACTTTACATATAAACTAAAAAACTTACAAGTATTCTGTGTGTTTGGTTGCTGAAGAGGTTGTTGGAGAGGATGCTAAAGAGGCTGCTAGAGGGCTACTGGAGAGGATGTTGAAAAGGTTCCTCACTGCCCATTTCTTTGCAATTTGGCCAAAAATTCCTGAGGGGGCTGGAGGCCAAGACTGATGGTGCTGGAGGGTGGGAAACTTTTGCTCAAGTCTTGGAGGTGGGCTTGGATGGAGTCATGCATACCCATTCCTCTTCGACTTTGAAGATGCCCATGCGGTCCACTTTCAATTTGTTGTAGAAGACATCGACCTTCTCTTGGATTCTCGGCTCCTCATCCAAGATTGGTACCCTGTTATGCTCAACAATTCTCTAAATGAGCCAATTAAATGATAGACTCTTGGCAGGGTTGTTGTGGACCTCATACATGTGACTTAAAATCACATAGTCGATGTTCAATTTCTTTCGGTTGAACACTTTCTCCATCATATAGAGATCCATGTAGCTAACATGGTCTCAATGTCCATCCCGAGATAGAATAGTGTGCGTCATGAGGTGTGGATCACTAGAGCTTTGGCGTTCAAGTAAATTGACTTTGACTTCTTGAACACTGCAACCTCGTGATCACGATGCAATAGTCTAAGTACTGCCAAACCTTCTACTCGTCCGATGAAATCTGGCTCTCGAGACACGTGGTAATATTTCTCCCTTGGTTCATCCATGAAAAATGTAAGGAGCACGTTAATATCGTTGGGAGTCAGCCTTAACTCCCGTACAAACATGTAAGTCGGGATCTTTTATGGTTGGGTGGATAGTTCCAAATTGGCATAAAACAGTTTCATAATACGTTCACAAAAACTTCCACCTAATCTACACAACTTGGCTAAGCCAAGCCCCTCAACTAATTCTTCAATTTCCAATTCAACCAATGACTCAAAGTCTACTCTTCCAGATATAATAATTAAACGATGTTTAATATCGACTTCATACTGATCATTAGCTATGGAACTCCTGAAGACTGGGGAGTGGAACCTGATTATAAATGGTTAGAAACGAACTGATTGAGCTACTGGTCGTTGTCGAGGCTGAGGTTGAGGTTAAGGTTGATGTTGTGCTTCAACCTCAGCTTGTATAGCGGGTTCAATTGCGGCGAGTGCTTCAACTTTAACCGCAGCTGGTGCATTGCTCTGAAACCGAGCACGCATGAAATCAGTTGCAAGCCGTTTGTGTTCAAGGGCTAAGTCTATTTCTAGTTGAGGTTGAGGCTGAGACGGAGTAGCTTTACGCTTGAGAGTCAATTTGGTAATCCTAGAATCCATTGGAATTGATGAAATAGTGAGAAAATTGCTATGAGAGTACGAAGGTTTCAGGGTTTGCTGAGGAAATCGCTGAGCTCACCGAAGCATAGAATGTCAATCATATATGCTAGGGCGATGGAAGGTAGAATGATGCATGATGTTCCACCCAGTAACGATGTCTTTCCGCAGCAGAAAGATATCATTCCACGATAGAAAGTATGACGTTCCGCGCGGGGGAATGATTGACAAGGAGAAATTTTAATTAGTATTGACATTCTGCAGCAGAAAGTGTAATGTTCCACCACCGAATGTTCGTACTAAAACTTTAATGTTTAGTAGTGATATTCCGCAGAGGAACGTGTAGCGTTCCACCGAAGAATGAAATTTAAATATTTAATGACAAACGTGACAATGGTGTTTGCGGCGTCTATTTTCCATAGTTTAGTGGTTAAGTTGTTAGCAAAAATACTTTAGTGGTTGACTTGTCATTGATCACAAAGTACAATGGTTGATTTGTTAATTTTCCTAAAATAATATATTAAAATATAAAGTTACATATTAAATATTAAACAATTTTTCTAGCTAATATAATATTGTATTATGGAAAATAAACGGAGCAAACATTACTGCAACATTTTTTCGTTAAAAATGTTAATTTGTTTCTGTAGCAGAAAATATCTCTCATCTCCCTTTGAAACTAAATTATAAAAATTGAGAAAGAGAAAAGTGCTGAAAATTTGAGAAAAAACGTTTTCTACAGACAAAGTTGACAAATTGTAGAACAGAAAGAAAGTAAAACTCACATAATAAATAGACCACCCACAAAAGACTCAGATAGAAAATTTTGTATTTATGTACTAGTGACTTAAAAATGAAACCCTTTTGAGATTCAAACAATTAAACAGTCAGGAAAAAAGACACTAGAGGATGATTAATTCAGAAACAACCACAAGAAAAAAATTAAAATAGTAGAAAGAGTATCTTCTAAAGCAAAAAGTGTATTTTCTGCATCGGAAACAACCACAACGAAAAAAGACATTCTCATTTATTTTTTTTAATCAGACATGCCATTTATTTTTTGCAACAAAAAGCGTATTTTTCACAATGAAAAGCGTATTTTCTTCAGCGAAAAAATGTATTTTTCATAGAATATTAATTAAATTAATAATTAATTTGATAATTAATTTCACTTTATAATAATAATAATTTGGTAATTAATTACCTCGGACGAGTAAAAAATTTGGTAATTAATTACCATATTTTTGGAATAGTATCTCAAAATTAATAATTAATTACTCGGTTTAATTGTTCAAATTTTGTACTTTAATATATAAATCAAGAAATAATTAAAATATTACAATTTTGAGAATCACTTCTAGTTGGAATGTTTCTTCCAATTAATTACCAATTTAATTGCTTAATTACTAATTTAATTGATATTCTGCGAAAAATATAATTTCTGCTAGAAAAAATGAATATGATTTACTTTCCGTAGCGGAAGACACATTTTTGTTGTGAAAAATAGTCTTTTCGAAGTCTTTCGCTGCGGAAAAAAAATTAAATTTTAACGAGAAACGTGACAACAATATTTGTCTAATTTATTTATCATAATTCAATATTTTATTTTTTATCAAAAATTATTTAGTGTTTGTCTTACCACTAAGCCTATAGTGGTTATTTTATATTTTATCATAAAATATATGATTGAATTATAAAATATATGATTGAATTATAAAATTAAAGAACATAATATTATCATGACTCACTATCCAGTTGTTTTAAAATATTACTTTATGAATTCAGAGATATTTTGATGTATTCATAATTATTTGGGTAAATGACAAATCAACCATCGTACTTTGTAATCAATGACAAGTCAACCATTAAACTATTTTTACTAACAAATTAACCACTAAACTATGGAAAAAATTCACTACAAACATTGCTATCACGTTTGCGTTAAACGTATTGACTTCGGTCCGTGGTGATTCGTCTACTATTCTACCGCAGATCTTTATTTTAAAAAATAATGTTATTATATTGATGGTCTGCAGCGTATCGGGACACGATCCACGGCAGATTGACTACAATCCTCCGGAGATCGTCGTGCGTCATTCTGCGTTCCTATGCCCAAGTACATAACACTCGATTGTGTGCTTCAACGAGTTCACCGCAAAGCATGAAATACTCGTCCACGCTTGATACAATGTTGGAGTAGAGCTCAACAACAATGTTCTGAGGGTTAAGTCCTACGGTTTTCCTGTCAAGCAAGACGAAGTTATCGATATTCGTAAATTTGGGAGCTAGAAAAAGGTGAAAGAGTTAGAGGCTAGGTTTCGGCCATTGTCGGTACAGTTACAAGAATGCGTTCGTCGTAGAAAGGAATTCCGAGCACTTAGAGTCTTATAACTGTATCGACAATGGCCGAAACCTAGCCTCCAACTCTTTCACCTCTTTACAGTTCCCAAATTTACGAACATCAAACACTTCGTCTTGCTCGACAGGAAAATAGTAGTACTTAACTCTCTGAACATCGCCGTTAAGCTATACTCCAACATTGTACTAAGCGTCGTCGAGGATATCATGGTTAGCGGTCAACTCACTAGACCGCATTGTCGAGTCTTATATATTAGGGCACAGGCACAGGAAAACGCTCGCATACATCGGTTGAGAGCTGCCTGCCAAGAAGGATGCACGCCTCGAAAATGTAAGGAGAAATGACGTTTCAAATAAAGTCTTATAACAACATTCACACTTGCTCAAGAAAAATGGAAAGCCACCATGTCTCTGCAAAATGGTTGGCAAGCAGAGCATTGGTTTTGTATCCGACACTTATATGCAAGGAACATTAGATAACGAGATTGAGTGAGCAAACGTGCAAGGATCAATATATGAACTGTGCGTCGAAACCAGATATACATCATCTACAACAGTTTATTTGAGGCAAACAGTTGGATGTTCTTCAGGAAACAATACAAATGCTTGATGTGGTTTGATGAACGACAAGTTATTTCATCAAATCCTATTTCAGCTATGTGAGATTGTGTTGGGAGTAATATGCCCAACAAGCAAATGTACTATAACAATTTTATAAATTTATATTGATTGATATTATGTTAACATTTTATATTATGTTTTATAAAATTCATAGAAAATTCCTTAATTATTTATACTAACTTTATATTGACATATATATTGTATATATATGAGATAAAATATAAAGAGTAATAATCAGAATATGTCCATGACTTATATTTGAAGTATGGAATCTTCAAATAGTTCATAGTCATAAACATAGTTTATCTCATTAAGAATGTAGAGTCATATCTTGACTAAAAATGTAGTGACATAAGATAAATACGTTTTATATAATATGATTATATAGGACTGGACCAGATAAAATTATATTGTTATGATAATTTCCGTTAAATATAGAACAATTAATTTTATCATAATGATGGTCATATATGTATGATATTAATTCGTTGTATTTAATAAACTCCTATTTTATTTTAATTTATTCTTTGATTTACTCGGTAAAGTTTTGTACAAGTTACGATTCGTATACCTTGTATATTGGGAGTAAATTAAAATGAATAGTTGGGAATGTTAATATCGATACAATGAAATCCATTTCTACAGATTCTTTTGTTTGTTAGTTCGATGATCGAATAATTAGCGCGCAATTCATAATCGTTATGAATTAATTATTCAATGAAGAACTAATGGTAGTCCAGGATAAATAAGCAATATGAGAGGTTAACGGATTATAAACCTAGCTCTATTGCGAATCTAAATTGAGGGTTAATACATATGTAATGACTATATCAATGGACATTACTTTAAGTAAATATACTCTATAGTTTTGAGAGTGCAACTCTAAGTATTTAGTGGAATTACTTTAGAGTTAATAATTATGTTAATTAATATAAAGAGTTTATATTAATTAACGAAATATTATTGAATCTTAAAACTATAGGTCCATCGGTTCCTTCGTCACTTTCTATCATTATTCGAATAATAGAAAAATGAACAAAGAAGATTAAATAATTAATTATGAATTAATTATTTAATACACTCAATAATAAGTTTATTATTATTTTTTCATTGGATGAAATAATTGAATTATTGATTATTCAATTAATTAAGATAAAATAATAAAAGTTGTCATAGTTAATATATTTGTTATATTTCATTAAATGAAATAATTGAATTATTGATTATTCAATTAATTAACAAATATAAAGTAACTTTTAAAAATAGTTTTTAAAATGAATTTTATCAAATTTGAATTAATGTCAAATTTGATTTAATGTTATGACCTTTTGTTTTCCATAACATTTTTGTTATAAATGTGTTATAACTTAAATGTGTCAAGTGTTGAGCTATAGTGATAAGACTTTTGGTTTTCATAACATTTTTATAAATGTATGAAATCAATTATAACTTTAATGAAGAATTTGTAGTGTTTTTTCTTTAAATACCATAATGGTCATTATGGAGTAATACCACTATAAATAGAGGTCCAACCTCATTAGAAAAAGGTTGGAGAAAAAGTTGAAGAGATTGTTGAAATCTTTGAGATTAAGGAATCTATTTTGAGAGCAAAATTTGTGTCTTCCGTGTTGGCTTTAGAGAAGTGTTTTCTAAATCCAAATAGATCGTCTAATGTGTTGAGAATACGATCTATCATAAATTGAGTGTGATCTTGTTTTGTTCATCACGCCCACATGTGCTTATTTGAGGTGAGGAGGATTGGCGGAGAAGATCGAAAGTTGATTTTGTACCCGTGTGAAGTAAGCTACAAAGGTAATATTCTTCATCTTTTAGCTTAGATCTAAATAGAGATTTTAAATACATATTATTATTAATATATTATAGCAACGATCCATTTTATGTTCATGTTGAAAATGTTTTTCATGATACATAGGTTACACACGTTACCGTTGTTATAAACATCGGTAATTCTGCCGTGCGAAGGAACCTAAAAACCAACAGATTGTTGGTGGACAAAGATATACGAAGAAGTTAAATGAACGACAAGTTACTGTTGCATCTTACCAGCCCAGGACACACCGATTCTTAGTGCACATGTATATTCTATGCTTATAATAATGGAATTGATAATTTCATTTGCGTCTGTAATGCACATATACACGATATGGTTGTAATTGAATTGATAAATTGCATCTGTAATGCACATATGCACGATATGGTTGTAAAAAATTATGTTGATGTTTATGTTTTGGTTTTGTTTTGTTTACTTGGATAATATTTATTTGAAAAATATCTGACTTGAATAATATATGGTTTTTGATAATGTCACAAGAGGGATAGACTAAAAACAAGGGAAACTCTTGCAAAATTTTCAGTTTTTGAAAGAGAAATTGATTCAAACCATTTCATACATCATCAACAAACAACTAACATGTTCACTGTAATAATTTAAGCAACATGTGCATAACACCGAAATATACAAGGCAGGAGAATTCTGTCTGTCTGCCGCGAAAACACGTCGATCTGCTATGGAATGTATGACGTTCCATGGCAGAATGACAACATCCCATGGCAGAAAGTCAACTTTCCGCAGCAGAACATCAGCGTGGTCGATCAAAAAGTACATATTCAAAATTTCATTCACATATTAAAAATGAAATACATATTCAAAATTTCATCATTAATTATAATTCAATTTCAACCATATCGTGCATATGTGCATTACAAACGTAAACCAAAATATCCACCCGTATCGTGCATATGTTCAAAAAATGTTTCAACTTTGCAAAAATGCTGTACAATTCAGCCCTAAGAAATCTCTAGGGTTTGCTAATCACTGACAAAATCACTAAGAAAATTGCGAGGATTGTAGTATGAATTTATACAAGGTAGAAGACACACGATGATCCGTGATGGATCATTATCAATTCACCGCAAATTGACTACGATTCACAAAGGATTGTAGTCAATCCGCTGCGGATCGTAGTCAATCCGCCGTAAATCGTAGTCAATCCACCACAGATCGTAATCAATCCACGGCGGATCGTGTCCCGAGGTGTGATATTCCACAAAATAGCAGTTTTAAAAACCATGATGAAATGCAGTAGAAAGTATAAATATTCCTACCTCGATAACGACCATGACACGCTTACCGAAAAACCAGCTCCACACGTGTCGTAAGCGAAAGCCGCACCACTGACATCTCTAGAACCTATAACAAGGTCGGTGTTAACATCCCAACAAACATACAAGGGATAACAGACAAGTCTTACACAAGACTAGAATCCAAGATGGTTTCTAGGAACAACCACGAGTTCCAAATCGAAAACCAAATCAAGGAATATAACAAAGATCCTAAACCAGAATCCAACCCCGACCGAAGGATCAACACAAAACTTCCCAGCTTAAACAAGGAACGACGGATCCGCTACACCCTGAGCTGAGAATCTACACGATTTAGAACAAGGATGGTAGACGAAGTCGGATGGAGTTCGCTAGACCTAACTTCGAGGAACAAACGGTACAGTTGACCAAGGTATAAACATGGTCAACCTAGTACCTCAACAGACCACCCACAAGTCCAACTGATTGACAAGACATGGTGACAAAAGACGGAATGCAACACACTTGACCCGATCCACTTGGCAGTCGAGAAAACATAGCGAAAACCAATCGAACCCAACCATGGTCGACAAGGCATCACAATGGTCAACTGAGACCATTTGATAGTCGTTGAGGCAACGCAGAGGTCAATTAAGACCTTGTAGCCTCGACCAGACTCAACAACAGCCAACCGAGAACACCCAGTGCCGACGAGACACATTGAAAATCAACTGGAACCTCACAGTAGTCGATACGACACGCTCACAACTATCTAAGACTCGACAGTCAACAGAAGCAAGAATCCAATATGGCAATGAGAGCTCCCAAGTAGAATTTAAATAGAAGTCAATTCTCGAAAAAATGGATGGTAAACCGAAATTGAAAATTCCAAGTCCTTAACCTATGCAGAAACTAAACAACAACAACAAGAACATCTCTTGAATCCATTAATAAAACCTTAAGCTTAAACAATCACAGCCAACAGTACATAACTCTTTGGGATCCATTATGTACCAACCACACCAATACAAAGACAAGCCCTTGGTTTCAACCATAAAACCGAGCGCATAAACAACTACATCCAACGTATTATTTTTCTTCATGGTTCATCAGTAATTCAAACAATATATCCTCGGACTTCCTCAATATAACCGTAGCACAACAAAACATAATAGGAGCCAACATATCACAAACAGAACCCCAATTCATCAGCTAAAGAAATTGTGACAGAACATAACCTAACCGAAGACAGCAATCCATCACAATTTCATCTGTTAAAACCGAGCAAAACAAGGACAAGCCCTCGACATTTCTGTCAAAATAGAACGAGGCTAAAGTGGCCGAGAGGCCAAGAAATTGAACTGTAAAATTACCACAATCGTAAGAAATGGAGGAAGCCCAGCTCGACCCTACCCCTCTGAAGGTCTCCTTCACGAAATGCCTCCAGACCCGCACAATCAGCGGCTCCCGCTCGGAATGCTCGGACGGAGTTGCACAATCAGCTGCGGTCGACGGTTCCCGACCACCCGCAGCTAACGTCGGCCGAAATCGTCAATCTCGGCTCGAAATGCAGAGGCCCAGTTGCCCAAAACCGGTCTTAGCTCGCGAATCCCCTCTCGTGAAGTTCCCCTCTCGCCCACGATTTTTACCGAAGAAAAAGGAGGCTTCTTCTCTACTCTTCCCATTTAAAAATTAAATTTTATTTAATTAAAATAAGGGAAAATGACAAATTAATCATCGTGGTTTGCGATCAATGACAAGTCAACCATTATCCTTTATTTTATAACAAATTAACCACTGACGTATGGAAATATGACAAAGCCAACATCGCTGTCACGTTCGCTGTCAAGAAGTTGACAGTGCGTCGCGGCGGTTCGTAGACAAAATGCCGTGGCGCCTTGATTTTCCAAAAAAAGAAAGCCAAATTTGGCCTGGACGCCGAGGTGTCTTAGGATGCCCGCCGCGTCTGGGCCAAATTTGGCCTGCATGCAGCGATGTCTTGGGACACCGCAGTGTCTTGAGACACGCGGTGTCTTGGGAGACACTGCCGTCTCTTGTGACACGCGGTGTCCTGAGACACCGCGTCTCTTGAAACGCCGCTGTGGATTTTGAAGTAGTCATACATGAAAAATAGAGAGTTTCATGACTACTTCAAAGTCTCTGTGTATATGTTTTTCGAATCCAATGTTTTTATTAGATTTTTGACCTCTTCAACTTCAAATGACCATAACTTTGGCTACAGGTGTCGGAATCGGCTGCAGAATGTATCAAATCAAAGATCTCTCAGAGATCTATCACTCGTAATAGGGTTATCCCATGATCTCTCTTTCTAGACCCCAAAATCACGGGTTTAAGCCCTCTATTTTGCGATCAGACATTTTTCCAGTAACAAGCCGCGGGACGCCGCCACGGCATTTTGATGGACGCCGCTGTGGCGTCCCGAGAAATTGCAGCATTCAGCGGCGCCTGAGATGCCGTGGCTTCTAGGCCAAATTTGGCCTTCTTTCCACGGACCGCTGCGGCTCCAAATCAGCTTGTTAACGGCAAACGTGACAGCGATGTTTGCTTTGTCATTTTTCCATACATCAACGGTTAATTTGTTAGAAAATAAAGAATAGTGGTTGACTTGTCATTGATCGCAAACCACGATGTTTAATTTGTCATTTTCCCAAAAAAATAAATTATAATTATATATATATAATTATATAATAGTATATTTTAAATAATTCTATTGAGATCCTGATCTAAATTCTGACTCAAATCCCAATTCATTTAAAATATTAATAAAAAATATTCATTTAGTCAAAATAATTTGCCAAACACCTTTTCGAAAATAAATTTCCGTTCGAAAAAACCCAATTTGACTATTTGACTGAAAAATGCATACGTTGCCACTATGCAACAAAATTTGTCAACTTTTCACATTTGACCGAAAATTTGCGAAAAATTTACACATGTCATTTTAAAATTATTTTAAAAATCTCAGATTTTACATGCTCTGTGAATCCTTAAGAGAAATTCTTTTAAATTATGAGTCTGTATAGTCATCTAAGTTCTCTCTTGTGTGGGCCTGTGTAGTTTAAAATCAAGTCCTTTGCCTTAGGATGTGGTCTAGAGTCCCTTCTCTTTTCTGAAATCCCGAACTTGTCTTGTCTTGTTCAAAACTTGTTAGTTCGGATTAGGACTTTTCATTCGTAGATCTTGGTTTGGAAACTTTTGGTTAAGGTTTCTAAATAGGACTTGTTCCTATACATTGCAGCTTCAGTATAGATGTTTGCATAGGTGGTTAGAAATACTTGATCTGAGAATTGGAGTTGTTTTGATTGGTTTTTTCAGAGGGACGACTGTAGCGGAGGTTTCCCTGATCAAGGTTTGTTTGGAATTTGCTTAGGTATATGTGGTGTAGTTGTCATGGTCACATGCTCATCTTCTATGACTGTCGCACCCCTTTTGTAATAAGAGTCTTGTTGGTGAGACAATAACATTTTTGGTTAGTCCGATTTCAAATTGTAACTCTGATATCATTTCCCTTGGCTTCTTCTCTATGCTTTAGGTTTCCTGTACCTTGGTAAATTGGAGGAGCATAGTGGTTCGAACCTTGCCCCTTGTTGTTTTGTCTGAAAACTATTCTGTTTGAATTAATCATATTCTTTTGTCTTCGTTGTTTTGTTGCTCATGTTAGGTGTATTGGTGGGTTATAAGAACTCCTTGATACTTGGTACCATCTTTTTTTTTTTTTGAGTAAAGAGCCTTCTGGTATTGTAGGTCTTGATTCATTTTGGTTAACATTAGTCCTCTACAATTCAAATAAATAGTCGTTGGATGCATTAGATTCATTTATTTTCTTTTAGAGTTTCTGGTTTAATGAGGTTTGTTTTTGGTTTTCATCTAAAAAGGGTTTTGTGTATCATTGAAAGAGTGGAATGTCTTCTTCTTTTTTTTGGGTTGTATGTCATGTTAATAGATCCTTTCTTGGGAGTTGTGTAGCCGGTTGTTAGAGTTAAAGTCGGGTGGAGATTTTTATTGGTCGGCTAAGTGGGCGTCATTGCTAGGCTAGGTCCATGTTGTTAGTTGACTAGGAATATGGATTGCACTTTCCAATAGACTAGTTGGCGTGTTTCTCAACTACGAGAACTGGTTCTATAGTAGCTTACTTGTGACCACTACTTGGACCTTATCTATGTTGTACGAGAGGTGTAAGTTAAATTTGGCAATATAAGATCCTAGTTATAGGAGTTGTTTCGTACAA
The DNA here is from genome assembly GCA_022433065.1 of Begonia loranthoides. NCBI lineage: Eukaryota > Viridiplantae > Streptophyta > Magnoliopsida > Cucurbitales > Begoniaceae > Begonia > Begonia loranthoides. The sequence continues at coordinate 19,119,000 of CM039474.1, forward strand.
GGGTCATTCATGCGTTTGTGTCCTCGTAGTTTGCATTTTGTCTCGTACATTTTCGTTCAACACTTCTATGCTCTGGTAGACGGTATTGTCTCTTCGGGCACTGTTTCATTTTCTGTTAGAGGTTGTCTCGGTCTTACCCTTCAGTTTGACCAATATCTACTGCCTTCGTGGATGTCAGTGTTAGGTTCTGGACTTGTAGCATCTCGTTTGGCATCTGGTTAAATCCTCTAGGGTTACGTGCATTGGATAGCAACTGTTGTCTAGAGCTTTGCTAGAGTTCGTGAATTCTGAGTCTTGTTGGTTGTCAGGTCCTTGTTAGGGATCCTTTTTTTGATAGAATCATTGTACACCGTGTGGGATAGGGCACATGTCAAGTTTTTTGTTGGATGTTTTGACTTGGGTGCACTCTAGGTTTAAGGTGCCGATTGTTGAGTGAACCATATCTGACAGTTTCTGATTAGGGTAGCATTAGGCAGTTTGCATTGGTGTATTAGACATTGGTTTTCGGTTGTGTTCTGGTGCATCAGGGCATAGTAGTTAATCATGAGTCTATGAGATTTGATTTTTGTTGGTTGCTAAGTTACCCGACCTTGCCTTGATTTTGCCTTGAAGTCTTGTTTCATATATTCTATATGAGTTTTCCATGTGATGCAAATCTCGAGTGTTCTAAAACATAAATTGTAGTGTCATCTCCTGTTGGGCCTGGTGCTTGGACAACAATAAGCCAAAGAGTGTTGTATGGTTGTGATCTTAGTTTAGTATATTAATCAGGCATGAACTATCACTCTAAACCTAGGTCCAACTAATATCTTCCCCTTATCCATGTTGAATCATCTTTGCATCATGAGCGTTATTCATTTTCACGACATTTTCCTTTGGTGTCAATTTCGATCGTGTTCCTAGGTTTTCATTCTGTTTGCAAGGGCATGTCATCCTCAGATTGTTGGACGATCGGGGTAGACTATCTGAATCTTTGGAGGGTATGTCGCGAGTATGTGCCCTAGATTTTTATGCCAGTTTGATATCTCATTTGTTGCTAGTTGGATTGTGTGCGACAATAACCACTAGACCTCCCAGCTTTGTGGGAGGTTGTGTGATCCACCGCTATGCTGGGCTAGGGCAGAGGAAGAGGTTTGTCTGGAGACGGTGATGATTCGAGAGACCTCTAGAAGGAATCCAATTGATATGGGAGAGACTCAAGGTAGGAGCTGGGTAGACAAACAAGTCTTAGATGTAGGTGTCGAATCAAAATTAACCTTTGGTAGGCAAGGGGGACGAGACCGCGGTAATGAATTAGGTTAATCAAGTTTTTTCTTGTAATTTAAAAATTAATCGTTTGCTAGCTCGAATATTATATTTTCTCTTTATTAATGATGTTAGAACTAATATGCAAGCCAAAACAGGAATAATAAGTAAAAGAGTAAGAGAGAGAGATGCAAACAATTCATTAATGCGGTTTGGTCAACCTTGCCTACATCTGTGGTTCAAGACCCCTCTTTGAAGATTTCTTTCCTCAATAACCTTTCCCATTACAATTGATTGATCTTTCTGGCATCAATCTTGCCTTAAACTGACTATTCTAGAGTGTCACCCTTAAAGTGTATCACAAATTGAATATGTAGAACACATTAAGCACAAATGCCTAAACTCTCATAAGCATATAATCTCAAGTTGGAAATGATGGAGTTAGGCTAATCACTAGAGAATTGAAGAGAGATTTTGAAAATCAAATTGACATCACTTTTGTATGGTTTCTCTTCAGCTGCCTTACAAATTTGAAAGTGTCTATTTATAGTTTTCTTCAAAAGTTCCGAGTAGTGGGCATTTGCGGGCAAGTTTCGGGTGTCCACAATATATATGTTAAAGACCCGTTAGAGACAACAAAATAGGCAATGGACTTCTGTATCTTAAGTTGTGTGCTATCGCATCAGACATCTGCACTTTGTACTGATCGTTCGTGGAAGTGTTAATTTAAAAATTCAATGTCTGTTTTGGATGTCTGCATCTTATGTTAGGGTGTCCGCATTTTCAAACTTTCTCTCTTGTCCAGGCGTCCATGACCAAAACACTTCTCTAGACTGAGTGTCCTCTTTTCGTGTCTTGATGTCAGCAGTTAAAACTACAACCTGGTCGGGACGACTGCGGCCAAACATTTTCTTTATGTTGAGCATCCATAAATGAAAACTACACTCTGGTCTAGACGACCACGACCGAACATTTTCTCTACTCTGGTGTTCACAAATGAAAACTGCACTCTGCTATGGATGATTGAAACCGAACATTTTCTCTACTCTGGGCATCTGCGTTTTCAAACTAGGACGTCCACACTGAGTGATTTTCAATACTTTGATCTTCTTAAATTGATATTTCCCAATTTGATTCCTATAATATGATTTAAACATATTAGAACAATTAAATACTCATTTTTAGGGTTATTTTCAATATACTAACTTAGAATATCATAATCAAAGAAACACATTCATCATCAAAATAAACATACTTAGTTTTTTAAACCAACAATCTCCGCTTGTTTGATGATGACAATTACTTATTCTAAGTTATACATTTACTCCCTCTGCGTTCATGAAATCTCCACAAAACAAATTTTTTCAATTTTCAGTTTCATGAATTTACTCTTTCACAGTCTATGATGACTTTACTCTCTCTCTTTGTCTTTATAAAAAAATAATCAGTTAAAAAATTTTTAAAAGAAATTGGGCAAAATGTCCTCTGTTTTCTTACTCTCCTTTTTGCCATTTTAATATAAATATCTTGGGCTAGAAATGTACACACATCTAAAACAATCAGTATGCAAAAATAGACTTATTATGTAAGCAAAAAGAAAAAGAAAAAAATTTTGCACATCATCAACACATAGTAATAGTTTAAATTAAAAAAAGATCAAATTTACACCAAAACTTGACAAAATCCCTAGGCCGATCTAAACATTGGATGATGGTCCGACATCTGTCAATGGAGGTGCACGATAAACATTGGTAGGTTGATCGTCATATGTATAGTCATCATCATCCTCATAATCCATTAACTCCCGAAGTGTAGCCAGTTTAGAGAGGATCATTGTTTGAGTGGAACTAATCCCCTGTATTTCCTGAGACATTCCTTCAATGGTCGAGGTCAGACTCGATATGCTAGCTATAAGAGTACTCCAATCCTCATTAGATACAAACCTATGATGAGAGGACAAAAGGTGAGATGAAGAAGGGAGTTCATCCTCCACCAGTGTATCTTGATCTAGAGGGAGTGCAGTTGAGGTGGAAGCACGATGATGGGCTTTGAAAGTCTATTAACCTCAAACTTAAACTATACCCATTTGACCCAGAGTACGATAATAGTACACATCAACTGTTTTTTCCTTTGTTCTTGGCTCATTTGAGTGTATCAAAATTTCAAAATGGTCAAATTTTTTTTTGAATTGATGTGTTGTAAGGCAATTTTTTTTTTGCAATTCAAAAATATATCTCCCATGTGTCTTAGAACAATCTAGGTTGAACCGTTTTCCATTTAAGATTTTCTCCACAAGATAGAGATCCATGCAATTCACATAATCCTAGTGTCCATCATGTGGTAAAATAGTCTGGGACATTAAGTGATAGATAATTCATCTCTTGACATTGAGGTCATTTGATTTGGGTTTGTAGAAAACACTAATGTCAGGATTTCTATGAATCTTTCTAAGAAACTAAAGTTGTAATATCCTGAAATTTCGTGGAGCTAAGCACAAGGCTTAAGTGATAATTTTGAAATGATAGGAGCTGAATTGGACAATTTAAGATATTGGTAAAAAGAAACGTAATTGGAATAAATGAATTATAATACCTCGTTATGTTCATAAGTAGCTTAAGGAAAGATTAAGATTATTGGAGAATGGGTTGATGATATTTAGAGTTAGATAGAACGATATCAACTAGATTTATTGTCAGTGGAAGTAGTAAGAGAAAGTATATTTGGACATATTTGGATATGGTATGGATATTGTAAGGACTAAAAGCTTGAGAATAATAAAGTTTTTATCAATTATTGGAATTTAATTGGGCAAAGGTGAAGAAAGAATAGTGGACCATATACTATAAGTTGGTTTAATTGATATCGATGTTCAAATATATATTTATGGATTTAGTGCATGTTGGTCATGGTTATAAGGTTTGTTTAAGTGATACAAGAATAAATTGGAGAGTTAGAAGATGATAGTTAGAGTTAAGAGAAGTAATATTGGAAGTAGTTAATAATGAGGTTATAAGGTCATATAAATGTATATAGTTTAATGAGGATATTCATATACATAGAGTATACATATGAATATAACTATCACGTTAAGGAAATAAGTGTACATATGAATAATCTGGAGGAATGATGCTGGAGGTCGATTGTGGCAGTATCATGGCGTGGTGTCGATCGACCGACATCGTCGATCTGGGTGAAATGATGAAGTTTTATGTATGGTTGGTGGTCGATCGCCTAAAGGGAAATGACCGTCCAGCTCGATCGCCCACCAATTTATAAAGGTCATCTGGAGAGGTTTAACTAACGCAGAAGATGAAAGGAATCGTCATCTGTAACGTTTGGACGTCAAAGAGTTGCTAGACATTGATGAGTTTCCATCCCTTGGCTCTCCATCTTCAGACAGACGCTGAGGAGTCGCTGTGAGTGCCTATAAATAAATAGGGAGGGGAGTGATGTTTGACAAAGAAGAAAAGGCTGGGGTTGCTTTGTTGAAATTTTGTGAGAGCTGCTGTGAGGGTCTCAGGAATGGCAGCGAGCTAGCGAAGGGTGTTATGATGTTTATGAGAGGTTGTGCTTCTAGAGACGTGGTTTGTGAGAGTATTCTGGAGTTTTGTTGGAGACCGAGAGGGTCCAGTGATTGGAGAATGAAACTGTTAGGAAGTTCTTTTGAGTGAGAGTCTGTAAGTTTTGGAGGTTAGCAGACAGTGAGGAAGGAGTTGTTGCTTTATGGTCTTTTGAGTTCTTCATTCCTGGTGTTTGAAGAGAAGTAATTATTAAAGCTAAGGACTCTAGGAATTGAAGAGAAGTAATTATAAAAGCTAAGGACTCCAGGTAAGTGGTACTGCATGTGTTTTGTCCGAAAGGACCTACATCATGGGAATTAGGGGATGTTTACTATTTGTTTGATTGCTTGTTATGAATTGTATGTTTATTAGATTTAAGTTCAGTTCCTTAGTTAGGATGGATCATGTTTTAAGGATACGATTGAGGAACATGTTAGATAGGATTATATATGCATAACAACGTTAAAACTTGGAATCCTAAAATACACGAAAATAGAATATACGTAAATAGTTGTTTTTGTGGTTCGGTTGGTTACGCCCGGCACAGAAACCAAAGATAAGTAAATAGCTGTGGTCCGGTTGGTTATGCTTGGCACAGAAACTAAAGATAAGTAAATAGCTGTGGTCTGGTTTGTTACGCCCGACACAGAAACCAAAGATAAGTAAATAGTAGTGGTCTAGTTGGATATGCTTGACACAGAAACCAAAGATAAGTAAATAGCTGTGGTCCGGTTGAACACGCCCAGCATAGAAATCAAAGATAAGTAAATAGATGTTTGTGTGGTCTAGTTGGATACGCTAGACACATAAACAGAATAAATAACAATAAAAAACAAAAACAATAACAGATAAGGAAAACTAAAAACTGTATACGATGTTTCAAAAGTTATATTTGTATTTCATGTTTTACGTTTATACCGCTTACTGAGCTTTAGCCTCATAGTTAGGTCCCGTTATGTAGGTAAGAAGTCGATGATTGGATAAAGCTGATAAAGGACATAGCTGATGGAGTATTGTTAGGTTGGGCGTTTTTGCTGTTGGTGACATTGACCTTGAGGTTATGGCTCACAGAAATAGAATAAATATATTTAAATGCTTTAAAAGTATTCAAGTGCTATTGGCTTTAAATGGTTTTAAATAAATGTTTTAGTGATGCTTGTTTAAATATTTTTTTCAATTGCTGGTTTGTGGTATTTAAATGTAAAAGATTCCACTGTATGTTTGCTCTGAGTTTTATATGGTTAAGACTTCCCCTATATGTTTACTCTGGTCTTCCCTCACGAGTGTTTTTAAAAGAAAGAAAATTTTTATACGGAAAAGGTTACGGGATGTTACATAAGGTCTTCCCCTTGTGAAATGAAATTTGGGTCCTGGGAAATGTGTTAGTGTTTGTCACTCAACTCATCCATCGAAAATCCAATTAGATCATTTATAGTCTTTTGGATTTAACTTTATTTCTCAATTGAGAATATATGTCTTAACCATAAGTGGTTCTACTAAATCTGACATGTTAGCATAAAAAAGATGGATAAGTCTCTCACAAGTATCACTTCTAATGTTGCACAGCCCAAATAATCCAATTTGCTCAAATAATTCACCAATTTCCAAAGAATTAAACAGTGGAAAGCTTACTCTCCTAGAGTAAATGATTGATCACTCCTTAATATCTATCTCGTAATGTAACCTATCTTTATTAGTCCTAAATTCAGTAAAAAAATAACCCAGTTGTAGGTCGATGTACTTGAGATAATTCACCTTGAGTTGGAGCAATCTTCCTTTTTAGAGGAAGTTTAGATGTCCTTGATGCCATGAAGCTCAAGGTTGATAAGAGTCCGAAGAGGGGAAATGACTGATAAATTGGAAGGATTGAAGCACAGATTTGGTGAGCTAGAGAGAGGGAAAAACAGAAATTGAGAGATAAAAATGATTTCAGAGAATAGAAATCCAAGGTTGGTGCTTTGAAGAGGATGAAAATCTCGTTGGAGAATAGAGAGGATCGTCAGGTTGCTTAGGGTTTGCGTAGAATTGACAGAGGTCGTCCAATTTCTTATATAGGTGACTACGTGGGTGCCCGAGTTTTTAATAGCAAGGGACCATTTAGGACGACCTGGCAAGAAATGCGGGCATCCGCGCTAGAGGACCGGGCATGAACCACAGACATCTAGTAACCCATCAAAACGTCTTCTAGTCAAGTCACAAGAGACCCAATATAATTCTATTGTTATTAAAAGTCTTTTTATCTGTGTGAAAATATCAGCTAATTGACTTTTAAAAATGATGACTTTGAGAGATACATTACCCTTTTGAATATCATATCAAATAAAATTGTATCTAATCTCAATATGCTTAGTATGAGAATGTTGAATAGAATTCCTGAAGATATATATAGCACTAGTATAATGTCCCATGACGTAAAACCCTTTTTCATGTCATTTTTTTTATACATCATATATCAATTTATAAAAATCATATCTTCAAAAGCAATCTCATTTAAAAATTTGAATGTAGTGAAACCCATCGTAAAATAAATATAAATATTTAAAGTATCTAAACTTAAATCCAACTAATCAAAAACATACTAAAGAGCTTTTCTTTTTCTTTTCACTCTATTTAATTCGTCACCAACGGGTCAATTTTGCTTTGACAACACTTTAACTTTGCCCATGAAAGTACTTCATCAACTGCCACTTTTATTTATTCCTATCATCAGGTTCTTTAATTAATCCATCATCACCTACATCAGAAAGTTCAAACTATAAGTCTAACGTTCAATGAGATATGCATAAATATAACATGGATATGAAAAACAATTTTCGTAAAAACATGTTTTTCGTTCTTTAATTCATTCTTTTCTTTTTCTTTCATTTTTTTGTATGAGGGAGAGGGGATGAATTTTGGCCAACTCATACCTTGGGAAGAGTATGCACAACTATGGAAAAACACCACTGAGTCTTGTGAACTTTGGTGAGATAGTCCCTTTTACCAGGCATTCTTAATACATAACCATTTGGTGAACTTAGGCCAAGCCCCAACATTACCATACTAACAGGCTCATCCCCCATAGGACCAACCTTTGGGACAATCTATCCTAAACCATTTGTATTCTTCCTTATGTATCTTAAATTCTGTTTCTGTCTTTCTTATATGAAAACACATGCATGAAAACAATTTTCGTTATTTTCTTAAAAAACATGATGCGTGTAATGTACATAATAAATTGCATGTAGAACACATAGAAACAATTTATGCATGAAAATAGTCAATACATCTCTAAAGTCATTATCTTTTTAAAATAACCTCGCATGTCTCTAATAGAGAAATCATAATACTAGTCAGTAAAATACATCATCGATTAACATCCCAATAGAAGTAGTAACTAAAAATCAACAGTAAACATATCCTCGAAACATAGCCCGTAGGCATTTCAACATATCATCATAATACTATCTTAACCTAGCACTTTGTGATGCAACCAAAATTCAAACACAAGCAAACATCTCTTACCTAAAGTCTGACTATCCAACTCTTCTCCAACACAATTTCTTCCCTTAAAAGAAAGTGAATTGGGTTAATCATAAAGAAAAGATGAAACTTTATTAACTACACAGTTTCAGGGACTTAGAAACTGCTTCATCGCTCTATACCATTATCCATTAAACACATATCTTTAGAGAGCTTGAGAGAGAATCCACATGAGAGCTTGAGAGAAAAATCCTCTTGACCTTGGAGCGCTAGGGTGATTAGGGTCTCGATCCAACCCTTCATATTTATAAATCGTCCAACTGAGAATCCCGCAGAAGAATATACCATAGGAATCATATCTTAAGTTTATCTTTTCCTAATCTATTCATAAATCAAATTGCAGCTCGTGGAGTTTGTGAAAAAAAAACTCATTTAAATTTATTCGCAGCAATAATAGACGTGTAAGCTACAGCTGCGGACATCCGCTTCATCTATTTCGTTCAATGTAATCTGCCATGTTAGCCTTTATACTTACATTCACAATCGTCAATGTTACCGCAGTCACCAATTCTTCCATGGAAGCAATCCTTTCACGGATACTTCATTCCACGTACCATTCGTTGCTTCAAACAATGACGTTTCACTCCATCATTTATCTTCTATGGATATCTCCCTTTCCACCCTTTTGCACCTCCACTATTCACCATGGATGTTCATTATCTCAAAACAACGACATTCGTTTCTTAGCCGTGGACACATTTGCTTCCGCGGATACTCTTCTTTAACATAAAATGACGACGTTTACTTTTATTTTAACTTAACTCTTTCCGTGTGATGTCTTTCCTTTGCATAGGAGCATCTTTCTTAAATCAAATGATTCATGTTTCATCTTTTAATTCAATCCAATGGTCCTTCTTACTTCCTCATCCTTATTTAAAATGAGCACGTGTCTTGTACGAAATACTTAATTCTTCTTCTTTCGCATCTTTCTCCATCTTTGATCTCAGTTGTTTGTTGACCTTATCCAACGGTTGTCGTTTCATCCATTCCTCCATTAAACATCCCTTCATAAAAAAAGCATCATCTCATTCTTCGATACACACACATCTGCAGATTCCAATCCTTCTACAGATGCCTATGCTCTCACATATTCTAACACTTCCACAATATTTGCCAATAGCTTCCCACCACGTATACCATTCCTAAAGTGGACTGTCCCTTCCATAGACATGAACACCCCCACAGGTCCTAGCACTTTTGCAGACTCTAATCTCTGTCTGCACGTTTGCAATCCGACAACCAGTCTTTTGTTTGATCTTTTACACATTCATTTTCCAACTTCATCCCACACTCAGCGTAGAATATTTTCTATAAAAATAAAATCCTTCAGCAGCTTTCCTAATTCCTTAATAAATCATATATTTTATTAAAATAAAATTCTTTATTCTAACTTTCCTAATTCTATAACTTATTTAATAATTCTAATATTTTTAATCATTCACTAAAATTCTTCAATTGTGACAATAATTCATCTATTTAAAAGGGCAAAATTCCTGAATGTTACAACTGGTGTTGTCACACTAATTGGAATTTTCTCACAAGATTGACCATAGTCCTCCTAGATTTGCTTCATCTAAAGCAATTGAGTACAACAACTCTTGACAACAATATATTCACTCTCGGCCATTGAAAGAGTCATGAAGTTTTGTTACTTAGAGAGCCAAGACACTAAAGATCCTCCAAGAAATTGACATGTTGCACTTGTGCGTGCTTTTCCAATCAACTATGCTACCAGCATAATCAAAATCCATGTACCCAATTAATTCAAAGGAGCTTCCTATAGGATACTATAGTCCCAAATCGTAAGTCCAACTTTGATATTTGAAAATTCTTTTTACCACATTCAAATGGGACTCCTTAGGGTAATATTGAAATCTAACACATAGGCATATGCTAAAAAGAAAATATGACCTACCAGTTGTTAAATAAAGTAAAGATCTAATTATACCTTTATATCTCTTTAGGTCTACACATTCAATTTTGTGGAGGTGTTCATTGGAGTGCGAGAGGGTTTGGAGTTAGCCATTCCAAATTTCTTAATAAACTCTTTTACATACTTTTCTTGGTTTAGGAAGATTCCATGTTTTGATTGTTTAATTTGTAGACTAAGAAAATATCTTCATTCACCCATCATCAAATTTAGTTTGCATTAATTATGCAAACTCATACAAAGTAAATAGTCTGTTGCACTGGAAATAATATCATCCACATAAATTTGGATAATAAGCATATCATTGTCTTTGTGTTTGGTGAACAATGTGGAATCTATTTTTCTCATTTGAAATCCTCTTTCCAAAAGAAAATTGCTCAACCTATCATATCAAGCTCTTGAAGTTTGCTTTAGATCATAGAGAGCTTTGTTGAGTTTATATAGGTGATATGGCTTATCATGGGCTTCAAACCCTAAGGATTGTTCTATGTATACCTCTTCTATGATAAACCCATTAAGAAAAACATTTTTAATATCCATTTGATATAAAGTAAAATTCTTAAAACAATCGAAAGCTAAAAATATGCGCATGGATTCTAACCCAGCTACTGATGCAAAGGTTTCTTCAAAGTTAATACCTTCTTCTTGATTGCACCAATTTGAAACTAGTCTAGCCTTGTTTCTTATGACAATCTCATTTTCATCCAATTTATTTTGAACACTCATTTAGTTCCAATAACGAAGTGCTCTTTTGTTCTAGAAACTAGATCCCAAATTTTAATCCTCTCAAATTGATTTTGCTTTTCTTTCGTGGCCACTATCCAATTCTCATCAATTTTAGCCTTATTGAAAATTTTATGCTCAATTTGAGATATGAAGGATATGTTCACACAATAGTTTCTAAGAGAATATGTAGTCTTAACACCTAAAGATGGATCAGCTAGAATATCATCCATGAGATGACTCTTAGCATACTTCTAAAACTTGGGTAAGTTCTTGTTGACAATCTTTATCCAAGTTGCTTCTAATTCCTTAGGATTAGTCTTTTGGAGTGTTTTCATTTGATTAGCTTTGTCTTTGTTACATAAATTGAGGGTTTCCATTTCCCTTTTAAGATCTTCATTCATTTCCATAATGTTTGATGGTTGAAGAGATTTATCAAATGTAACATATATAGATTCTTCCACAACTAGAGTCCATTTATTGAAAAATCTATAAGCTTTACTAGTTGAAGAATAACCTAGAAAAATCCCATAACTCGTTTTAGACTCAAATTTGCATAAATTATTCTTGGTGTTTAAAATAAAACATTTGCACCCAAATAATTTAAAATAACCTACATTGAGAGTCCACCCATTTCATTGCTCATGATGGGTCTTATCAAGGATGAGACAGATGGATACTTGAATAAGAACATAGCATGCAGAAGAAGCGTGCAACACCCCAAAAATTCCTATGAACAATTTTATGTGCGACATGACATTTTTTAATATAAATGCAGTAAGGTCACAATAGAAAATTTATTTATTGTATAGTGAAGGATTATACTTTAGTAAAAATATGAAATTTATTTTATTAAGCATGTTACTAGATTAGGAAAGTTTGATGTGAAAAGAAATTAGAAATAATATTGTGTAAGTGTATGTGGGAGGGTTAAATTTTAATAAAGATATGAGAGTTATTTTATTAAGCAAGTTACAAAATTAGGAAAGCTAGGTGTGGAAAGAATAATGTGTAAGTGTCTGCAAAATGATTAAATTGTAATAAAGAATAATGTGTAAGCAAGTTACTGAATTAGGAATGCTATGTGTGGATGGAAGTTGGAAAGAATAATGTGCAAGTGTCAGAGTATGGGTGCCTGTGAAATGAAATAGGTCTGCAGAAGTATTCTTGCCCATAGAAGTGAGATGTTTGCAAACAAATTGTATATGTGGCAAACATTTATTGGCATCAATGTAGAAGAGCTGGTATCTGAGAAAGCATAAGGGTTCATAGGAGAATTCATGTCCATGGAAGTGAGATATCCGTGAAGAAATATATATGTGGCAAACAGTTATTGGCAACAATGCGAAAGAGTTGGTATCTACGGAAGCGTTCGTGCTAGTAGAAGCATTCGGGCCAGCGGAAGTGAAATGTTTGTAAAGAAAATGTATACATAGAGAATAGTGATTGGTGGATGAGGTAAGGATATAATCGTGTAAATGAGGTGTTCCTAAAAGAGTTGGTATTCATATAAGCGTTCGTGTCCGTGAAAGTGAGGTGTTCGCGAAAGGAAATGTATATGTGGCAGACAGTGACTGACAGACAAGGTAAGAATATATCTACGAGATGAACACTCCGTAAAAATGTTAATGTCTACAGAAGTATTGGTTTCCATGGGAGAGAGATATCCATGAAAGGATATGCGTACATGGCAGATAGTGATTGACGAATAGTTTAAAAGGATCCGCAGGATGAGAAATCCGCAAAAACATTGGTGTCTGCGAAAGTGTTGGCGTCTGTGGTAGAGAGATATCTGTGAAAGGATATGTATACATGGCATATAGCAATTGGTGGATGGTTTATGAAGAATCCATGGGATAAGGTATTTGCAAAAATGTTAGGGTCCGTAGAAGCTCTGGTATCCATGAGAGAGATATCCAAGAAAGGACATGTGTACATGCTGCATAGTGATTAATGGATAATTTTGGAGGTATATGCAGGATGGGATGTCCATGAAAATATTGGTGTCCATGGAAGTAAGTGTAAGATGTGATCGTGGTAGATTTTTATTAGAGGACAAGCGAGCGAATATCTACAGCGGAATCTCTCGCGTCCACTATAATTATATGGGAAAGATTCAAAATGCATTTTTCATAGATTTTTTAGCTACAATTAGATTCATGGACTGCAGATAGGGAAACGATAATCTGGATGCATTTTTTGGGGGATTTTTCTTCTGCAGGATTCTCAGACTAACAATCTATAAATACAAGGGTTGGGGAGAAATCCTAACCACCCATGAGCAACGAAGTCTGGTGGATTTTCTCTAAAACTCTTTGAAGGTATGTCTACTATAGGTAGGACTTTGTAATTTGAACGGGCGAAAATGATGAATGACAAAAATCATGGGAGCTGATTTCTAAGTCTTTGAAATAGAGTAGTTGATAATTTACATTATTCTTACTAACTCTATTTTTTTTAACTTATCTCAAAGGAAATAGATGTGTTGGAATAAATGTTTGATATTGTGATTGAACAGACTTCACTGAGAATTCCAGGTAAGTGATGTTTGCATGCATTTGGTCTTTGACTTACATTCCAAAGTGCTGGGATATTTTATGTTTAGGATATGCTTACTGGTTGATGTTTACTGTTATGTTTGAGACGCTTAATTGTTGATTGAGGATATGCCTATTGCTTATTGTTTACTGTTTATATTTGAAACATGAATTGAGGATATGCTTACTGCTTGATTGTTATATTTACTCTTATGTTTGAAATGTTAGACTATTGATTGAGGATATGCTTACTGCTTGTTGTTTACTGTTTATTTTTGAGATGTTGATCAAGAATATGCTTATTGTTATTATGTATTATGTTTTGCATGTAAAATCACGTGTATGTTTCATGCATCATGAAAAACATTTTCATTAAGAAAGACGGTAAATTGACTGAATAAAAATAAATAGTCATTGTGGGTGAGGTTCGAGTTGACTGTATAATGCCCCCTTAGAGTCAAACATAAAAATCATGTTTTTATGAAACATAGTTTAGCGAAAGACTTTTCTTTTTAAAATCATTTGGAAATACCTATTAATAAGCAACTAGTAAATTTTCTTTTTTTAAAGCATTTCATATTTTACGTTGACAAAGTACAATTTGTAATTAAAACAATTTTTTCTCATTCCCCATATCACCCTACCAACACAACATTCTCATCATAGAGATCCATCATCAACTACTTCCTTTTTCCTCTATAATTGATGATAGTAAAATGATTACCTACATCAAAAGAAGTAAACTGTGAGGCTAACACAAAACTAAGGAATGCATTTACAATATGAATATGATATGAACTTTCACAAAAACATGCAATACTTTATTTCTTTTCTTCCTTTCTTTTTTTTTTTCGTTTTGTTTCACGTTTCAATCTCATCATTGTGGACTTTGTCCATCAAAGCTTCTGGTTTTTTCATTGGGATACATCATCAAAGTTAAATAAAAATAATTAGGGATCATGACTCGCCCAAAACTACATCAACGGTCGAAGCCGTCAAAGCTACATTGATGGCGATATCACCAAAGCTTCTTACGAATCTTTATATTGTTCTTCATCTTTCTTACATGAAAAACATCATATGAGAAAACATTTTCGTATTCTTTTTTGAAAAATCATAATGCATGAACATGAATACGTACAATTTAACCTATTATCTAACATCAATATAACATATCCTCAAGTCATCAATAATCTCATATACATAGCTTAATATTTAAAACAAACAACATATCTTAAAGTCATCAATAAGCTTCTTATTGTGATGTAGGACCGAAAGTAAAATATATACAAACATTCCTTACCTTGTGGTTTTAGCACGATTACAACAACCTAATCAAGTAATTCCTTAAACTGAACAAACTAAAACATGTTAAACTTTACATTAGTATCTATTTCTATACTTGTAGCTTAAAACATGCATAACCTTTAATATACTTAACCAAATCTCTTACTTCCAAAACTCAAACTTGCCCAACAGGGTGCATATTAACATAATTAATCAGCTTGAAAAAATCCTTATGTATGCTTAAGATTAAACACATCAAAACTCAATTCAGATTTCAAATCATAAACCTCATAATGCCTATTTCATATCATTCACTATTTTTAATTCATAAATCTAATCAAAATCTTAAAATTTCCTTAAACCTCAACAGAACTCATGTTACCTTCAAAGAGTAAAAACAGAACTACAACTCCTTGTGAGTTTCTTCCTCTTCAAAATGGATATCTCAGTTGGAGTTTTTCAAATGCAGATGTCTGCCTCATTGTGTAATACATAACTCCAAGAAATGTTTACTAACCAGACTTCCATAATGAAATCTGAGGACGCCACCAAACTTTTGTGCTTCTGTGGGTCCCAACATTTTCGCTAAGACTCGAGCTTGCCTTGGACAAGTTGACCACAATTTTAACCCGGTTGACCACAAATTCATCTGAGAGCGATTCAAATAAGTCCTTGTACATCTAAACCTCCAACCTCACCTTAACATCAATTAGTTTAATAAAATTCTAGGTGTTATAGGCTATCCCGCATTAGGTGGACCTAATGGTGCCACTCTTTTCCCTAGATTGAGTTACCTATAATGATTGGACTATTAAGTGGAAGAAAAATAAAAAAACGAATGACTGAA